>WBNH01005589.1:149542-344929 GCA_013401255.1 Urocolius indicus | reverse complement strand
CCCCCCCCCCCCCCCCCCCCCTTTACCTGTTGGAAGAGCACAAATTTAGTCAAAGCTACTAGAGCTCCCATTTTAGGGATTGAAATCAGGTCCAACAGTTCTGTAAACCCTTTTCTTGTGGGCCAGTTTTTTAAGTCATGAGATGCCAAGTACATGGGATGTGGTCACAGGTGAGGTTGTATGTTTTTTGTTTTGATTTGGGGTTTTTTTTTTCGTATTAATGACCAGCAAAGAAAATCAGGTAAACCTACAGTAACAGAAAATTCACATTGTATCCCTACAAAAGTCCAGTCCATCAGATGCAATACCAAAGACAAGATTACTACCACTTTTTCTCAATGGGGTCGAATTGAGGGGTGATGTAGAAAGGATCCTTCTGTATGGATAGTTAATTACCGTTTATTTGTGAAAACATAGTTGCATTGGTTCACTGCTGACAGAAAGACATGCTTTGCATGCAGGTACTCCCTAGGCTGACCTTACCATCCATGAAGTGAGAAAAATGCCTTGCAGAGATCATTTGTCTGATATTAATGTCCAGCGTGCATGGGATAAAGCGCTGTATCAAGGTGCTTGCGTGTACATGACCTACCCTAGAAGGAGCTTAGAAAATTATTTGGTGCATAAAATGTGACCTTTCAATGGCTAAAATTAGTGACTCCTGTCCCATTCCAGTCTAGGTATAATGCCATTCCCCTGGCAGGGACAGTTACCCAGCAAACACACAGACAGGACAAAGGGAAAGCTTTTCCTTTTCCCAAAACCGCTTTCTCCCTCATGTAGGTGAGGTGTGATTGTGGGAGGCTGAAGGCATTTCTAAGCTTACAAGAACAATTCTCATAAGTTAGGCACTGCTGTGTTGAATGTCTCTTCATATAAGCCAAGTAATTTTATTATTCTTTTTCCTTAGCAATGCAAGCATCATCTCAGGGAGTTAAATGATGAAGATAATTTTAAGACTTGCCAATAAATAGCAAGTTTTATCTAATAAAGATATCTGTGAATGAAAAAAAAGAGAACAAAACCTACCAGGAAAAGAAGAGAAAGGCAAATATATTTTAATCTCTTTTTTTTTTCATATATTTTTCTCCCATTTGGCTTTTCTGAGCTCAGCTGGTGTGTAAAAGGAGTTAATGATGATAATGAGCTTACATTTGCTGCGCCTTTCTTCCTGAAGAGTCCCAGAGGGCATTACAAACAGATATAGTAAATTCACTGCTTTTTCTTAAAGAAGACTGAGGAATATTGCTTCTGGCTTTTGTATGGAAGGAGCAGTCAGCAGTTAGCAGACATACTGCCCTTCTGCATACTTCTGCAAGACGTATGGATCAGGAACAAGAAGGTTAAGTAGTATTTGGTTTCATCACTGATCCTTTAATGGTAACATAAGAATCAAGCCTTGCATAGGTTGTCCAGTGTCAGCCTTCCACCTGCATTATAATAGAGAAAGTTGATTTCTAACCACAAAAAAAGTCTCATAAATTATTATTCTCTGCTTACATTTTGTCACATTTAGCTTACATCATTGAGTATTTGGCTGTTACGAAGAACATCACATGTAAAAAAATAGTTGGATTTTGTAGCTTGTGACCATATAACCACCCTGCCTGGAAAGGAGGAGTTTATTGTATTTATATAGGTGTGTTGGAAGTTTTCTTCTGGACTTTTGTCTTGCTAAAGCATTTACATCAAAGGGAATCAGAAGACTGATACTTCCTAGGGGCTTCTTATTTCACTGAGATTTAGTTTTGTGTAGAGTTTTGTGTACCTGCACCTCACTAGAATTACCTAATTCTGCCAATCTGAAAAAAATCTTCTTTTGCTGGCTTAAAAAAACAATTGATTTGTTGTAAGATAGCCCTCTGTTTACTATTGTTGCCCTGTTAGTTCCTGAAAGTTCGTGTCCGAAGCTTGAGTTTTGTCACTTTCTTTGGTCTCAAATATTTAATTGAAATTTTACTATATTCCATATACCTGAGAGGTTTTTTTTTTGTTTGGTTGGTTTTTTACTGCTGTTTTGGGGTTTCGTTGGAGGTTGGGGGTTTTGGGGGATGAGGTTGTTGTGTGGATGGGGTTTTTTGGAAGTGGTCGCACATTTCTGTCTCTTTCAAATAATTATGTTACTTGTTATGATAAAAATCTTCCTTTAGGATAAAGCTCCTACTCTGTCATATTCTGATAGCCTCCAGTTCATTCAGGCTTTCACAACTGATAGTGCACTTCTAAAGGAGTTGTACATGTTTTGACAGTCTTTCTACAAATTAATGCATCAGCCTAGAAATAAGTCTCACAAACCACAAGCAGACATTTATATTTATAAAGCATTTTAAAATAATAAAAGCATTTTTCTCTGTTAGCTGAGGGAACTAAAATTCAGAGATGTTTTTGCAGCCAAAATCTAGAAAAGGAAAATGAATAAACATGTTCCCACATGAAAAAAAAAAAAGATATTGAAAGATTTCCAAATACATTCATCCTTTTTCTGTTGGTGTTCTACAATGCGTCAACTATGACAAAAAAAAAATCAATAGACTTTCAATTCCTGCAATGTTGTTTTTTGACATCTCCAACATTCATTATCTAAATAAGTGATACTCTTAGCCTAAACATATTACTGTGCTGCAGCAGGAAGGGATTACTGTTGTTTTTTTTACCTCTCCTCAGGGTTCATATTCAACATTTCATCAATAAGGAATAAAAAGAGTATATTTCTTAGACTAAATTCTGTTCTCTTTTACTTTTAAACTATTTTGTGCCCAGCTACTTTACACTCCAGTCTTCCTCCTCAGTCAAATGTAATAGGACAACTTTCTTCTTACAGAAAAAAGACTGATTTGTTTATGCTGTTCGTCTTACATCTCACTGGGTTTTGCTATGTATTACCTTGTCAGAAAAATCTAAATTCAGAGAGGACATCATTTCTGTGATGTGTAATCATTGGGATATTTATTTCAGACTGAGCAGGATCCCCTAATCAATGAGAGGAATTTTATTGTTAATTTGGTTGCTTATATGGCTGGGTCAAGCTCTGTAATAAGAAATAAATCTTGAGAAGTTTTAAATTGAAATGCAAAAAATAATTCAAAGCTCAATAATAATAATGGGAATTTCTTGTAATTACTGTTCTGATTCTGTATTTATTGTCATTCATTAGGAAAGCTTCTGAGTATAGATTGTTATTCCTGATTAGTTTCAGATTTTAAATTATAATACTTTTCCTTTACTTCCTTTGCTGAAGGTTATGTTCTGTTTTAAAGGGTAAGCATCAGTACTAATATCACATAGTCCAAATAGATTAGTTATTTAAGTTATCCTTGTTTTTAAAGATGAGTATCAGCAACCCTTCTATTACTCAGATTTTTCTTTGAAATTTGGCTAGTTGTTTGTTGTTTGTGTTTTCTCTAGTTTTGAAGGCTAAAATATGTTTAATTATAAATACTTCAAACCTTACATTTCCTCCATAGGTGGAAGATTCTCTCCTTACTGAAAATGCAGCCCAAATATATACTAGCTTTTGGGTCCAATGAAGTACACTTCACACCCAGAATCACAGAAGCACAGGAATTATTTAGGTTGAAAAAGACCTTTAAGATCATCAAGTCCAACTGTTAACCTGGTGTCATGTCTCTCAGCACCACATCTACGCCACTTCCCTGGGTAGCCTGTTCCAATGCTTGACTGCCCTTTCAGGGAAGAAATTTTTCCTGATGTTCAGTCGAAACAAACCTCATCTGCTGACACTTGAGGCCATTTCCTCTTGTCCTGTCACTTGGGAGAAGAGACTGACCCCCACATTTCTACAACCTCCTTTCAGGTAGTTGTAGAATGATCATGTCTCCCATCGGCCTCCTTTTCTCCAGGCTAAACAACCCCAGCTCTCTCAGCCACTCCTCATAAGACTTGCGCTCCAGCCACTTCACTAGCTTTGTTGTTCGTCTCTGGACATACTCCAGCACTTCAATGCCTTTCTTGCAGTGAGGACCCTAAAACTCAGCACAGTATTTGTGGTGTGGCCTCACCAGTGCTGAGTACAGGGGGAAAACCACTTCCCTGGCCCTGCTGGCCATGCTGTTTCTGATACAAACCAGAATACCATTGGCCATCTTGGCCACCTGGGCACACTGCTGGCTCGTGTTCAGATGGCTGTTGATTAACACACACAGGCCTTTTTCTGCAGAACAGCTTTCAAGCCACTCTTTCCCAAACCTGTATTGTTGCATGGGATTGTTGTGGCCCAAGTGTAGGACCTGGCACTTGGCCATGTTGAACCTCATATAGTTGCCCTTGATCCATCCCGTCCAGGTCCCTCTGAGGAGCTGCCTTGTCCTCAAGCAGGTCTATGCACCTGCCTGGCTTAGTGTTGTTAGCAAACTCACTGAGGGTGCACTTGACCCTCCTCATCCAGATCATTGATAAAGATGTTAACCAGAACATGCCTCAGCACTGAGTCCTGGGGAACACCACTGGTGACTAGCTACTAGGTGGATTTAACTCTGTTCCCGACCACTCTCTGGGCCCAAGCCATCCTGACAGTTTTCCACCCAGTGCAGAGTGGGTCCATGCAAGCCACAGGCAGACAATTTATCCAGGAGGATGCTGTGAGAAACAGTGTCAAATGCTTTACTGAAGTCCAAGAAAACGACATCCACAGCCTTTCTGTGTACATTCTCTGGAGACATTCAAAACCCTCCTGGACGAGTTCCTGTGTGATCTAGTCTAGATGATCCTGCTCCTGCAAAGGGGTTGGACTAGATGATCTTTCGAGATCCCTTCCAACCCTTGAGATTCTGTGATTCTGTGAAGTGGTTCATCTTGCCATAGAAAAAGATTCAGATTAGATGAGCAGGACCTGCCTTTCATGCTGACTGAGCCTGATTACTGGGTTGTCCTGTATGTGCTGTGTGATGGCACTCAGGATGATCCATATTTCCAGCAGACATCTGGTTAAGTTGAAGTCTACAGCAAGAACAAGAACCAGTGACTGTGCGAATTCTGGTTTTAGAATACATCATCTGTCTCTTTGTCCCGGTTGGGCGGTCTATAACAGACTCCCACTATGACATTTGCCTTGTTGGCCTTCTGCTTGTTTCTTACCCATAAACACTCAACACTGTCATCACCATCATTGATTTCTAGACAATCAAAACACTTAGTAACATTCAGGGGTATGCCACTACCTCTCCTTCTGTATCTATCCAAATCCTCATACGCACGCTGCCCTTCATTCCTAAGGGTAAGTGTAGGCCACTGTTTTCCCTATACAAGACACATGGGCTGCCCCTTCTCTAATATAGTAGCTCCGTGCTTTTTACTTTTTTAGGTTTTTTTTTTTTAAAGTTAGACCTGAGTTTGTTATTTTCTGCCACTGTAACATTACTCTAACTGTAGTTTCATCTGCAGAGCTCATCTACATGCTATTTACCTTTTTCTCCAGCTTATTAATGAAGTTATTAAACAAGAAACAACTTTATACCTTGTAGTAGACCCACTGCATACTTCCCCACAACTTAGTGCAATTCTCCGTCATTTCTCATCAGCCACTGTTTGTGATGTTTCAACCTGTTTTCAATTTACATGACAGTGCTTATGTCCAAAGCAATTTGAATTCATTTTGGGAGATTTAGTGAGACGGTGTCTTAAATCCTTTATTAAAATCACGCTGTGTATCTTTCATACAGGGTTTCTGCAGTTCTATCAAAAAAGCAATCACGTTTCCTTGGCACAACATGTTCCTCATGAACCCATGCTGCTTATTGCTTATTGTTCCATTATCCTTTGAATGTTTAGAGGAGTGTTTTGGGGTTGTTTTCTTTCTGTTTATTTTATTTTTCCCCTCAGCCATTGTTCTGTTCTTGCGCATTACCAAATATACTTGAAATTAGACTCCTTGTTTAATAAACCAACTCTTCTTCCTTTTATTGATGTTTTAGGCTATGCTTGCTGTGCTATATGACTCTTCAGAAGTAATTTTCGAGGGCTTAGTATTTTTGGTGTGTACTCAGCACAGGGATGCATTTAACCTGGACTAATTGGCTGGATACAGCTGTGTATTTTAGTAGCATGCTATCAGTAGCAATTTTTTAGTTCTTGTTTTCTGTCAAACCTTCTGCTTTCAATAAGAACAAGTAACCAATACGTGCATCTGTGAATCATGACTTTTTTCCACCTCTCTCCTAACAAAGTAGTTCTACTTTTGGACTATGTTTGCATTTATTTCATATCTTTTAACAATCCCCTTTGGTATCTTTAATTTGTTCTTGGCTTTATGCAAGAAAACCATTGAGCACTTCGATCATGGTCTAACAAAACTGTAGAGGTGTATTTACTTTTTATCACTGAAGTCATGGTGCAGCTTTTTGGGGGAATACTCACACAAGATTTCATGTTTTGCTGTTGCTGATAGAATGTTTCATCTTTTCCCTGGATACTAGCCCACTCTATGCTTTCTTTTCTCCCTTTCATGTCAACTTTTTTCACAGTTGAGCACAGAGTATGTTAAAATTGTTGAGAATATTACAATTCACTGCAATGAATTTGCATCACATCCTTAGTTGTCAAAACTTCGATTTTGTTTTAATTTGGGGTCCTTTTTCTGGGTTTTTTTTGGTCTTTGCCTTCTGTTTTATTATTTTTATCTCTCCCACTTCAATATTCCATGATAAATTGAAAGCTTCTGAAAGTTAACAATGATTAGGGAAATCTATTAACTACATCTCAGCATCTGGAGGGTTATTTTTTTGTGCATATTCATGTTATGCTTTGTAAGGGACACATCTGTTAGCTCTTTTAGATATAGCTTGATTTTCTGTATTAACATGATCTTCCATACTGGTTCTAAAGACTGAAATTCTTGCCTTTTATAGCATTGTTCCAATTTGACATCATTTCTTAGTGAAGACATAGTGTAAATCCACTGGTCATGTCAGCAGGACATTGAGGAGAAGAGACAGTAAGTGTTGCCAGCTCTTCTGTCACTGGTCTCATGAATCGCAGATGTCTTGGCCACACAAGGCTTCTGAAGGCATTGGTTAAAGCTACTTTTGGTCCTGTTATATCAGGCTATGCTTTTTCTACCTAAATAGTGCCAGCACTCATGCCTGTTCAGATGGAAACTTTATCATGCTGCATGAAATACTATATTCTTTCCTTAAAGTCATTGGTGAATATCCTAATTTAAGCAAGCAGCATTGTTACCAGAATGTCTCTGTCAAGTGAAATATCATTAGAAGGCGCTTATTATCTGTGCTCATTAATAAACTCCAGGATGCTTTTTACAAGACTGAGAGTACTTTGACATTGAGAAAGTGGTCATTTCCCATACCAGAAATGTCTTCAATGGTGGCTGAATGAGTTGTACAGTGGACAGATTTTTTACTGTGGCTGTTCTTTGCTAATCAGGCCAGCAAAGATACAAGGAGAGAGTTAAAGTAAATATCTTTTTAGTTGCTTTTATTCTAAAGCATCTAAAACTTGCTTTGAGGTTCAGAGATGCTCACAGGATAGTGCTCTGGATTGCTATCTACAGCTCTGTTTCCTCCCGAGAGGTGTCATGGAACTGTCCTAGATAGTGTTTGGCAATCGCCAATTTTTTTTAAATCAAGTAAATCTTACTTGCCTTGTCTTGGCTGTTTTTGTAAAATGTGTACTTCATAGCATAAAGGGACTACAACAAAAATGGTCAAGGATCCAGTTTGGTTGCTGTAAAGAGCTTTATAAATGTGTGATTGAGCTCCCAAAGAATTTAATTCCATGGGAACCTGAACAACAGAGAAAGCAATGCTTTCCAGAAGGAAAATATATTATTGGCTGGAAGAGGTGATTACAATTTTTTTAGAAAAGAATGATTCAAAATCCAGCAAATAATCTAGAATCCCCTTTCAAACAATTGTGGCTTGAAAAAAAGCTAATAGCATTTCTTTTTCTCTGTAATTATATGCACGGGCTGTAGATTAAGAATTATAGACTAATCATGAAATGAATGTTATCTGTTTTGATATGCTTGGGTTTTTTGTTCTTAGCAGCCACTGTCAAACTCTGTTTCATTCGGGTGCCAGCAAAATGTTGGCTTACAGTAGAGTGAAGTGCATATGCATTTCACGTGAAACACGTGCATTGTACAGGCTGAGCCTGGCTGAGCTGTACCTTGCTGTGAGTTAAGGCTTCTGTCATGTCCCCTCTAACATTCTCAAGATAAAGGACAGCAGATGCGATTCATGTGAAGAAATTTTACAATATATTTAGCTAATATTTTTAATAGGAAAGGGCTGTGCTTCTGTGTTCATGGAGATCCTTCCTTCTGTTTTTGAGACTGAGACTCCTGAAAATCACTCCTAGTTCAGCATCAATCACCCACTTGAGCATTGCTTAAAATGAAGGGCTGCTCTTTCTAACCTCTTGCAGGGAGGGCTTTAGCTGGAGCCAGGAAACTGAGTACAACCCAAGCTGCCAGCTTGTTAGCGTGAGAATCCTGCCTTCATTGAAGCCTTTGGATTAATGACTTCAGACAGACAGATGTGAGACTCGGAGGCCATATGTGGGGGAAGGGGCTTCTTGTCAGAGGGCCCTGGAGTGTTCTTGGTAGCGAGGGTAGCTTTATTCCCTGAAAAACAGAGAGTGGTGACTGAGCAACTGTGAAAGAAGGCTTGGCAAAATGGAAAGAAAAATATAAATACTGCAGTTATCTTTGTGCTGGGAAGTGATGCACAGCAGCTACTCTGAGCCTATCCAGGAAAATCCTGTGGTTTTTTTTGTGTTCACTATATAAATCTTGAGCAAAAATGAGTTCCCAACATCCAAATACAGCAATGCTACCAATGCATTGTTGCTAATGGAAGCGATTCGAGTTTCCCATGGGTCATCGCTGCAGGAGAACTGATTTCTTTGGGGCAGAAGATTTTATAAAACACCATATCTGTCATAGCAAATCCATCAAGATTATCCCCTGAACACTGGCTTTCCTGCCATGCTATCAAAAATAAATAATATCAAATAAAATCTAAATGTCTTCATCAAGCACTCATAAATTAGGGGGTCCTCTCTGGAGCACAAGTCACAATTGGTGCATTTTACAATAAAATATTTACATATTCTGTGACTTCTCTATCATACAAGAGAGTGCAGTTTTGACTAGCATTTGTGCACAGAGTGCTTATAAAATTATGAGAATATAAAAATGTGTAACACTGATATCCTGAAATCCATGTAATAGATTTTTTACAGTTTGCATGGTCCAATTTTACATTCTTACAGTGCTGTGTGTCATAAATGCTCATATGCACACGCACTATTCTGCTCAAAAACGCGCTCACCAGACACTTACTAAAGTAAGTTGCATTTCCTGTTTTGTGTTGTATGTTAACGTTGAAACCAAGAAAGCAGAGGCACATTTTCAGTCTACATTCATAACACCAGGAGTGGTTAAATTGGAACAGATGTGATGTAGAAGGAATTTTATTCTAGGGGACTGTCATAACAGAATTAAGCTATCCAGCTGACTTCATATTCAGTGGTAGAAACTTTCAGCAGTGGGTGGTGTATGAGCACAGAGACACACAAGTTTAGAGCTCAGCGACTAGTTCTTAAATATAGCCAAAGTAAAGCCCGGTGAAAAAGTTAGAAATAATAAGCAGCAGCTGATGCAAAAAAAAATTTGCTGGGTGGACATAATGTGTCACAATAGCCCATCACATTGAGACAGAGTACAGCTGCAATGACGTCAACTGCCCTATCAAGAGTCCTGTGATGGGGTCTTGGAATAGTGCAACTGAATAAAAATAATTTTGAAAAGGCTCTGTTGGCATATGCAGTGTGGGGATAGGCTGAGGACTTTTGAGTACCCTCTTGAGGTGTGTGGCCTTTGCCAACAACATGGATCTTCTCAGGCCTGGGGATGAATAACTCCTGACACATTCTGTTAACAGTATCTTTCAAAGTTTCCCATGGAGCGGGCCCTGCAGATACAAGGCCAGAAAAATATATCTTGCAGCATCAGCATAATGGTAATACTCTGTTCTGTGTTCAGTAACGATCTCACCAAGAGACTTCATATTTACAGCATGGGAAATGGGAAAGGAAAAGAGCCTTGAAGGGTGCCACATTTCAAATTCCTTTACTCTGACATGTAATTACCCAGCAGAGCCAGCTATCTCCCATTTTTTAGACAGCTGGAAAGGGAAGGATGCTCTTACGGGTAAGACCTTGGGAGATACAAGCCCAGAAGCTGGCTCTGAGAGCTCTTTTAGTGTACCCTTGAGCAAATGCTTCAGCTGGCTGCTATTGGGTACCCATTTTTTACAGGAGGATCACTATTTCTGGTCTTCTATTTGTCCTGATATTTCTAGGCCATTGGAGATGAGACTGGGTTACAGCAAAACACCTATAAACCATCAAGTACATAACATTCCGATGCTATTTGGACCTATGTGTGCCACCAAGCTGCAAATAATGAACAGTGAATAAAGCTACTGAGAAACAGCTTTAGAAACACCATCCAAGTCCTTTGGTTGCCAAAATGAGATATTATGGATTAGAAATATTTTTACTTTAAAAATTCTGGGAAAATCTAAACAATACTAAACTTTTTTTAGGGACAGAACAGGTAATGACACCTACAATTAATGCTGTCCTTAAATTTAGTTCCAGAGCTTTTCCATTTTTCTAGCAATAGGCAAAACTGAGGATTATTTGCTTCAGGCTGAATATTTAGACTTTTCTATTGGTAAGTCTCTAGGTAGAGCATTAAGGAAAAATTCTACTCTTTTGATCACTATGAAATGCTGACCCTTGTTTCCTTTGGAAGATTTCAAGCAGAGGTTTCAAATGTATTGCAAAAGGGCAGAGAAATAAGAGGTTCCCTTTTATTGTTTCCCTGAAATATTATTCCACTTGAACTGTTTTTTCTCTCTGCAAGGTGCCTGGTGTCCATCCTGTTTTCACAGCAGACTCTCCAGCACTCTGACCAAGCCACACAAACACCAGCACCAGTGTTTGTATGTTGAAGATTAATCAGCCCCAGGGAAGAGCAACAAATCGGGACTTTCTCTGAAATTGCTCATCCCAATTGCTGTTGCCATGAAGATGTATTTTGCTACAGAGACAGTGAGCAAAAGGAAGAAAATACCTTCTTCTACCATTCATGTTTTTACTAATTTCTCCGGTCCAACGAGAGATCAGAAAATAATCAGAAAGGAATCTCAGCATCAGAAAACAAAGGAAGGAAGAGAGGAGTTTTGCAGGGAAGGTACCTAGTGGGTGGAGAACTGAGTGGAAGGGGGCAAGAGGGAGGATGAGGTTGAGGAAATGACAACTTGTGAGTCTGGAGAAGGAGGACAGGAGACTAGGAGCTGACGTGAAAAAAAAGATGAAGAAGGCCTGGATGAGGTGGGAAGAGGCTGGGCAAAAAAAAAAAAAAACTATAGAATTGAGAGCTGAGTTCAAGAACTCTGAATCTCAGTGGCCATTTTCTGTCCAAAATATTGCCCTTAAACACCTTTGTAATTGGAAAGTGTTACAGAGGATGATGGCTTTCTAGTACTGTCACTCACCATCAAAGGATGGAGAGCCGTGCCAGGTGAGAAGTTACCTCTCATAAAGGATCTGTCAGGGGAATACTCCTTCCCTTCTCTGAGCATTTTAGTGCCTTTAAAATACCGTGGACAGTATTCAGAGAACACAAAAGTTGCATGCTGAGAAAATATTTGAATGAAGACTACTTCCCCAGGCTTAACTACCTACTGCCTAGGCATTATTAGGCTGTTTAATGCATTTACAAGATGGACAGCAAAACAAACTGGGCTTATTTTGCTAGCAGACTTCCACATTTCTCAGACTCTCTGATTTGTAGATTTGAAAATACTCTTTTCAAATCAGATGCACATTTAAATATGCACTTCCAGAAAGAGCAAACTACCAAAACAATGGCTGCCTATCCATGTGTTTACCTGGCCATATGTTCCAACAGTCCATTTCTTAAGGTAGGTCACTTCTGGAGTCCAGAAGAAGAATTCTGACCCTTCTAGAAGAGACCCACTTTGGATACAAGACTATTTTATCTGACTAAAACTTATAAAACTTTGCCTGTCAGCAGCCACATATATCCATATATTTCAGGCTTCTGAAGCAACAGTTGATGTGAACTTGTCTTTTAAGCATGAGGAAGATGGAATCAAGTTTAGCATACTTAGCTTCTGCCATGTTTTGGGCAGACAAGGGCAAAATTTCTGATCAGGAAATTATGAGACCATAAATTTTCAGGCTTGCTTGAATCAAAACCTGTTCAACTGATTTTGCTTCAGCTTTCCACATTTTCTCATGGGGACAGACCATGCAGATATGAAATGCCAAAGGATCTAGAGATAAAGCTCTGAATAATGCAGAAGACAAGCTTGAACAAAAGCCAAATGCCATAGTTAACAAGAAGAACTGTTACACATAGTATGGTGTAGCAGAAACGCAAAGTGTAGTGGAGGGTCAAACACATGGATATTGAATGGGAATATGTTCAGAAGGAAGATATGGTGTTGTAATGCACCATTTGCCACTCACAGGCAGGCAAATCCTCAGAAGATGGCAAAAAAGTGAGGTCAGGACATCACTTTCAGTCACCAACATGGGCAAAAGGAGTTGAGACACCAGACATAGAGGAGAAGTGAGAAAAGAAAATAAAAACTTGCTGCAGTCCTGTGCAAAAACAAACCACAAGGGACAAAAGAGAGCTCCTAAGTCTCAACCCATCCTGTGCCTCTGTGGTGACTTTGCATCCTTTCTCTTTTTCATATCTCTGAATTGCTCAAGAAAGACCCAAGTATTTATGTTAAAAATGTTTACACAGGAAATGCTCCACTGAGAAATCCTTCCAGACAAAAGTATTGGTTGCAGCCCTCTGTGGGTACAGAAGTTTTCCAAAGGCAAATTATTTACTATCAATGTTTCAGTGGCAGTAGCCTGATCTGAGCTTCCTGACAAGTAGGAGGAGAGAAGCAAGGAGAGTTCTTGCCCTAGGAACTTCTGTGCCAGGAATACCTGCTGCAGGCAGGCAGCAGCAGCCCTCCAGGAGTGGCTGACAGCTGTCAGAGCACACAATATCCCTAAGGGCTATTCCCAGGGGATAGGGGCTATCTCAGGGGTCTATGTCATTTAAGAGCTGTGCACAGGCCGGGCTCCTCTCTCTTGCTACTGCAAGGGCAGGACCTTGAGGCACTGTAGGCTCAGGGCAGGCCTGCATTTGGAGTCCTGCCCTGGCACACACATGCACAAGGATACACACTGTCTTGGGTATCTTTCCCCTGTCAGGAATTTACCCTGTTTGTCTGCTGGCAATGATAGCAAAAGTCTCCGTCACCAAAGACAGAGAAGGAGGGGATGCAGATGAAACAGAAGGGATGATGCTGGTGAGCACTGCAGTACTGATAGCATGTGGGTTGTTGTGAGTACCCTGATGAAACTGCAAAGGCTCCATCACCATCTTCCTCCAAAGGACTGGCAGCTCGTCTAATTCTGTACCTGCCTGCAGCCAGTGAATACACCCTGAAATGGCTACTGAGTCGTGTGAAATATAAGATCTTTGCCCTTCTGAGCAAAATGCCTCTCTATCTCAGCCATATATGCCACTAAAGACCTTTTTTTTTTGGGTCTCTAGGATTGGTGTTCATGGCATGAAGGAAAGGGGAGTGGTCTTGACTGTCAGCATGAAGGAGAAGCAGCAGGACCTTGGCTGCAGTGAGAAGTGTTTAAAAATCTGCATGCTGACATCTCCTACAGCATTTTCCCCAAAACACTAAACTGGATAAAATATTGAGAGCCCTGTTAGTATTTTACAGACAAGCCTGTTAAAATGAGCAACCACCCTATCAATCTAATACATTATTGTGTCTGAGTACCACTTTTTTGATACGTCTCTATGCACATGCCCTCAAGTGCCTTTTGTATCAAACATACATGGACTAATAGCTTGATAGATTATCAGACCAAGCAGGCAACAATTGAGAAAATTATAGATGCCTATTAATATGAGAATGCTAACTATTATGCTAATTGTGTAGTCACAAAAGAGCCAGAGGGCAAATACATAGCACCTTCACATAAAAAAATAAAATGTTTCAGCTGATGTTATTACTGATTACATTTAAATTCATACTTTTCAGAACACTTCTGCTGTTTTATTTCTGTGCTTGACAGCGAATTTCTAAAAATACATTTTGTGATGCATCCTGGTACCAACTGTGCAGGGTCTGCAGTAATTTGTTACCTTAGAGAGTCAATGTCAAGTTGGACAACCCAGCTCAGTGTGGCAGGACTTCTGACCACACACAAATACACACACAGAAGTCATGAATGCTGCATTGACTCTGTAGAAATATTTCCATCGTATTTCTGCTAGCTGAGGCATTTTGTGTCACTAATGGGCGCTGGTACATGGCTGTCTATAACTGAGTTGCTGGGTTTGTATTTTTTCTAGCTGGATTCTCCTGCCACATATAATCAAAAGAAGTGTAGGAGCATCTTTTTTCCTCTACTGTAATTAGAATATTGCTATTTCTGATATCTGAACATCTAGATGTTGTAAGATTGGACTAGACAAAGCAGCCTTGTTCTAAGATGCCATGGAGGGGATGCCAGAAAAGCATCCTCTTCTCTAGAGCTGGAGACTGGAGAAAAACCTTCAAAAACCTCTTCATTGTCCTTCTCCAGGAATTGAGTTAAATAATGACTATCTCCAGCAGATATTTGTGTATCACGCTTCTAAAACTCTCCAGCAAAGATCTCCCAGCCTCCTTGAGAACAGCCTCAGAAGACAGGATTTTTGCTCTATATTGAGATGTCAAGGAAACCTGCTCTGTATTGCTAAAAGGTAAAGACCAAGTAAGGAGGTCAGTTCTGGGAGAACACAGTACACCCACAGCAAAGCCTTTCCACTCTACATGCATTATTTTCCTGAGGCTACAAGAAGTTGAAAAGAGATGACCCATCTCTTAACACACAATCAAGGATGCTGGAAGATGCTCCTATTTGCTGATCATGCTGGTGAATTTTTTTACCTGACTTGATTTGGCATGATTGAAAAAAAGAAGTAAAAAAAAAAAAGTCTGACAAAATTGCTATTACAAAACCTGGGGCTGGGAGTGAACATATTCTGCCTTCCTCTAGGATCTCAGCAATTAATTCAGATGGGTTTTTTAAATCCAACACCCATTTAGTCAGAAGAAACTGAAAGTTTTTAGCCATCTCTGCTGAGATGTGCTTTAGAAAGAGAAATGGTGTTTCAAGGGATACTTCATCAGTTCTGAAAAAATATGCTTACCTCATTGTAAGACTGATGTAGTTTGGGTACCATTAGAAACAACCATCCTGTAAGGATGCTACTGTTATTACCATAGAAAACTCAGCAATCCTGCTGTAGCAGCATAAAAATTAAACTGATGAGCTGAAACTGAAGTATTTAACACTGGGTTATCAAGTGAAATATTCAAATATGCTGCAGCTTAGCAATTCATAGCTGTAACTAAGGGAGAATGCAACAAGTATTAGGTTAGTGAGAAGGATGCAGTATGAAGGCTGGAGAGGCCATCATGGGTGGCAGAAGAAATGAAGCAGCAAAGATAGATAATTACTGAAGATATAAGAGATTTTAGTTGCTCTGAAGCTGACAGGTATTGAAGCATTAAATATCTGATCCAAACTGACTGAAGTTGATGATGCTGTAGTAGTACCAGCCATTTTTTTGTTATACTCTAATGGCTCAGACGTTTGGCCAGGAAGATGGCTATTTTCAGGCCAGTGTAGCTGTTTTCCTCCTTTGTGTAGCCAAGCCTGTAGGAGTTACAGGAACTAAAAGCAGGAAAGAGTGGCTCCAGGAATGAGGGCTTAGCCACTCAACTTTCACATAAGAGAGAATTATCAACCTACATTCAGTTCCCTCAAGGCCTCAAGTTAGGACATTCCTGGAAGTCAAGCAAATACAGCCCCTACCTCTGCTCCCCGCAGCATTTCTGCACATTGCATTACCTACTCCCTGGGAAGCGATCCCAAGCAGTCAGGTGAAAACCTGTGCTGCAGAAGCTTGCTGCCAATCCACCCGCCAGCAGGACAAAGCATTTCTTGGACACAGTTGGTGACAGAAAGCTTAATGTGGATGGAAAATTCTTTGTATGAGATACTTTGTCAGCTACGCTCCAAAATGGGGAGCTGCAATCCTGGAAGTCTAGAAATCTTGTGAATGATGGAGTTCTGCTGAGCTCCCGGTGTTCTCCTGAGGACCCAATGGCTCCATTAAAAGGTTCAGGTTTCCATTTCTGGCTTGAACTCGGGCTAATACTTCTTCACTCCAAGTAAGCATTTCCCTGAGCCAGAAAACCACCCAAATCCAAGTGTTTCACTGATCAAATACTTGATCTGACACTTTTTTCATTCACAATTTCACATCATTTCACAATTTTTCATTGCCTCCAGGCTATTTTTCCATCTTTTACTCAAGCAAATATCTATGAAATCAGAGTCAAGCTGTTCATCTATAGCCAAAAGGATGGGTCTTTCCAATCATATTTAGGATTTTTTTCATCTTGTAGAACCTCAAAGTTTATATATGCGTATGATTATGTATCATATTGATATTGCTTTGACTGACAGTGAGGGACAAATAGAACTTCATACCAAGGTCAAAAAAAAAAGGTCCAGATACATATGTTAGCTGAATTTGAAGCTCCTGAAGTTCCTTTTTCTGAGTCAATAAAAACTACAGCACAAAACTGAAATGCAGAGGAGTTTGTTACGGTGTACTTGTCATAAAATAGAATGGATTACAGTAATGTTTGCAGAAAAAATACTGTACCAAGAATGGCACATAAATATCACTTTAAAAATGCAAATATTGATCTTGAATCTGTCTTATAAGAATCTAACACTTTTTTCCTTAACTCAGTGAAAGCCATAAAATATAAGGATGTATCAAAATTATTTGTATGTTAGTAATAAATAGTGTTAGGTGGTGAGCAAAATTAAGTTCCAAGGCAGAACCAAGGGACAACCATTTCTCTTGCCTGAAGAGCTTCTTGTTAAGAATGACCATAAGTTTTTATTCAACAGCAATATGTTCAATATAGACACAAATTGATCTTTAAAGAGAATTTTCCAGGCATTTTATACTGGTGTTTGTAACAGTTTTTGCAGGAGGAGACAGAAATAAGAAGTCTATTAAGATGTGTAAGTACAATTACCCCAGGGAGAAAAATTCAAAATTATGACAACCGCTGTAGAAATTGTTCATTCTGTATGTTCCATGACAACCATCAGTCACTGTGAAAGTGAATCTGTTCTTTATTACAATCCTTTTCCTCTAATTTGTGACCAAATTGGCTTGCTGAGATAAACTGATGGGTGTCTGGTGTTCACATTTCCCCCTTGAAAGCTAAAGAGAAGAAAAAAGATTAATTAAAAAAAATTAAAATTTTGCTAATGTTACAGAGCAAAATAAGAAGAGAGGAAGTTGCATTTCATCCCTACCAGTTTCAACAGTGTCTCCCTAATTTGAAATTGCAGTCACTCTGTGAACTTGAGTCACATTTGATTTTTTGCTTGACATTTTGAATGAAGAAGCTGATGTGAGGGAATGTTTAGTCCCCTACGAACATGTTATACTAATGAACACAAAGTTGGGGAAGAAAGGCAAGGGTGGGGGGATGCTCTAAATCCTAAGAAGTTATTTTCCATTTCCTTGCCTCCTATCCAGAGGGTGTTCAGTTCTTTTCAGAAAATGTTTAACCAACAGAATCTATTCTATTGTGATTTTCAGATTACAGTGCCAGTGATTGAATGGTGGTGCTAGTTAATGTAGAGAATATGTTTCTGTATATACTTCATCTGTGTGGTTTAGGTTGTGTTGAAATCACATCAATTTGCAGCCTTAACTGTTATGCAGCATAAATAAGGCCTACACGGAAATTTGAATTGGGAAGTAAATGAAAGGAGGCAGAGATAATTCCAGCTGTCACTATCAATATTTCCAAAGGGTCTTTTTTTAATGCCTGCGTCTCTCATTTTAAACACTAGTTTTGGGCTACATATGTAAAAAATTGGAAACCCTTTTTGACTCAGATTGTCCTCAGTTATCACAGAGGTGGGTGAACTGATGTACACACAGAGCACAATCAGTGTTGCCCGCATTCTGACTGGCACCGGAGGCATCTGCTGCCTGCCCTGCAAGAAACACCTGTAATTTGCCCAGAGTCATGTGCTGCTTCTTTGTCACTTTGTGACTTTCTAACTCATAGTTTGAGAGCCCTTAATGCAGCCTCTCTGTGGAGAGAGACCAGATGAGAGGGCACAAAGCTGGGATGGAAATCTTTTGCCAGATGCCAACAAATATCCAGGATTTGGTAGACAAATTTAATTTGGTTTTTTTTTTTAACAGACCAGAAGGCTCAGCAAAATATTCCTTTCACCCTAAATGAGGTGGGGATGTAGAGGCAAAGCAAGTGGCAGCAGTTAGATTGAAAGTCTAAAGAAAAGAGCACTTCCTCTCTTCTTGTCATCTGTATTTATCTGTTTTAAACTTGGAGATAGGAAAAAAAACAATTTCTTTTTCACAGGCATTGCTAGCCTATCCAGCATATAGCTGTCTGTACTTGCTGTGTGTTTCTCTTTCGCACACTGAATGATTTTACTCATCCTCATTCTAAAATATGTAGGGAATAGCTCCATCCCCTGCAAAATGGTATTACTGCAAGCCATAGAGGACCAATCTTGTATCTATTTCTGAAGAGTTAGGAGTAAAATCAGCTTGTTTAATTGGATTGAAGTGCTAAATTGCACTTGCTGATCAATTTGTACTGTATTTTGTATATTTTGGGTCTGTAATTTGTGAATGATAGTCAGACATCCAGGTTGTAAATTCATTTACAAATATAATGAGTCTTTAAGAAACACAATAGAAACAGCTCATTAAGGAAATTCTTCCCTAAGAATAAACAAATTTTGCACCTCCTAGATGTCTCATTTCTGATTGAAGGGCCTATACATTTTTTTCCAATAAAAAGAAGGTGAAGACAGAATCTGTTTCATAGTCAGCATGTAAACGGCATTATAGTGCAACAAATACTACAAGAACTGCAGATGCTAGGTCAGTCCATCTATCATAATATTCTGTCTCAAAAAGTATTTGTTTTTCAGTGCTTCAAGAACAGCATTTAACTAGCATATACAGAAGGCAAGTTTTTCCTAAAATAAAACCAGCTCAAAGCCTAAAAAGCCACCACTTTCCTGCAAGATCAGGGCTTGATGCTTTAGCATTCATTTTCATGAATTCCAGCAACAAGACAACGGGTAATGGAAAGAAGCTGGAAGACAAAAAATTCCATTTAAACACAAGGGAAATCTATTTCACTGTGAGGGTGAGGGAGCCCTGGCACAGGCTGCCCAGGGAGATTGTGGAGTCTCCTCTGGAAGTTTTCAAAATCCACTTGGACACATTCTTGTGTGACCTGATCTAGGTGAACCTGCTTTGGTGAGGGGTGGACCAGATGAACTCTAAAGGTCTCTTCTATCTCCTACTATTCTGTGATTCTGTGTGTTTGCAAGAAAATGCATAAAGTAGTTTAACAGATTACACATCCTCTGCAAGAGATATGGCCTAAGAACTAAATTAATAGAGTTGCCAGATGGGGAGGGTTATAGATAATATTTTCTGCTTGCATCTGCTTAACTGATGTTTAGACATCCGTACTAATTGGGACCCCTGGGTGCAAGAACAATACAAATAATAAATATCATGTGAGCATTTATCAAAGTCTCCCTCTTCCCCCAGTGCTGGGATCAGGAGTGTGAAACAAGAAATACTAGCATAGATTAAAAAGCAAAACAAAACAAAAAAAACCCAAACATAAACCAAAAACTTACAATAAAAAACTATGTTTTTATACACCAAATTTTTAAAGATATTTTAATGCTCAGCAAAAGGTGCCAAGGCAGATTCAGACCAGCAGTGGAGAAGAGGCTATTCCCAGATGTTTGCCATATAGAATATGTCAATTCTTTTTTATCTGTCCCTTAGTTCACAACATGTTTCTTCATCTGTGTTTTTTAAGGTAGGTATGATCTTGGACTGCTGCTGATGTTAATAAACATAGCATTAAGTATCCATTTCTTCCCCCACATGCATTGATTACACTGCAAGTAACCCACTAAATTCAGGTTCCCAGCATGGGGAATGGCATGGCCAAGAAAGAGTTTGTAGAGTTTGTAAGGTACTAACAAATCACTAACCTAAAACTGTTCTAATACAGTTGTATTTTTGATCCAAGCTCAGTCCCTCATATCAGAGACCTTTCCAAAATTGTGAAATTGAATATTGTAATCTTGAGCATACTTCAGTGATATTTAGGGAATTTTTGGCATTAGCTTCAAACACCACCCGGATTAAGATCCTAACATTCCTAGTATAAATAGGCAGGTCCAGCTGTGTGGTGTGAAAGCCTGCTCACTGCAGAATCAAAATGATCCTCTTCTGCTGTAGAATGAGTGGAAGGAGTGAGATTTTAGAAGAGAACAAAAAAGTTTATACTTTGACCTTTGTTAGAAATTCATATGATATTATAAATTGGCCAAGTCTTATGTATTTTGCAGGCCCACAGCTGTAGAACAGGCTATCAGCCTTGCTATATGGCACCTACTGAAAAGTCCATTATTTTTACTCCCACTAACAAGTTTCTTTTGATTCTGAATGTATGACTGCAAAGAAGCATTTCTTTACCCTTAAAAATTTAAATGATGGCTTTCAAAACATTCCCTTCAGAGTTACACAAGTGAGAATTGAGTCTGCTTTATTTAAAACAGTTAATAAATGCCAATTTAAAACTTTCTGCTTGATTTTCTGAAGAGAATCCTCACAGTGTTTGTACACATCATTCTCAACATATGCTTAATAACAAATAATGTACAACCTAATACTACTAAAAGAGTACATCCAGACATATGGTATTTTAATAAGAAGCCATTAAAACTGTCAAATATGAATGTCAATAATTTTCCAGCATCTGATCTGCAAATTACCAAGGCATGTTTAAAGCAAAAGCAAACTGCTAAGCTTCTTGGTTTTGTCCAGGACATATGGCTCAAGAGCCCCTGTGAAATCCTCACTCTTGCAATCGGTAAACATACTTATCTATGGAGAGGCTGGCAGAAGAACAAAACAGATGTCAGTGAGCTAACAGGTTTCATCTTTATTCTCATATTCACGAGGACTTGAGGGTGTGAAGTCTTCTTCTCTAGAGGTTTTCAAAACCCACCTGGATGCATTCTTAAGTGACCTTATCTAGGTGGACCTGCTTGAGCAGGGGGATTGGACTGGGTTGATCCTTAGATCCAACCCCTACCATTCTGTGACTCTATAACTGGCTACTAGGCAGTGTGCAGGCTATAAGGCACTGTAAGGTCTTCACCTGTCACTGATGACATAAAACATTCTTTGACTGTTTTTTGCTTCCTGGCCAATCTTCCCAGATGACAAAGATGCAATAGCAGCTAAGATTGGATCACAGTCATTAATAAATTATTAATGGAGTAAGAGTAGTAAACTTGGCAGTATTAGTAACATGGAGTTATTGATGTACTTTTTTGTTGTTGTTTCCTTTTGTTTTTTTCACCCAGCAAATAGTTTAAATTCCACAACTATTTTTGGTGTTGTTGGTACTAGTTTGGTATGTTGCACATCATACTTCTGGAGTCTGGTTTGTCTGTCACGTTAAACGGCATAACATTACTGAGATTGGTTATGCTGTTCTAGCATGTTCTGGCCCATATCCGGGGATAGTATGTAAATGTATATATTTGCTTTCTTTTCTCATCCTTAATGCATCAAGTGTGAAATTCATCTCCAATTTCATGATAGAGAGGTGGTGTGACCAGCAGCATTTTCAATTCACAAGAGCAGAATGCTGAGAGTTTCAAATGGTGGCCTAAAACCATGGATAAATTCATCTACTGTCTCCTGCAGCGAGATGGTGTAGTTGCACCAACCTTGGTTGCGAGGCAGTCTTCATCACTTGTGGCCTTTGAAGCTGAAAAAAAATGAAAACCCAAAGGAATAGAGTGAACTTAAGAATGATGTCATGTCCAGTGCTTGGCCCAAGAAATCATTCCCTGGGACACTGTGTAGACAAGAGTCCTGTCTGTGATGGGAATAAAAGAACTGTTGGGCTTGTGTCATGACTGCATTCAACTAAAGTTGTTGTCTTCTAGCTGTTTTCTTGATGATAACATCCAGAAAGTCCCTAAATGTTTAAAGGGAAAGTGAAATACGTTATAGATTTTTTCCCAGCCTTTAAACTAGAAAGAGTTATGTGCAACATTAAGCTTAAATTGATTTTCAGTGTTTGAGCACTAGCCTGGACAGTGGGTCTAATTAGTATTCACAGTTATTTAAATAACAGTATTGAATGCCTGGGTAGCAAGGGTTCCTGTCTTGGTTTACAATTATGTTTTGTTATAGAAACTCTTCTTGTGCTAATGAGAGATGAACTTATGGGGGAAACTTTAAACATCGAACAAAATTTTATTGTGTTATTTAAGCTCAAGTACTCAGGAATAAGCAATGAAAACAGAAGGTGAGACACAGAAAAACATGGCTTCTAGAAAACACATCTCATGGGAACCATAACATGAACTCTAATAATAAAATTGGTCTTTGGATGTCTTTTCCTCCAGCTCTGTGCAAAGCAGGCAGAAAACTGATCTGAGTGCTACCTGTGGATCATTAGAAAATGCAAATCCAGTATAGTCTAAATCAAAACTTTGTTCTCCTTCCTCTGTAAAGGAGGTATTTTGGGACTGAAAAACTGATAAAATGGGGCCTGGGAGAGCTATGAGTCTCCACTTTACGTCCATTCCAAGAAAACAGTCCCATGGGAGCTGGCACATGTTAAATGTAGCAGTTGATCAGAGAAGAAAGTCACCTGTCTCACCCTGAGCTCTACTTCTTAGCCACTGGTTATATATATATAGAAAAAAAAGTATATGGCTATTACATGCTCATTTCCTTTCAGAGAGAGAAAACAAGACAGATTTGCAACTAAATACGTGTGACGGACTTCTCACCTAATCCTTCCGTTTCTGAGTACCCTTAGTTCCCACTGAGGGTATGTGAAGTATGGGAGTGATAGCACCTTGCAAATGTCTGTAAGAAAGAGTATTTGGAGGCTGCAAGTTCAGCAGAAGCAGCGACAGAGCTTCTGTAGAGCAGTAACACCAGGGATGTCACACATTTTCCTTGCATTGTGGTTACATTTACTTTCTGAGTGAGTCATACTTAGATTTTTTTTTTCTCTCTTCACAAATCATTGCGGAATTACAATGGTAGAAAAGTGTTATTTCAGCCTTTATGCTTTGAGTGATGTTCCTCTAATTTGCAATCACTTAATAGAGGTCTGACATGGCTCAGCTATTCTTTACACTTGTAGTGGTTGGCCATCTGGGCTTCACTAATAAATAAGCACTTTAATGGCTGAACTACTTAATAAACTTCAGTGAGAGAAGAGTGAAATTAAATCAATTCTTTCATTATGAAAATATGCTGTGCCATCTAATTGTTCAAAAGCAGATGTCACTCAAATTCAATTAAGCTGTTTAATGACCTACGTGCTTATTACTAACTTGACTGAAAGTCTGACACACTTAAAGTCAATATAAATGGTTGGTAAGGTTTTAGCTTCTCATGTTTGTGCTGCTTCCACAAAATATCCACTTCAATCTGTGTTTTTTTTCAGATGATGCATGACAAATTTGCACTGTCTTTTCTGAAATTAGCATTTATGCAAATTGTTAATAAACATATTTTTCTTATTTTTGCTTCCAAATATGTGGTTTTGGTCTCAGAAATAATATGTTAAATAATTCCAATGCGAGGCAATCATGAATATTGTTGGTTAGACGGCAAAGCTCCCCAAGCAAGATCTTTGTTCAGTGATTCAGCTTTTTTTTTTTGTTAGGGACAGGTTGGAAGAGATATTAAGGCTGCTTTTTCTCTGTAAACATTTCCTTATGACAGCTTTTAGAACATGTTAATGAAGTCTATATATAAATTCTCCTGGATTATTAAGAAAAAGACATGCAATATTCACTGATAATTAAAGTGTTATTCAGCACTGTTATTTGATGTGCTTCCCTCTTGTTTTCCTCAGCTGCCTGACTTTTAAAATTAGCTAATTACTCTTTAGTAGTTTCTACTTACTCAGTATTCAGAATGGATTATCCCTGTTATGGACTTAAATCCGTGTTGTAGATTTCATGGCCACGTGTGAGTCATGAGGGGGCTGCCCCAGTCTTTCCCAACAGAAGTACGAAGTGGTATTGGTAAGAAGTAGGCCAGCCTGGCTATGCAGTGGTATAGACTTAAAGCAATTCTACAAATGCTGTGCCTCCCACAAGATGTACCTGCTAACTGTTGCCAAGCTGCATAACCTAACCTCACCTCACAGTGTTCACTGTCAAGTCCTTTTATTGACCTTGACATGGGCAGGAAGGTCAGTTACAGCTGTTCAAATAAAACAGGAAAGGTCCAGGCATAACTAGTCCTGGCTGGGGCTGAGAGAAGGACTAGATGCCCTTTAAAAATCTGATTTTCCACTAGATGCTATGCCACTATTTGTTTACTATAAGCAAATTCAGGTTTTTTTTTTTTTTTCAGATATGTTGATAATCCAAAGACTTAAAACCAAAAGAAATGCTGAAGAAAATCCTAATCCTGGTGTTATGGATGGATGGCTTCTTGCTAAGGAGAGAGAAGCCTATCCTTCAGACATTTGTCTTAGATCAAGAGTCTCTTGATTTCCAGGCTCCATGGTGGGAAGTAGATAACCTGGGAGTCCCAGAGGCCCAGAGCTGTCCACAGAGTGATGGTGCAGCCCTGGAGCACTAGACTTTGAGAACAGGGCTCTGCAGCGTATGGTGCTGGCAGGCAGCTGGCAAGTCTCTAGCTGAGCATTGCCTGCAGAAGGGGTAACACAGGATGGGTTTCCTCAATAGATTTGTGCTAGAGATCATTGTCATTTTCCATTTCACTATGCATTCTTTTAGCCAACTTTTGCCACATGATAGTTTATATTTGTGTTGGGTCAACATACCACAGCAGCACTTCTATCCAATTCTCTGTCCTTGTGCCTACCTAGAAAGCACTGCAGTATCCTACAACTCTGAAATGTGAGCATGTGTTTTGGAAAACAGCCAAAAGTACTCTGAGTAATGGCTTTGCTATATGGATTTTGAGGCCACTGCAATTGTTGGTTTATTTAACTGGCTGTAAACTGTTTGGACTGGAACTCACCTCATTTGTGCTTTCCCATTTTCAGAAGTCATTTGTATCTTAGGAAGTAAGTACAGTCATTTCCCTATCACTGTACTAAAAGCAAACTTTTGAGGACTTAACTGTTCAGACATGGCTAAAACTTGTGATATGTAAAGTTGCTCTGCAGGAAAATACAGGTATTTTGGTTCAGAAGCATGAAAGAGCATAGACAAACCCAACTCATCTAATAACCAAATACCAGCAATTTCCTAGAAACACTTCTGAACATCTAGAAAATTCAACAAAATCAAGTGCAACAAACCCAGTGACTCCATCGCTATGTAACGTTTTCCTTTGCCTCTCACCCCTGTGGCTGCAATCATCACCAGCAATCCACAAGCTTTTTTGGAAAGTGAATCACAAACACATAAAATGTAATGTTCTCTTTTCCTTCATCTCCTCTGTTTCCTCTATTTGTACAGTTTATACTTCAGTGAGCTTCTGCGAGGTTTAGCCAATATAATCCAACTGGAATATTCCAAGATACGGATGCTCCCTAAGAAAGTTGCTTTTGCTTCCTTGGTTATGTTCTGTTCATTTATACATATCTGAGCGAAATTTCATATTGTCTACTTCAGAGTTCAATGTAACAAGGGTCTTTTGCTAAGGCAGGGCTACCTATATCTTATAAAAAAAAAATTGATGTTCTCTGCATCAATGCTGTAATTATTCAGCAGAGGAATTAGTCTTTCACTCGGGATCTTTCATAGGAAGAAGTGTCCTGCCAGTACTCTGAGCTGAATGAAATCCAAGCTGGCATGGTTAATACAGTTCAGATCTTGGTCTGTCAGTCACTGTTCTACCATGCTCCTGTGGCCTTTGGCTAGCTCAGAGTCAGGGAGGTGTATAGCCTCCGAACTTCCTCCAGTATGACAGATTTTAAGAACTAACCAGGAGTTAAAGCAGAACATGCATACAAATTCTTTGTGGTACACTAACCAGATTGTGCCTGATGGCCCTGGCTTCTTAGTGGTTCTACCTATGCTTACGTGTCACTAAAAGCTCATCAGCAAATCCAGTTCAAGAAGTTACCTCCACTTCTTTCTGTTACTTGTTCCCACTGCTTCTTAGTTGTGGTAACCTAACAGCTGCACTTGTGGAGTAACACACAGACTGATGTGATCATGTTCTAACCCTTCTCTTTAAAGAAATGTTATTTTAGGCCAAGACATTTGAAAGTTGTTTAGGGAGCTGTAATGCTCAAATCCAGAGGAGCTGATAAACTTTTGGAGAGAGGATGTAGAACACAGCTAGATACAAATATAAGTCTGGAAGGGGATCTGCTGCCAATGAAACTGAGCAGCTTGTGTGGAGAGAAATCTGTTTCCTCCAAACTAGTAACTCACTCAAAGTTAAAAACTGAAAATTCTCAGTCAAGTTCTTTTTTTTTTTTCTAATCAGATTTTCATGGGGCAGTTCTCAAAATTCAGAAAATATTTACAGAACAGGATGATAAGGAAAAGCTGCCAGGCTCCTATTGGCCTCTGGAAGCAAGAAATAATCCAACAGATTCTGCTGAGGAATAAACTCAAAATTTATTGAAGATGAAGCCTCTTTCTCTACATATTGTCAGGGCAAACCTACCTAAATATGAGTAGGTAAGGCAAAAAAAGTCACATTTTCTGTTAAAAAACAAAGGAAACTGCACAGATTTTCTAAGTGCTATTTTGCCCTTCACTGTAGAGCAGAGGAGAGAAGACGAAGAGGTACAAAGAGGATTCAATATGAAGAAACTGGAAGTCAGACAATAAGGATTAAACTCAATAAAGAACTTTAGCCCATGTATAAACACTTGCATTCCCATTATCTCAACTCAAAATGACTCGTGAGGAGCGCAGTGTTTGCAGCCAGCTTATCTTTGGCCTACAAGAGGGCTCTCTTTTTGTACTGACAACATTTTCTCCTTATATTGGTGATGATTTTCAGGAGGCTGTTCTTCAGTTATATTGTATGTATCTTAAGACACTGTAGAAATTACTTCAGCAATTTCAGTTCTGAATCTCTTGAGGATCTGTCACCATCGGGAGAAACATATCAGCTGGTTGTAATGTCATGAATGAGATGGTCATAAAATGTTTGCTGAAGGTTACAACATTCTTTGAGTTTGAAAAGTGACTGTAAAACTCTAATCTTGAAGCTGTGTATACACTGGGAGACTTGGAGAAGAGCAGAAATGGCTTTGCAGGTAGCTGCTAAAACCATTGCAAGACATGAAGCTACTGTGCAATAGCAAGGACAATGCAAGCAAAGTATTTTCTTGTCTGTTATCTTCCAACATATATATTCTTCTCCCTACCCTCAAAACTAAACAGACAGATAGACGGTAATGAAAAGAAAATATCTAAACTCTGTAGTTGGGAAACAATAGCAAGATGGATACAAAGCAGCTCAGGAATTGCTCCCTCAGTCTGCTGGGAGATAATTTGAAATAACAGTCCTGAGACATGTGAGCTGCACTCATCTTTGCTATGACAAGTTAATGAGATTAATTTATGGTCATCCTCTTAATGGCTTTACTGTTGATCAAATCACAATAAAAGGAGGAATCATGGTGCAAAGCTTTGAACAGACCACTGTGAATGAAAAATCTCTCTGGCAGAAAGAGGAGGCAAATCTGGGCTTTTTCTAGGAGCTCTGCAGAGCCAACTTTAGTACTATGTCTCCTGTTATAGCCCCTGGCTGGATGCAGTTTCATCCATGCCTTAATTGTTTAATACCTAAGAGAGTATTACTGCCAAAATAGATGATTACTCCCTGCATCTACATAAACGGTTTCTGTATCTTTTCCATCCTTTTCTCTCTTCCTGCAAGGATTAGATTTAAGCTACATCAGGGAGCTGATGAGCCAGATCATGCTCATACTACTTCCATCATGAAGAAGGGCTCAGGAGCTTATGACCAGAGGCAAACACAGGACTCATCATTTTGGTATCATCACGAACTTGCTGGGGCTTAAATGATCTATAAAGTTGCATCTTCAGGAAGAATTGTGTCTATGCAAAGCCTGCTGACCCACAGGGCATTCCACAGAGATGTCAGAGAGGGCAGCGATTGTTTTCAGGATCCAGCAGTGATATTTCAGGGTATCTGTGGTGGCATCTGAGAACAAAGCAGTAAGCTGACTTCACAGTACTCAGATGAAATTTGGAGGACCTACTGTCTGGCATTATCAACTGAGCACCACCAGCATGCTATCCTCGAACCCACATTGTTCTCCCAGATCAGGAAATGACAGCCACACTTCCACAGAACGGGTTCTCAGAGCAGGCAGCATTTCAGTGTGCAGTCAGGGAAAGCGGCCATGGAGACAGGTCTGCAGAGCTTGGAATCAAGCCAGGGCTGTCAGTTCCTCTTACTTTCAGGTGCACCAATAGCATCCACATTCTCTGTTACAGATGAAGCAATTTAAAAAGAATTCCTGCAGGGGCACTAAATCTATTAAATATATACACACAAGCTCCTTTTTTTTTTTTCCCTTTCTCAAAATAGTAGAATGTAATGGATAGCATATCGGTTAAAGAGGTAAATCTGTCAGAGGAATTATTTTCCATGTACCAAACCAACACATAATAAACTAGAGGGTTTGGGATATAATAATTGCTTCCCATGTGGAAAAGAACTGAGCTGTAGCCTTTTACCAATACTGTAAGTTTCAAAGTTCTTTTGCCTGTGCTGGTACAGTAACTATCCTGACTTTCTCTTGATGGTTTTGGTAACAGTGCCACTGTAACAGGATTAACATCATAATCATGAGAGCTTTTCTGTGTAGTCACATAAAGTGGTGTTTTTAAGGCCAAATGTCTAACTAGCAGTCAGGTGGAGCAGTCTGAAGACAACAGTAAATCTTTGCTAAGAAGTGAAACATGTTCAGGTCTTCATTCCATTATCAAGAGTCATACATTGAGCAATCTGATTCACACAGTCCAGCCTATCTGTAATGTAACTGCTTTGAAATTGTCATAATTACACATGGTATGAATAAGGCTCATTGAGTTTAAGAAAGCAACAAGAGGACTCCTCTCCATATTTCCAAAGACAAAAATGTTAAAAACAGTGATTGCACATCAGTATTTGAAGAAGGACTATTGCCAGTCTCAACTCAATCTCTAAGAGCCCTGGCATGAACAGGTGTTTAACTTGCTTGAAAACAAAAACAAGCACTGGATACACTGGGCAAACTTTCAAAAATTGATTCCTGCCTCACTAGAACATGCAAAAAGAATTATTATGAAGTTGTAAAGATTTAGTTCTTAGCTACTTTTCACACCCCTGCAGCACTGTGCACAATATCAAGACTCTGGTATATAATCTCAGAAGGCAGGAGCTTTACTTATTTATTTTAAAAGTATTAAAGGATAAACGTTAATCAAACCTGGTTTTCTCCATATACAATAGATTTTCTGACAGTTTTAGCACAGAGGAAACTTCTATTTCATACTTTGTGCATAATGCTCTGTTGGTTTGAGCCTGTTTCCTCAGGAGAAGAAATTATTCACTATTTTTTCAGAGCTCCAAATGAAAGCCTCTAACAAGGTCATTGGGTAGAATGCTTGTCAGCTTTTTAAGAGACAGGCTGAATTAAAAAAAAAAAAAGCTTTTGATAACCTAGTTACTTTGTCAAGTGAGAGAGGAACAGTATTGACACCTAAACCTGTAGCAAAGCTAAGAAAGGAAACTACAACTCTTGTACTCAGCGGAATTCAAATGGAGTGACATTTCTTCTGGGAAATGGGCACTATGAACTGGCCTGAAGATGCAATACAAGTTTGTTAATCATATTGTTATCCTGACATCTTTTCTTTCACATCTCACTCATTCTTCTGTTTCATTTATGTATTGCCTCTGGTCATAAAAATGCACAATCTACAGGGACTGTCTCCATATGTGTCTGTGAGGGGCATAACACACATGATTCCCATCTCTGTCTGTGGTCTCTGGTCTCTGGATAGGATTAAAAATGATGTGTATTAGTCAGACATTTTCTGTCTACGGAGATAAAATAATAAATACTTCTGATGCACCTCTAACAAGAAAACATAATTTTGCAGGCTGAAGTCCTACTCTTTTAAGTAAATTGCAATAAAATACAGTTGTAATTGTGATTGTCTAAAGGCAATTTTTATGACTAATCCTTGCTTCCTTTCAGCTTGTTGTGTCAGAATTTTTTATTCATTTTCTGTGTTTGAAACTGGTTTGATGTTCTTAACTAAGTTTAAAGTATGACCACAGTGAATTAGAATGCTCCTCTATTGCTATGCTGATGCTGATAAAGAAAAGGCAAGTAAAACCTTACTTCTCAAATAGAATTATATCTAAAACATTTTTCAATCAAAGTTGTTATTGTTTACTGCAGATATTAGCAATGTCTTCAGATCCTGAGTAGTTTCACTTGACTGCCTGTTTCATTCATCTGCCCTGAATTAATATTTGAAGTTACTGATATAACTTGAAGCTTTCTTTTCAGGTTCACAAAGCTCTTTATAGCTCAAGTGACTGCAAAAGATAATAGCTGAATAAATGAGCTGGACTGCCCACATGATAGCCACAGCTTTAAGAAATACTGCATAGGTTTTGGCTTTAGCTTTCAGCTAACTGGACATGTGGCTACCCAAATTAATGAGCCTATGGCAAAACTTAAAACTCAGTGTCAGTCTTGGGCAGTACTGCAGAAGGACTCCCAAAAGGCTAACTGGAATTGTATCTACGCTCTTCTCTCTTCTCTAGACCAAACTTTCAGCCATCGCCCCCAAGTTGTGTATCTTTAAAGTGAATTTCTTTGAAAACATCTTGATGCAACCTGAACAATAAGGGTAAAAAAGAAAAGATTAATCATACTCCAGCTACATGCTGAGGAGATTCTCATTACAGAATAAAGGGAAGAGTAAACAGCTCACACTAGCAAGTTTGTCATGAAGACCTTATTTACATGAAAAGCACTTGTTATACAATATCTGCAAATAATAATTTATTAATTAATAATTAATAATTAAGAGAAATCTGTGGAGAATTTCCCAGTCCCTCCTCTTACATATTTATAAATGAAACAACATTTTTTCTGACATACTATGTTGTACTTTGTACTGTGAGTAAATACATCTTTGGGGCTGCAGTAGTTCCAGTACCATTAAATGAAGAGATGTGACAGTAATTTGCTTAATTATTTGAAGCCCTTTCCTTCCTCATGCAGGTTGCTTAGTACTAGATGAATGAATGGATAATAGTGCCACTGCCTGAAGAACAGCTGTGTAGAAGTGGCAACAGATTGTCTAATTTTTAAGGGTCTGATTTAGCCTTAAAATTATCACTCTGGTTCTGCACTGTACGAGACAGATGGGTTATTTGTACAATTAAGATTTAAGTGTTAGGTTCTTCTCCTGATTAAAATGCCCAAGTCATCAATTGCCAGCTACCACTTCAGTTGTGTACATTTAGTACAGGGAAGAATATATCCTTAAGTGTTTAATAATGTGTTTTAGGGTGAATAGCGATTGAAAGAAACGTAGAACACTGCACATTTCTATCTCACAATATTTCTGATATTAATTTGGGAAATTGAGCTATTTATGGGTCAGAACTGAATGTATTTGTGTTTACCAAAGCCTCACATCTCATCAAGACCCTGGCTCTGCTCCATCGGTGAACAGGCTAGAATTTGTGGATTAACAGTTTTCCATATTCTTTATTATTCTGTCAATTCTCACGTTGTTCTCTTTATCACGAGGACATCTCAGTCACCAATAGCAAGACATCAGTGCCTCAGTGGGCCTGAGCCTGCTCCCATGTCCAGGGAGGCAGCACTGTGCTGTGTGTCTGTGCCCTAGCACAGATAGTAGTGAATGAGTGGTGTTGGGTTGCTGGAGGCTTAAAGAGAAGGATTTGGGGTGGTCAGGCACGAAAAGGGATTGAAAATGGGAAAGTAAACAGTGCTAGGTGCTGTGTCCCAGCCCCAGCAGCAGGGCTGCAGGCTGGGCTCTGTGAGGGGAGGCCGGTCATGGCTTGTCCCAGACGGCTCCAGCCCAGCCACCACAGGGCTCAGCCCCTCAGACACGATGGCAGAGCCTCTGGGAAAGTGTATTTGAGAAAGAGCAAAAGGCTGCACAGTGGTGAGGAATGAGGAAAGGACACCAAGGTGAAAGAGATGCTCTAGGTGCTGGAGCAGAGATTCCTGCTGCCAGTGGAGAGGACCATGGTAGAGCAATTATCTGCACAGAATCATCTCATTTTCATATGTCTCCAGTCTCCATTGAGCAACTGTGCCTGTCAGACTCCTGGGATATTTTCAGGTGCCTCTGTATTTGCTGTCAGTATGCCTCTATGCCTTAAACACATCCACCACTCCAAGAAGCTCTGGAAGCTTTGACAGTATCTTTCTGTTTGGTTGGGGTTTTCTTTGTTGTTGGTTTGTTGTGTTTTGTTTGTTTTTAACTTAAAAGGGTGCCTACAGTGTATTGTATCCTTTTGGTCAACTGTTGCTTTTTTTAATATTCACATTTTGTGAATTTGAGGAAAAGTAGGGGAGTACCGGGATGTTCTATGAAAAATGATGGTGATTTGCACCGAGGAGCTGTCATTTCTTTTGGAATCTCAGTAAAAAAGGCTCCCATTGGCAGATTTAATAATGGAAATTGCAGAAAAGTTAGCAGCAATCTTATATCCTTCTTGAAGCTGGGAAGAGTGGCTGTGGTATAATCAGATGAGCCCTTCCTCATGGGTGATGTCATGCTGCACAGCCTTCTGGCTGCTGGTGGGGTTCACCAGCTCTGTCCACTGGCACTCTTGAGTACTGACTCATCAGCCACTGACAGCTGTCTTGTTTGGGATCTGGGCTTTGACAAGTCCCTTGGACAGTGAGCACCAGTACTCTTTTCTCAATAAAGTTATGGTTCACAAAGAGGCACCAATACTATCTGAAGTGCAGGTAAGGCACTATCCATATAATTATGATGGCATACATATTAAATACATACAAATTGATTACTTATGCTGATATTATGCATAGAATCATAGAATGGTAAGGGTTGGAGGGGACCTTTAGAGATCCTGTTCAAGCAGGTCCACCTAGATCAGGTTGCACAGGAACATGTCCAGGCAGGTCTTGAAGTCCTCCAAGGAAGGAGATGCCACACCCTCCATTATGCTACTGATGAAGCAGTGCACGGTATCAATGGCACAGAGGCATACATGTCAGTAATCATAGAATCATTATGGTTGGAAAAGACCTTTAAGATTGAGTCCAACCACTAACCTCACACTGCCAGGCCCGTCTGCCAGGACCATCACTAAACTAAACCACATCCCTCAGCACCTCATCTATGCTTCTTTTGAACATCTCTAGGGATGGCGACTCCACCACCTCCCTGGGCAGCCTGTTCCAATGCTTAATAATCCTCCTGGCGAAAAAGATCTTCCTAATGTCCAATCTAAACCTCCCTTGGTGCAATTTGAGCCCATTTGCTCTTGTCATAGTAATCTTGGACTATTCAGAATGCACCTGTATACAAGAAGGCAGCAAGCACACAGATCACTAAGTTCTTATGCAACTTCTAGCTGCCTCACTACAGCTAGGAAAGACTGCACAGAGAAGTTAATTGCTATTAGTGACATTTCCTGTCAGCTGATATGTTCAGGACAGTCTCCTAGATCCCAAAGCAATGACACTCTCCATGTGTTAGTGTTTCTATGCTGACATAGATGTTAGATTTCACTTCTAGTATCATAAGCTGGAAAATCCAAGGGCTGGATTGAGAACCCAAGTATACTGACTTTGAGAAATGATGAAAGAAATGCTCAAAGAAGAAAAGTTGATCTTCAACGAGGAAAAAAGCATTTTTCAATACAATGCCTCTTCTGAGGTCTCTGGTCTATTTGGGCAAGTAGTTTCATTATGCTTTTCATAAAATTAAGTCTTTATCAGACCAAAACTCTTCACTAGAGCTGAACTACCAAAAGCAGAATGTATCACTGTCACATTTTTCCTTGTGTCAGTTATGATTTGAATTGATTTCCAATTCTTATTTGCTTTGTTGCACGTGGTCTTGACAGCAGTATTTGGTACGGCTCTATGCTTTCCTGACATGTATTAGCTGGTGACCTCAATATTTAAAATGAGGCTTGAGTACCTTTGCCATAGCCACTAAGAAGTGAGTTAAGAATTCCCTGTCCCATCACATCAGATCAGCCACCTCTTTACTCAGATGAAAAAGTAGGCCAAAGACATTCATATTTTTCCAGGCCTTACGGAAGAGCTAAATGAGCTTTGAAAACGATTGCTGTTTGTTACAATGCCTTGGTAAGCCTGCTGTGAAAAGGCACTTAGAAGGCATCATTGTGCAATACAGTCCTTGCCAGAAAACATGATCTGATGTGACCAAGCCCTGGCACTTTAGGACGTACAAAATCACATCTAGCTAATGACGAATGTTGTAATTTTGCCAAGTTTGTTTTTCAGACTGTTTTTAAAGGAAAACCAAAATGACATCTCTTGGTTCAGATAGAAACAAATTCCAGTAAACACATCCAGAGGAATTAAGCTTGTTTCAAAACATAACTGTGAATTAGTATTCCAGTTACATACAGATTGGAGTAACATTCAAAGGGTTATCCATTATCAAACCGTAACGATCACAGAGGTCACAGATTTGCATCAAGGTTCATGAGCTACAATATCTGATTTTTAGAGGTGCACTGAGAGATATTCGAGGAGCACTCCTCATTCCTAACTATCCTTTCATGTGTAACTTCTGACCTTTCCCATTCCTTCAAAGGAAGCTTCTTGAGCTTGCTTTCAGCTTCCTTTTCCTGCAAGGACTCAAACCACAGCAACACTGGTAACAAATGCATTGACTGATCTGAATGGGGAAAAGCAATTCATCTTTCTCCTTACTTTTAATAATAGTTGGTTAACCCTTGACAAAACAAAGCAAAAAGTGGAAGCATGAGGTAGTTGTCTCCCTTTAAGATACCTGTAGCTTTCTGAGCAGGGAGGTCTTATAGTTATCACTGTCTCTGTCCCAGGGTGCCCATACATTATGAGGTGCTGAAAGGCTGCATGTCAAGAGGACCTCTGACATCCCTTTATACTGTAGGTTTATGTCAAGTACTGAAAATGCTTCATTTTTTAATGTCATTTTGCATCTTTAGCATAGTAAATGGTGATAGGAAAAGAATATCCCTCAAAAGGGAGTATTACATGAACGTATCATAGAATAATAGCACTAAAGTGCAGAGTCCTGCATCTGGGAAGGAACAGCCCCATGCACCAGTACAGGCTAGGGGCTGAACTGCTGGAGAGCAGCTCTGCAGAGAGAGATCTGGGAGTCCTGACTGACAATAAACTGAACATGAGCCAACAATGTGCCCTCGTGGCCAAGAAGGTCAATGGCATCCTTGGATGCATCAAGAAGTGTGTGGCCAGCAGGTCAAGGGAGGTTCTTCTCCTCCTCTACTCTGCCCTGGTGAGGACTCATCTAGAGTCCTGTGTCCAGTTCTGGGCTCCTCAGCTCAAGAGGGACAGAGAACTTTTGGAGAGAGCCCAGCCCAGAGCCACCAAGATGATCAAGGGACTAGAACATCTTTCATAACAGGAAAGGCTGAGGAAACTGGGGCTGTTTAGTCTTGAGGAGACTGAGGGGAGATCTTATTAACATTTACAAATATCTAAATGGTGAATGTCAGGAGGTTTGGACATCCCTTTTTTTCTATTGTGTCTAGGAACAGGACAAGGAGCAATGGGATAAAGCTGGAACACAAAAAAGTTCTACTTAAATATAAGAAAAAGTATTTCACTGTGAGGGTGAGGGAGCCCTGGCACAGGCTGCCCAGAGGGGTTGTGGAGTCTCCTTCCTTGGAGGTCTTCAAGACCCACCTGGACATGTTCCTATGCAATCTGATTTATGTGGACCTGCTTCTGCAGGGTGGCTGGACTAGATGATCTCTAATGGTCCCTTCCAACCCTACTATTCTGTAATTCTGTGATTCTAAACACTGCTGTCTGGTGCAAGTCCATTACCCAGAAGAAAGTCTGTACTTAAATGTCTGATAATCACATTTCAGTGTTCACTTTTGCTGATTTTTAGTCACAAAATTCAAGCAGCATTTCTAAACCACCATCATTTGGAGAATTCCTTTCAGTGAAGTAACACCTCCATAGTTCAAAGTCACCTGATACCCTGTCGTGGTTTAGGCCCATCAGGGAACAAAAGACCACGATTAGCCTCAAGTACCGAAGACTTAAGGATTGCTAAAGGGCAGGGAGGGCTTAATTGCCGCTTAAGGTGCAGGACAAAACAGACCAGGCTACTCGGCTTGGGGAAGAAAACAGAAAACAATTTAATACCAACTAAAATATAAAACCCCAAAAACCAGAACCAAAACAAAACAACACAGAATGGTACAGAGATGAAGAGTCCGACCAGCCCTTTAAGACCACCTGCTCCCCACCCCTCTCCTCTTCCCGGGCTCAGAGCCCTGATCCCGGTGTTTTATACCTCCGTCCCCCCTGAACGGCCCAGGGGGGCAGGGAGTGGGGGTTTCAGTCAGTCCGTTCCTGGTGGCTTCTGCCGTTTGTCTCACCTCAGGGCAAGTGGGTTCCGCACCAGTCCTCCTTGCAAGTCCGTGAGGTACCACACACACATGGCAGCCCTGCACGGGCTGCACCGACGCACATTTGTCCCAAAGCCCTGCACGGGCTGTACCGATGCTCATTTGTCCCAAAAGTTGCTGCTCCTCTCTGCCTCTCGTGTGGGGCTGCTCTGCGGTGCACAGGCTCTCCAGCATGTCCTGTGCCATGACCGCCTCCCCCACACAGTCTCTGGCCCGTCCGGGCACACTCACATGAAGTTGCTGCTGCTGATCCATACGTTGCAGGGGTACCGGCTGCACTCTCACCACGGCTTGCAGAGGGGTCTCTGGTCTGATGCTCCATCCTTCCTCCTTCTCCGACTGTGGGGTCCGCATGGTCGCCTCCATCTTGTACCACTCTTACACCTCCTGCCTGGCACCTCAAATTCCCGTCCCTAAATAGTGATCGCAGAGGCGCCAGATTTGCCCAGCCGGGCCGTGGGGTGGGTCTGAACCCAGGAGTCGGGGGAGAGTCTAAAAATCTTCACTGCAATCCGCTCCCCCTGTTACCAAGCAAAAGCAACTCCTTGCTAAACCATGACATACCCAGTCTTCAAAACTACAATTAAAGATGGACTCAGTTACAAAGGTGTAGCTTGTACTTGATGGAAGTGTATTTTTTTAACAGTGGCAGTCCACAGGCTGTATACACACAGGAGAAGGCACAGAACAAATTAATGTCAAAGCTTTGTGTGTAACAGAACAACTGTAAGACAAAAAAATCCAAAACAATTTTTTCCCTCTCTGGCAAATATTTTCTCATTAAGCATATTTACTCCTAGTTGCAAAAATTGAAATGAAAACAAACACCTATCAAATGTAGATTTTTTGTTTCCTCAGAGTTTCAGTTCAGTTTATGCAGACAAATGGCAACACTGCAGCAGTTTCACTGAGCCACCTCCCTCTGCACCTGTGGGAGTTGTAGCAGAAAACAAGGAAAACCACATTGCAGCACTGTTCTAGGGTAAAGTCCACCACTGCTTTACCACAAATATTAACTCATTAATTATAGCATAATTCTGCTCTATGTTTTGCAAGCACTTTGGATCTGGTAGTCCTTTATCAGATGGATGTTTCCACAAACAATAGTTCTTGCTGTGAATTTCACGTATAGGAAGTGCTGCGAACAGGAGCTGCAGCAAACTATTGTGTAGAGACTCTCCAGTATCACTTCTTGCCCTTGCTACTATGTGAAACTCTTCTTTCCTTCTTTCTCCATCTTCTGATGAATTTCCTCGTTCCTCTTTCTAAGTATTCCCTGTTCAGCACACTTGGAATATTGCTTATTTGAAGTAAATTCTTATTTGGAATTTTTCATCTTTCCCATTGAATAAAGTTCTCTGTATTGTTTTCTCCCACTCCACTGAAGGAACTTTCACATACATATTTGCTTAATTTTTTTTCACCACTCCATTTTGTTTGGCCCTGCCCCTTATTGCAGTGCCCCAGTTCCTGCCAGCTTCACCTTAGTAATGCAATGCCTTTGACCAAGAAGTGACCAAACGTGAATAAATTCTTATGACACGAAACACTATGGTACTGAAATTCTAAGCACTCATCCCTGTTAACACAATAAACTCTTCCCTCCGAGCAGCAGCCGTGGGATTAGTATTAGGCAAAGCATTTCAAAATACTGTCTGTAAACCTCTGGATCCCATAGCAGCTGAAGTTGATGAGAAAGTTCAGTCACCAGTGCACAGCAGCAGCAGCAGCTCACTCACCAGGAAGGAAACCCTCCTTGTTTCAGCAGTATCTATTATTCATTTAAACTCTGTGTTTCCAGTTAAGTTTCCGAAGAGTGTGAGGCATCCAAGAGCTTAAGTTCAAGTGAGTTTGGAGAGTTCTGAAGTTTTAAAACCCCCTCAACACACAGATTTCAATCGTATGTCCAATCATATGTTCAATCATACAGGCACCCTTGAAAACACAATTCTACATTTATTTAGTTTTCTGTTTGTTACAAGGTTTTGATTCCCAAAATCTCTTTTAAAAATTACAATGGTATCCCTTTACTGCACTCACCAGTGTAATTGTGTAATTGGAGGGCAGGGCGGATTCACATTCCTTCATTGTTCTTTTACAGTTTTATTATTTTCCCTCATAGTTGCTTTTTCACAATCAGATATTCTTTGCCCTCATCTGTGGAGATGTTGCTGTTCCCATTCCATGCTTAGCTGCCATTTAGCTTGCATTTCTAGTTATAAGCTGACATTTTTCTGCAACCCCTACCATTCTGTGATTCTGTTTAATGCAGTGACCGTGTATGCTGGGATACATGTGGGTGGAGGAAGAGACACGAGGAAGGCATGCATGGAGTTTTCACTGGTTCCAAGAGTAGCAATGTCAACTTGATTCATTGTTGTTTCAGCTTCTGAGTATCTTTAACCCAACCACGGGAAATGTGACTTTTCTCTCTACCACAGCTAAAAGTCACCACTGCCTGAGATGCTCAACTTTCAGAAACTGAGGGTTGTTGGAGCTGTAAGTTCAGGACACAGCAATCTCAGGACTTCCACCCATCAGCCAGTTACTCAGGGCAGCTGAGTACCAGGGTAAGTAACTACAGGTCCAAGTCCCACCTTAGTGACCTCCACTGCCCCACATAAAGATTAGCAATGAGAACAGACATTTTCACTGATTGTGCAGTAATTCCTTTCCATGTAGTGATCTTTAGCATGCTCAAATACATAACTTTTCATTATTACTTAAAATTAATTCTATGAATTTATTTAGAAAGAATTAAACATGTATGTTTCAATCCAACAAACTACACAACATTCATTTGGAGCATTTTCTTGGATGAGGCTACTGACGACAAAGTTTTCACAGTCTCATAAACTAGGAACTAAATTTAAAATACAAAACTCCCTCAATGTTTGGAAAAATCTTTATTAAACATTTATATACATATTCATCAGTAGAAAAACTAAGTGATGCAGATATTTCTGGCAGAGACTTCAGATAAGGGATGCAGCAGCATTGATTTAGCTTATGTTGATTTTCAAAACATTCTAGTACTTTACAAAGACTTATTTGGAAAAAAATGTTTGATATAAATATCAGAGTTGTTAAAAAAAGTAAAAATAAAAACATCTCCTTCCAGTGGTTTCATACACTATATACAAGAAAAGTAAAAAAGTTTGCCTTCAATTTAACCTCTGACTTCTGATATCATTTTGGTATGTTCAGTGTCAGAAGTTTTATAATAGCCCTTTAATAGCTTGTTCAAACTATTTTTTGTTTCTGTGTTTACTGACAGGTTCAGGTGAGCCTTCTTAAGCCAACGATGCTCTTTTGTAAACTGCTCACTCAGTTATGAGATTGGGTTTTTTTTTTGGCTACTGTTTAGAGGAAATATCCACTAAACACTTTTAATATTAGATAGATCAATAAAGAACAATCTCCTGATTTATGACATAGAGTGCCAGAAAGTTAACAGAAGATATTAAGCTGAAATTATAAAGGACAAATTCCACAAGTGACTAAGCAGCCCTGAAAAAAAAATAATCTACCATCAAAATAATAATAATCTACATAGAAGTATTCCATCTTGCTTCTCATGTCCCTTAAAAACACAACTGCTGTAAATATTAAGTAATTTTGCTTTGATGGGAGAGCACTTGATTTGACAGGAATTTCTACAGTAATGATTGTTGGAGAATTTCTTCTGAATTTGTTGCATGAACTTCTGAATCCAAAGTAAAACCACTGAGAAATTTTTCTAGCCCAGAAGTATCTTCAAGTCATGATGTCACTGTATCAGTTCTGTGTCTCTAAATTTAGTCATACAATCTGATTACGCAAGACAGAAATGGCAGATCTGGGCAGTGTAATCTGACAGTAAATTCAGTCAGACACATGAGAGAAAGTCTTTGAAAACAGAGACTCAGCTAATAAGCACAAAAAAAATTTGAGACCTAACAGGGCTGCCTTAAAAGTCGTTAAGATCTAGTGAATGTCAACATTCATTTTACAATTTCACACTACCTTACTTTCATGGCTTGACTTTAATTTTAGCAATAATCATTACATGGACGCTTTCTGAACTCCATCAAAATATATAGTAACTGGCACAAGAAAGTAGCCTGGTTAACAGGATTTGTTCTGCCTAAAGGTACAATACCTGTGCAAAAGCAAAAAAAAAGATCTGTAAAACACAGAGCACCTCCCCTGTCAAGCTGAGAACAGTAACATATGCTTGCACAAAGCAGTCAGAGAGAAAGCTTACAAAAAAGCTGCTTTCCCCTATCTCTGCTGACATCATTTATTTTAATACAGAAATGAACAAATTAGTATCATTCTGAGCAGAACTCAGCAGTTCTGAGTAACCTCATCACTGCCTTTCTGAAGGACAGATGGATACTAGACTGCTTCCACCAGCCTGAGCCAAGCAGCCTCCAGTGAAAAACTCAGCACCTCCACTTGCACTCAGATCGAAAGGCAGTATGCCAGGAAAGGAGTTAATACATGAAAAATGAGTCCCATTCATATATTAACTAAAGCTTCAAATGTAGGAGTCGAATTCCTAAGAAAGGAACAAAGATTTTATTTTTTTTATCTATCTCTGACCCAAGACCCTCCCCCCAAACTGGATTTGTAGTGGATTTACTTCCTATTTAGCAACACGTTACTATACAACATCGTCAGCAACTGTTGTGTCAAAAATCTGGTAACAAACTTGATCTCTCGTTGCATCTCTGACATTATAGGATTTGATGAAGCATTCCAGCCACGGCAAGTCATCTACAAACAAAGCCAGAATTATTGTTTAATATTCACTTAAAATAACTTTTACAGGAAAGTAGTACAACTTACACAGGATCTAACTGGGATATCTAAATGAATGCAACTGCTAATATGAAGAAACATGAACTATTAATTTTGAGATTCCAATTTGTATCTTAAATTTTCATGCTCCATCTGAAATGATGTTCAGTGACTATCTTCCAAGCCCCTTTCTCCCTGCCCCTGTGCCCCCTCAAAACACTGTGTACCTTTAGTTGTACCACCACAGAGCACATTAAAAGACATTTCAACAATAAAACCTCATCTCCACATATCTCAATAAGAAAAGTTCACTGGTCTCAAAGGGAACATCCTTTACACTATTGACAATAAGGCAACTTTTTGGTAAGTATGGTAAAGCCTCCAGCATGGTTGTGGTGGTCAGTGATGGCCATGCACTTAGGGGGATCACAGTCCAGAGGCTGGAGCTGCAGCAGAGACATAGAGCTACTTTGGATGAGGGTAGTTATTTCTGTCACATCAGAAATACTGCACAAATCCAAATTCAGTTAGAGTTTAAGTTTTTGCTCAGTTTTCATGAATGTTTCTTGTAGCAAGGGATACTCTAAATCAGCATGTGCATTCAAAAGTAGAATCTCACCTAAAGCATGTGCTATAAGCTGAATTCCCTCTCTGTTTTCCCTAAAATGCTGACACATTCAATATGCGGGGGTTCTGGTTAACTTCCATATGAACACAAAGGACATGTTAGTGCCTGCATAGACATGACTGTATTTACACATCACTGCACACTACATGAGAATTTTTTGAACTTTCTGAAAAGGAAGTTCTACTATTAAAGATATGTTATCACAACAAATTAACTGGAACTCTCCTTATACACTGCTGCGATTCTCTGTGTGAGCTTTGCCCATGCATAAGTTAAATGCTAAGACTCTGCATATGCCATAGTGGATTGAAAGACCCTTTTCCCTTCCCATCCCCCTTTTAAAAATAGTGGCAAGCTGACCTAATTTTCTTCCTGGAGGACAGAGTGTATTCATGACCATCTCCATCCTTTGCTGAAGAAAATTATTGGTTAATATTTCGGAGGCAGGAATTTGGAAAAAATTTTCCTGGAAGAGAACAGAATATTACGAGGTGTTGGAAGAATGGTAAGGAATCATGAGCCAGAATCCTGACTGCACGTTCATTTATCATTTAAGGAACTTAAAATTATCCAGATAGGTAATGCGAAAGAGGGACAAGATTACTTCTAAAACTATTCAGATCCAGAAGAAAATCCAAACTGTCTGATAAAAAAAATCAGTAGTCTATACTTTAGTACCCCTGAGTATTCAGGGTCTACACCCCCTCAGACAGCACGTGTGTAAGTCTGTGTACATAACTGCTAGATTTCCTCATAAACCTCCACACCCAGACGACCATATGGCTGGCGCGGGTGGTCAGTCCTCCTCAGCAGTCCTTCATTGCAGTGAGCAGAATGTTTCTAGAGGAGCAAAGTCACTTGAAAACAAAAGAGGCCCTGCAACTTGGCTTAATGCAAGTGCAGCTCCTGTAGTTTGAGTTTCATTTTTTCATAGTTTAAGAAACTGGAGAAAGGCCTATACAGTGGGATACATTTCTGAACGGAGAAGTAAAATAAAGAATGGAACACTGAAAGATTCAATAAACATCTTCTGTGTGTTTTTAAGCCATAAACAGTAAGCATGATTGACAAAACTCCCATTTCATTCTTTCCAAGTTTGTTACTTCACTTTGTATCATCTTACACATTCTCAAAGTGAGCTAAGGTTTCTGATAGCAATTTCTCCTTTTTGTTAAAAGACAGGGACACAGAATAACCTGCCTTTCTATAATTTTCATATGATGTGTTTAATAGAAGTGATCAGAAGTTACTGAATAATCTATCAACAAAACTGTCACAGATAACTGCTTTTTCCTCTCATTCTTCCAGTTCTTCTGACTATAAAGCTTTTGATTTTTTCCTTCAACAACTTTTCCTACAAAGAGAAGAAAGAACAAAGATTGTTCCTACAAAAATGCAACTGGAAGGTAGTGTAAAGTTGCACTTTAAAGTAGTCCAGTTCCTTCTTAAGTGGTGCAGAAGGACCCAAGTTTAGGCTTGGAAGGTATTGGCTTGCCTTTGAAGTACCACTAGCAGGAATGCTAGCAGGTATTTTCCTGAACCTAAGCTGTAATACTGAGCAGTATCTGATAAGACTGACTCTGAGCTACCCTGAAGTAGAGATCTTTAGAATTCTGCATGAAGAGATGTTTTAAAATCTTTTCCACCACCTTCCTTTTGCAGTTTAGTTTCTCAATACAAAAAAAGGTTAAAGTGGAAGGAAAAGACGACTAGCAGAAATGGGGATTGCAGTCTTTGACCTCCTTTGCTGCTAATACACTCTGTATTTAAGAAAACACACATTTTCCAATATTATTTTTACTTCCAGTCTTAAAATCAAATGAGGAAGAGTATTCCCTTCAGAGTCTATTTCAAAGTAATTTAGTACAATGGTTGCAAATATACAGATAGATACACATTAACTAATATTGCTGGGGGGTTGGGGTGGCAGAGCAGAGAAATCCCACTAAATTGTTTAATCTCTGGTATTTTGGACAAAGTAGTTGAATAAACTCCTTCCAAAATCAAAGAGAAATATCTATATAGCTATAGGTAATTCCTTGGGGGAAGGAAAGCCTCTTCTACCTCATGGCATAAGAAACAAAAATCAAGACGTATTGAAAAGATAGATTCTACTGAGAGTGAAAGGAAGTCTTCATGAGATTTTGAACTAATCCAAAAGTTACACCTGCATAAATCCTGAAATACTCCCATTATTCACTCAGTGTTCAAGCTGCATGACTTAACATTGACAATAAAAAAGAAATTCAGCCATGGAAATACAGGAAAGTCTATGGACGTACCAAATAATCTATCTACAAACTTCACTTTTGCTTTATGTTTTGATACTCCATACTCTGATATTTTATTGAAAAATTACTGAAAAATATATGATGTGCTTTTTCCGTGACGGACGGTATTAACAGCATTACAGGACTTGTAACTGCCCCCACAAAACATTGAAGGCAACATAGAATGAAGATTTCCGTACATACATTTGCTGTTTTGAAGATAAACAAAACCCAAACACACGTAATTTGTAGAGTCTGTGTTTACCTAGATTTACTTACATAATCAAAAAGGTAGGCATTCAGTGCTCCTGTTCCATCAAACAGGGTAAACTTCATAATAAAAACATACTGGAGCAGCTCAATACCTAAAACTGAAGAAAAAAAAAAAGAACTGATCTGTTTCTTAGAGGGAATATACAAAGATAAACTGTAACAACGCAAGCTGACAATATCTCTCCTTTAATAGTAACTGACTTTGAATACTGTCATTAAAAGTACAAACTGACAGGCTGAAAAATAGGGGCTCTGAATGGGAAAATATAGTTTCTATTTCGAGAGCGTATTGCAATTTGCCTTAGAAACACTTCAATATATGAGTCTATAAACATACAGAAAGATGTTTAAGTATCTATTCTCATACTAGTAAAAAGAAATGCTAGTAGTTGCTTAGAGCTTAGATCCTACCTTGGTAGGATCCTCCTATTCTTTTGTCCACGGAAGATTAAAGGATACTGGTTCTTAAGCCAGAGATAATAAGATAACATTCTGCCTGAAAACATATCTTTTGAGGTATGATGTAGTAAAACATACCAGGATGAGTCTTACTCAGGCAAACTGAGTAAATACAAACGAGAAAAACACAAATGCTGGCAATTCTGAAAATATTCCAGCATGAGTAAATTGACTACAGTAATTTTCCTCCTGGCAGCAGTAACTGTTATGCTGCAAACATAAAATACCTGAAATAAATTTACTGCAACTCTGTATCAGTCTTTTCTGGGTACATCTACTTCAAGTGGCTAGTAACTGTAAGTTCAACTAATCTGATACATTTGCAGGTTATCATTTAGTCTGAAAATACAGATGACAAAAGAATAAAATACATAAAACAGTTGAAATGCCAGAAAGCATTTGATGAATACTAATTTGATGAATTAATTATAGGTGTTGCAACACCTATATTTTACTTTACATCTATTTAATAAAATACAACTATGACAGTTTACTTAAGAGAACCACTGTCTTGCTGGAGTAGTTTTGTTCTTTTACAAAGTCTCCTTCAAGTTTAGATGCTGCTAGATATTCCAACTTAGTATGTTACATCACGAATTGATAACCAGAAAGATACTATTTCTCCTTGATGTGTCGTGAAATTTTAAGCTCCATTTTACTCCCAGCATTTGAATATGCTGACATATAGTAATATGAGGGAACAGACAAAGCATGGAACATGTTGTGGTATCACTCCTTTCATTTGAATATCATTTCATGCAGACTCTCTGCAATAAGCTTAGCATTGATAACGCTCACAGAAGATAAAAGTCCCACAGGTACTAGTCATTAAATATGATTCTCTTTAATTCAGGTCAGAAAAACTGTATCTTTAAAAGGAAAAGCAAGACTAGCTTGTAGGAATGAAAACACTGTCCACAGTTTAAAAACAAAATCGAAAACGAAAAATTCATCGCGCATGTTACACAATAGTTGTTACTAGTGACACCTATGGTGGAAACAAGTACTTAATGATTAAAAGATCCTTTAATTCATACTGTAATGGTTTCAAAGTATGTAACTGGTGAAAGGTGAATAACTTTTACAGCTTTATACTCAAGACATAACCACAAATTACACAGTTTCTGTACAAAACTGCAATCCAGAAACCAAAGTACTTCATAAGTACTTCAGAATCAAGATACAGAAATATCTCAGGATAACACCATGTCAGCTGACCTTGTGCTATTTCAGTTGGTTCCCATGATGGCTGTTGCTCTGCTGCAATGGAACTTAGACTCTTGAGAGGCTTTGGAGTTGAACACTGCTTGCATCTAGCATTTAAAACAAGAAACTGAGATTAATCAAACACTGATTTGTTTACACTAGAAGCTTTCTGCACAGACAAAAAAATAATAATATCATTCTAGGATTCTAATACCACTACAATGCTAAACTTACACTCACGTATCAGTGCTATGTTGTTTAGCAACACAAACAACATTTGACTTTGTGAAAGTAGGACTGAATCTGAACTTGTAGCAAACTAAAAGCATAGCAGTGTTAGAGGAAGAATTTGGTTTTAGCCATGTTAAAAAACATTAACTATGAGTTACTAAAACAATCTCTTTTATTACTGGTGTATTTACACCAGTAATTATAAATTTTACCTGTGGCATAGTAAACAAATGCTGTAAGTGGATGAAAACATTAAAGCACTCTTTTCATAGCTGTTCTCATTTGCCTCAAGGAATAAAATTAAAGAACAACTATTGTTTGCAAATTAAGCTACTGTGCTAGTATATTACAGTTAGAACTTAGAATAGACATTTATTTTCTTTTAGAATTATATGGAAAACTTGTCATAAAAAACAACAGTACTAGTTCTGCAGAAATGATACAAAGCCAAGCTCAATTAAGTTAACTGTTCCTTTAGAAAAAACACCCAAACTCCAATAAAGTAACTTAGCTGTGAATTTTAATTTTCATATGCAAGTGTGTGTTTATTTTTTTTATATATATATATGTGTGTGTGTATGTGTATGTACAGACATGGTTATGCAGACACATGTAAATATTTATACAAGTATTTAAGCTCATTCCTACAGCAAAAATAGCTTTTTCATACTACTATACAGAATCTTTTTTTGACTTTGCAAAGTATATGTTACTGACAAAAAAAAAAGCACATAGAAAAAGCTCTGAAATGTCAACATCCTTGTGAAGTTCCTTCCTAAATATCCTATAAACAGTCATGGAACATCCTATTGAGTGTTGGCTTTTACAACACAGCCATTTAAACTGAGAACAATGTCTGCAGAAGATGAGCTGTGCATAGCTTGGGAAACAGATGGATTATAAAAGTGCAAGGGGAAAGACTTTGTACTGGTGAAGATCCAGTCCCAGTAGGAACACCCATATATTGCCTTTATTTAAAAAAGCTATAGACAGTCATATCTGAAAAGGTCAAAGCAATATGTGACGATGAGAAATAATTATCTATGTTCATTTTCTCAGGTCCTTATGGGAAATTTCAGTGTTCATGCAGCATTTCTGCACTAAATTTTTTTACTGCTTCCAGGATTGACAATAGTGCCACACAGAACTCTGCTTGAGCTTTTTAGGGCTGCCAAGAGGGAGGACTCATTACCTTGTATGAAGTAGACTGGTATTAACTGGTAATAACTACATGCTGCTGTACTGTACTGGGAGAACATACTGGTGCTAGCTCTCACAGAGCAGGAACACAGTATTGCATGGCACAGCAGATAATGGACCTAGAAGTGTGTACTGCATTGCACAGCCTTGGAATGGTGGGATTTAGAAACCTGTTGAAGTTGTCTCTATAGTGACTGACATCTATAAATTGATAAGGCGCTTTGCTGTACTGTGGATCTCAAGAAATGGCAAATGGTGAGGAAAGGCTGTCCACAATCACTTATTTCTTCTAAAACCCAAGCTCTCCCACCAGTAGAAATGAGGGAGAGAATGAGACATGGCTTCTCAGCCTGAAATTATTTTCTGGATCTCTTTTTAAATACTGTATGTGTACAAAAAGAACAGCAGACAGTTTTACAGCAGCATGTGTTTTTACTTTAGTCTAACACAGTATTTTTCTTGGTCAGAAAATGAAGGATCCAGACTAAAAGAGGAAGATTTAGACATTTTGCAGCCTGTAGAGACTCATATGTGCATTTCCGTCTCTGTAGCAAACCGTCCTACTCCCAGCCCAAGGCAAGACCGAACCTGGTGTGCTGTGTAATTAAGGTCATAAGACTTACAGAGCAAGACAATGCCCAACTGTAGTTGAGTCCTTTGATACAAGTAAGTAGTAAGGCATTTCACCCCTGATCTCAGTTCTGCTCATGTTATTATGTATTTTGCATCAAAGAATCTTTAGGTAAGTTATCCCTTGAGCATTGTGGTTTCAATTAGTGAAGAAAATGGTATCTATCCGTCACTGCAGCTACTAAAATATCATCAAATACTTTTAACGTACCCATAATATTTTATGTTCCCTTGTAAAAGGAAAGGGGCTGAAAGATCTAATAATTCAAGATCATCGTCTGTAGATCTCACAGGAATAACACATTTAAATCTTTGTGCAAGCTTCCAGACTTCTTTTAGTGTTCCTCCTTTTAAAAACAGAAAAACATGATTTTTTAAAACTGTAATCAAGAAGAAATTGAACAATTTGCATTTCTTAGCTGATTAGATGTTGATTTCAGGACCCTTAATATAAATTGATATCCATTACTGAAAACTGAAAAAAGTCCTTAACCTTCTCACTGTTACTGAACGGACTCGATAAAGAATCAAAGATGGATATTTATCAGAGCAGATACCTCAATACATTCCTTACACTATCACTGCAAACATCAAGTTGCACTTAGTTATCATCACTTTCATGTAATTTCTTCTATTCTTTTACTAGCAATTAGTTTGGAGAAAAAAAAAGAATAAACTGATTTTTTGCGATCGTTCTTATGTATCTTTTTTCAGCTTTCAAGTGGCAAAAATCCCTTAATTCATGAACTGAGGGTTTATGAAAAAGTAGTTATTCAGCCATGTCATAATTGACGAGGTGGAAAATGCGGAAGCACCAAATCTCATGCTAACTTGAGGGCTACTAAATGGGGGACATGCTATGAACATAGTAGAAATTTAATATATTACAGTTGGAATCCTGAGAATTTCCAGTTCCAGAAAAAAATTCTTTCAAATTTATTATAAATCCTGGGATAAACTGGCTTCAGACTCTGTAGTATGGGCTGCAGAACTGATTATAGAATCTCTCTGACATTTCACCAATTCAGTGGAAATGTAGGAAATTTATTCATTTAACACACAGAGAAGAGTTATGTGTAAACAGTTCAATAAAAAGCCATGATTTAAACAGCTTGTGAACAAGAATAAAGAAATGAGCAGAATGTTTTAAAATAAGCATATCCTACAATTGTGTTGTTTACTACTAACTGTAAGATGTCTCAAAAACTTTATGGCAAGTATTTTCGACAGTGGACTGTAAAATAGTTCTCTCATGTAGTTGTTACTTCTATTGCAGAGGTAACTAGAGAAGAAAATAAAATCAATAAAACTGCATTATTGGTGGGGGTAAAAAAATATCACAACATAAAACCTCATCAATGAGCTTAACTTCTAGTTGAGGTTAGATTGTTAACAAAAAGCATACAAAAATCAAACGTTCACATTTGGAAAGTGTCAGAAATAAAGCAGCTATGAGAACTAGTTGAATATAAAAGCAGAAAACAGAAGGCGTTTTGTCACTGACCCTTACACAAAAGAACCACCTGACTTACATTTGCTTATTCACACCATTACTTGAGCACAACTGAATACTTTAAACTTGGGGTGGTACTATATGCAATTATTTATTATTTTTACTCTATTCAAAACACTGGTTATTAGTATTCTTGCTAAATTTTTTCACTATTTCTCTTCCCTGAGGAAATCTGATAAAAAACAAACAAAAAAACCCTCATGCTGTGACAAGTTCTATTTATCTGAAACAACACTGACATCCAGAGGCTGACAAAGTTAATTGTAGGCTTGTATTATCAGAAGCCTTCCAAGGCTTTTCCATGTCAGTATTTTGAATAATTTTTAAGAAGACTCAGCAAGTTTTCAAATAAGAGCTGAAAAAATAGTAAGCACTAAAAAAACCCCACATTCAGATGTTAATTTTGGCAGAATCAACAATAAACTTACTGCTATAGTGTTAAAATAGAAGCACCTTACAAGATCTTCACAGATGGCCTTTTTTCCAGCTGAGTTTTTCTCTTCTTTGAAGGTTCCTTTATGATAATTACTACTTACATTGAATATAACTTCAACATCTCTTTACTTTGCAGATACTCAAGAGTGGACACTGTGCCATAAGAAGTGGTATATTTGCAATTTATCTTACCTTCTATCATAAGCAATGTATATTCAGGCTGTTGAAGCATTTCATCGTGTTTTACAAAATGGATTGCTATTTTCCTTTGTTTCTTGTCTGGTGTAGTCCACATTACAGAACTATACCAGGATGTATTGTGCAGTTCTGGGTTTGGGGCAGTAACAGTGGAGCCTTGTAAAATTAAGTCGAAGTCATCTCTATCTGGAATTTCTTGCCTAAAATAATTTCCAAAATGAGTAAGTAAATTCTAAAAGCTTCTACTTAGGAAATCTAGCAACAAGGATGACAGTACTCCAAATAAATATTAAAACAGTCATTAGTTAACATATATACAAGAAAAGTAACTTTGTCATCATGTCAGTTTAAACACTGAGTTGTACAGCAAATTATGACAAGATAATTCCTCTTCAAGTTAATAAATATGCTAAGTAATCTGATTTTACCTAGGAGCGGAGGATAAATCCATGGAAAAACAAATGTATCAGATTTATGTCACTTCAGTTTGGCCTTAAAGGGCCACACAACTGTGTGTGACTTCACTAGAGTCACACACACTAGGCAAAAGACTGGGTATTATTTCATAAAAACCTGAAAGAAAGTCAGTGCCAAACTTCAGAGTGCAGTTAAAGGAAAAAAACACCATCAACTCCTGCAAATTTTACTTTCAAACCCAAGAGCAGCTGCTTCCTCCAGTGAACAGAACAATTCCTGCTTATGAAATCAAACTTTGATTTTCTTCTATGACTGTAGAATTGGCACGCAAAAGGTCTTCCTCAACGTGAACTTTCATTTCACATGAACTCTTTTCCACTTGTGTTCCTGGATTACTATTTGAAATGCAAAAGCAATGGTCCTAACACAATGGGTCATCTTTCCAGATACACCTATTAAACTCCTTCAGGCAGGTTGTAGATGCTGGAGATTTCCCACAGAGGCAGGAATGGAATGACTTGGTTTTGAACTAAGCTACACACAAGGGCTGAAGCTTCTGTCATGTGCATATATGAATAAAACTACATACACGTATATCAGTGTTTTGCTATTACAGAAAAGCTTCCAGTCAAAGTCTAGAAAACAATGATACACCGCTCACAAAGACTGATACCCCAAGTATGTGTCTTGCTGCATAATGCATTAAGAACTTTGGTCAGTCAGGCTCTTCGGTAAATGCTAAAAGGTCAAATGACTTCTCCTGCCTCAGCGGAACACATAGGAGAGGATACTCCTAAACCATATTCCCTTCCTGAGTCTCTTAACTCACCAAATTCAGGCTGCAGTACAGCTCCATTATAATATTTCACTGATTCCTTCCACAAGATGCAGACAGATGAGAAGAGAGAAGGTGAACTTCTGGGAAATCACTGTAAGTAGTCCAATCATTGCACGATGATGGTAGTAGCAAGAAGACATTGACTAACTAAATCCTCACAAACATATCTGGTAAGAAGTCTGCCCTAATTCTGTGGCAAAAGAAGGCTGCCATATATGAAATGGAAGGAGACTCAAATAAAGATGAAGACACTAACATGTCAAGACTATATAAAAAGACTACATTAGTTATAGAAAAATGTGGGATAAGGATACAGTTCATAAGGAACAAACAAAACTTTATCAATTTTATCTGCTTATTACTATACAGAGTTGTCAAATATACAATAAAAGTGACAAAAGAGGCAGAGTTAGTCGGTAATTACCTCCTTTCTAAACTTGGTAATAAAGACCATGTAGTAGGTTACGTTGTGAAGATGATGGGGTACCACTTCTTACACTTGCAACCAAGAGACTGTTACAACAACATTTGATAATGACTAATATTGTTAAAGCTACCAGAGTGCTACTTTGCATCCAAAAGCTGTAAGAGGAGGGGCATTTTCTTGTCTCAGTGATGTTTATATCTAATAAATATCGATTGTGCAGTACATTTCAAAAGCCTAGGAGAATGATAATGCGCCATCATTTAAAGACAACAATACTTTACACCAGTAACAAGAGAACTGTTTGCTTGGGACTGGTGCAAGGCTAAGGCTGGCAAAAAAAAAGTGATACACGATTCAGATGAATTTCAATAGCACTGTAATGTACATCACTAGGTAGTTTACTCAAAAACAGGCCATTTCAAACAAATCTTATTTCATTTTTAGATTAATAATCATCAGATAAGGTGTATGATTATCTGTCTGAGCACTACTTGATACAATGACAAACACCATTGAAGAGGAAATAACAATGATAAAACTGGCAGTTGCCTGACTCAGGTCAGAATAAGATACTAAAATATAGAGGTGAACGATGTTTCTCTGCTATTTTTTGATCCAGAAAATATTGGACAAAGGCCAATAGGTGCAAGTTGGAAAACAAGAGGTTCCAAAGAAATACAAGAAAGAACTTCTTCACTCTGAGGGCAAGAGAGCACTGGAACAGGCTGCCCAGATGGCTTGCTGAGTCTCATTCTCTGGGGACATTCAAAACCCAGCTGGATGAGTTCCTGTGTGACCTACTCTAGATGGTCTGCTCTGGCAGCAGGGTTTGACTAGAGATCTTTTGAGGTGCCTTCCAACCCTTATGATTCTGTGATTTAGTCAAAGATACTTTCATTCATTCATTTGGAGACTATCATATATTTTTGCATAGCCTATTTAAAAACCATAATACAGAAACAGTACTTAAATACAACTTCAGTATGGGAAAAACCACTCTGCTCATTTTGAAAATAAACTGTTGTTTTGAAAGCACTCAAAGCATTCTCTACATGGAACTCATGATTGAAAGTTTTCCTGCCTAATACCAATGGGTTTCAAATCTTTGCTCAAAATGAAGTACGTTTATGTTTAGTTTATTTTACATGAAAAAAGAGAACAAAAATACACTGAAAACGTAGGCATCCCAAAAACACAGAGAAGGATTCCTAATTATTGTAATTGTATGAACACTTACAAAGAGTTGCATTTGGAACAGTGAAGTTTAACAGACTGATAGAGCTTCTGGGGTTTATAAGTTCTTAGCTTTGCTCTAATACGGTACTGTTTAGGAGCTGTGCTGTTCAGAATGGCTTTCAGTTCTGTGTTCTTCAGATCCTGGTGATCTGTTAATACTGCAAAATAACAACACACACGAATACACAAAAAGCAGCCATGAATACATATTAAACACTGCAATATTTGGAATATGGGAAATGGCCACTACGGATATGCATTTTCCCATGATTTCCATCTTCTCTCCCTTTCCAGCGCAGCCTCAGTTTTATCAATACAACAGGCTGCTAAAGTCTTTTTAAGACTCATCACAACAGTCTGTGGGAGCATTGTGTACTTCAGAGTACAGAAATTCCAACACATTGAAAAGAATCAACATTAAAGCAGAATATATGAATATGCTCTATTCCTTTAAAAATGGAATAAACTCGACATAACATTCATAAACATTGTAGGAAGAGCTATTCTATAAGTAAAAAGTATCATTCCAACCTGAGATGATGGTTTCAAAAATATTTTTGTTCTTTAGTAAAACTAAAATTCACCATTGAGATAAAAACATTTCCTACCTGTAGCAGGTAATTGGTGACATCTCTGCAAATGTGATTCAAGATCTAAAATCAAGAAAAAAAATCCTACTTATTTTCCTTCCTTATTTATCATGTTGACAACAAAACCAGATAGATATAGATAGCCAGAGAGATACATCCATAAAGCCAGACGTTGAACAAAGGAAAATGGAAATTCTAATAACGTGTGAAAACAATATAGCAAAAGGAAAAAGCAAAGTAAGCAGGAGACAAACATTAGGTATCGAGTTAATATACTTGAGGAGAAATTAGTGTACACATTCAATAACAACCCTCATCAAAATGAACACTTTTCAAATGTATACTGCAAATGATACTGCTGTCACAAACTGCGTTTAAAAAAATATATATATGGACTGCCTGGTCCTTCCTCTGAACAACCTCTACCACACTCACACAGTGCATAGAATACAGACAAAACTCTTTCTAAATTGCAGTGCTATGGTCTCGACAAGGAAGTACTTATTTATTTTTGACTTTTGCACTCTATTACAAATATCCTGTCATAGTACGTTAATAATGGCTAAATAACATAAGATTTTAAAATCTAGAAGCAAAGATGCAGACTATGTCCAACAAGCTTTAGAGTTAAACTCACTTTTAGTTATTGTTACTTCGGGCCAAAAATACCATTTACAGAACAGCATGGGATCTGTAGAATTGTCTAGAAGATACTTTTCCATGCAGCTCTGCCACTGCCACAACTTTCCATCCAACAGCTTTAGAAGGGCTCCTCAGCAAGCAGCTGTTTGGTTTTCAGTGTATGTCTCAGAGGAATCCTCCTTTAGAGTGATAGAATTACCTCAGCCTGCTTTACTATCTAATATAGAGGCCCATCTACATTTAATAATTTATTCACTACCTCCTACAAAAGTGTTTTTCCATGTAAATGAAAGGCTTCTGCTGTGAGACAGAAGGATAAGGCAATGTCAACTTCCAGTCTAATAATTTAAAAGAATTCTCCAAGGATTTGTATGTGCAGGTAACTTTATACACTTAAAAACAGAAACTGTGACCCTATCTATAACCTTACATGCTTGAAGAAAGAGCAAATCAGCTTTCAATTGCTCTTACCTGTATCATAGTTAAAAGTGTCATCTAATTCCACTGAAGACATGCTTTCCATATTCTGACTGTCTGGCAGATCCATAGAATGTAACAATCTAAAAACAAATGACTAAATGTTTTAAAATCTAGAAAAGTTTTTCATATATGTATACATATACACACACATACATATATATGTATGTATGGGATTATACATACATCTACATGAAATCTACTGTTAATCAATACAGAGGTATAATGTTCTGACAATTTTCCAGCAAAGACATTGTATGTATATGTAAGAAGTTATATGAATGTCTATTAAACATGCAGATGAGACATACTTTCCCAAATCACTTCTGGAACTTTAAATACAATGCAGTGCCAAAAGAAATCCATACTACCGGAAACCAAATTTGTCATAAAGGAATGTGGACTTCAGTTACTTAGCCTTTCCTAAGTAAGAAGAAACTTTATAACCTTTGGAGTAAGGGCTGGGGAACTCAGAAGGACTACAAGGGGGTAGGGAGGTTATGCAGGGAGAAAATTAGAAGGGCCAAAGGCTACCAAGAACTTCATCTGGCTAATATAATAAAAGACAATTTAAAATGTTTCCATAAATATATCAGCAACAAAAGGAGGGCTAAGGAGAATCTCCATCCTTTATTGCATGCAGTGGGAAACAGTGACGAAGGATGAGTAAAAAGCTCAAGTACTTAAGGTGTTCTTTGTCTCAGTATTTAATAGTGAGTTGTCCTCAGAGAACCCAGAGCTCTAAGCCCTGTGCCCTGAGCTCTAAGACAAGGATGGGGAGCAGCACAAAGCCTCCATCGTAATCCATGAGGTCAGTGAACTTCAACATGACTTAAGACACATAGGCTAGCCTATGAGGCCAGGTGGGATCCACCCAAGCATGCTGAGGTATCTAGCAGAAGTGCTCACCAAATCACTTTCACTTTCCATCATCTACCAGCAGTCCTGGCTCACCAAGGAGGTCCCAGTAGACTGAAAAATGCAACCCCCATCTACAAGATAGACCAGAAGGAGGGTCTGGGGAGCTACAGACCTGTCAGCTTGACCTCAGTGCCAGTAAAGATTATGCAGCAGAGTGCCATCACGCAGCACATGCAGGATAACCAAGGATTCAGGCCCAGTCAACATAGCTTTAAGAAGGGCTTGAAATATCTCCTTCTGGACAAGGTGACCTGCTTAGTGAACGAGGCAAAGGCTGTGGATGTGGCCCAACTGAACTTTAATAAAGCCTTTGACACCATGTCCCACAGTACCCTCCTGGAGAACCTGGTTACCCAAGGCTTGCATGGATGTACTCCATATAGAGTGGAAAACTAGCTGACGGCCCTGGCAGAGAGTGATGGTGAATGGAGTTCAGTCCATTAATTAGGAAGGCTCTTCAGAGGGACCTGGACAGGCTGGATAGAGCAAGTGAGGCCAAATGTATGAGGTTCAAAAAGGCCAAGTGCTACAGGCTTGGGGAAGAGTGGCTGGAAAGTTACCTGCTAGAAAAAGATCTTGGGGTGTTAGTTTACAACCATCTGAATACCAGTCAGCAGTGTACCGAAGTGGCCAAGAAGGTCAATGGCATCCTGGCTTGTATCAGAAAGTGTGGCCAGCAGAACCAGTGAAGGGACTGTCCTCCTGTATTTGGCATTGGTGAGGCCGTAACTTGTATTTTAGACCTCTAATTACAAGAAAGATATTGAGGTGCTGAAGTGTGTCCAGAGATGGGCAATGAAGCTGATAATGGGTCTGGAGCACAAGTCTTATGAGGAGTGGCTAGGGGAGGAGGGGATGTTTGGCCTAGAGGAGGCTGCGGGGAGGCCTTATTGCTCTCTATAACTACCCGCAAAGGTTGTGGTGAGGAGGGAGTTGGTTTCTTCTCCCATGTGAAGAGAGAAAACGGCCTCAAGTTGCACCAGGGTATATTGAGATTAGATATCAGGAAAAATTTCTTCCCTGAAAGGGTAGTCAAGCATTGGAATAGGTTGCCCAGGAAAGTGGTAGAGTCATCACTCCTGAAGACAGTTAAAAGATATGTGGATGTGTCACTTAAGGACATGGCTTAGTGCTTGACATGTCAGTGATAGGTAACAGGTGGACCTGACGATTACTTAAAGACCCCTCCCAAAATAAACTGTTCTTTGATTCTATGCTACACAATTCAGTGTAACATTTGTGTTCTATGCTTAATTTTGAACATTTTTACATCTTACAATTTCCAAGTAACAAATATACTTGTACACATCCTTAAAATGTGCTCAATGTGGCCAGGCCTTGCCTTAATATTACAGCACTATAAAATAAAAAAAAATCCTAATCTGTACTGTATTTTGAAACATTAGCATTTAACTACAGCATCCTTCCCTCATACTTAGTCTTCATCTTCATGGTGCTAAAGACAAATCTCTTTCCAGAGATTCTGGTTCTTAAATATGTTTACAATTCTAAACTGTACTGTTGTTACATTAACCTAGAGTTTCCCTAAATCATACAGAAAAAAAACCCCTACATATACTTACGCTTTTAGTTCCTTAACATCCAGGTTACTTTCTGGTAAGACTCCTATTCCTCGACCATAGCAGGTGCCACCATGAAGATAAAATTCAATATGTGAGACACCTTTATCAATAGCACACGCTCGTTTTGCATGAACGCTGTAAATTCTCAGAAAACTTCCAGTCTTAAAGGGAAAAAAAATTGAAAGCAGAAAGTTATCCATTTACTTGGAAAATTCTAGGCCTTATAAAACTTATTCCCTGATTTAACTGAATCACAGAATAGTTGAAGTTGTCAAGAGTACTCTGAAGATTGCCTAGTCCAACTCCCATGCCCAAAGCAGAGTCAATCAGGTCAGGTTTCTTAGGGCTGTCTCCAGCTGGGATTTTGTCTGGGAACAAAGAGCCAGGAGGTTGCTCCCTCACTCCTCACCTTCCCGGAGGGACTGAGAGGAGAATCAGAGAAAAGGAGGGAAAAAAAATGTGTGGGTTGAGGTATGAACAGTTTAACAGAACAATGTCAGTTAACAAGAAACAGTTGTAACAACAAATGAAAGGATATGCAAGGACAATAGCGTGTAACACAGCTGCTCACCAGCTGTGGAAACAGTCACAGAATTGCCCCTTCACTCAGGTACACTGGGCATGCTCTCAGCATATCCAATACCCTTGGCCAGCCTGGGTCAGCTGCCCTGGCTGTGCCCCTGCCTAGGTTCTGATAAAAGATAACCCCATCCCTGCAAAACCAGCAAAGTTTTGAATATTTTCAAACAAGGAGACTCTGAGGGACCTGTTTGTTTTGCTTTATCAGATAACACTATTGTCAGCAAAGCCTGATTCAGGACTAGCATAAGCCTTACTAAATCTGTCTCTTGAGCATACTTCAGAAGACAGATCAAACAGCAGTATATGTACCTTTCCTGAGGGCACAATTTGTCTTCCATATTCACAACAGCCCTCCAGAGACTGATGTGCTGTGATTTTTCCATGTATGATGGAACTCAGCAATTGACCTCATGTCCATCAATATGCATGTCATATTACATGCAGGCACATTTGCTTATTGAGACTTCTTCATTATACCTTACTCTTACATTACAGATAGCACTTTTTCTAGCATCAGGACAAAAGACAATACATGTTATATTCAAAGATTTTGACACTGTTTCTCCTCAAGTACATGGAGAATATGCTTCTTGCTTTTTTTTTTCCCCCCTATTTTGTGTTCTCTGAAGCAGCTTTGTCAAGTTACACAAATGGACAGGCTAACTTACATATGTGTCTATTAAAAAAGAAGTCACGGAGTGTGGAACATCAAACACATCTTTATAACTTCACTTTTATTTCAAAATACCAGTCCCATTATCACTGTCCCCCAGCCTACCCAAAAAGCCCAAATCAAACCCCAGACTCTAAAGGTAGATAATCTAGAGACTTAACTATATCCTTATTTCCCCTTTGATGTGTTTTAAAAGCCTTTGAATGAAATTAACTTGCACTTAAGTATTTTTTTGAAAGTATAATCTAAAATCCAGCTGATAGCTGGCAAGTTACACACATTCAATAATGTGGATTTATGTTCACTCTAGGTGTCTTTTAAATAACATTGTATTAATGATAAATTATTTTAAATTGACTTCAATTAACATTACTATTACAGTAGTCAGTCTGTTAAGTCTTACTTGAACTCCTGCTTTAACGAACAGAAACCTAAAAAGTATCCCTATTAGGCTATATGGGCTAGGTCCTAGTATGACACTTATGTATGCATGCACAAAAGCAGATAAAACAACATCCTGACTCTAGAATCCTCCTCTCTATCAAGGAATAGACTATAACTATATAATGCTGGTATCAAGCTGCTCTTTTAAACAATAATAACACATGAAAAAGGCAGCATATTTTCAGAATCAGGCACTGGGGACATAAAAAGTGTGCTTCTGACTGCACCTATTTTGCTTCTGGCATGGAGTGCTTATCAGAGTTTTAATTGATCTGCACCACTGAAGGGCTGCTCATTTTGTTCATTCAAAGCCTATCAACAGGACAGCTTGTGCACTTAGATGTCAATTAAGGGACTTATCTGGAGACTTTTTAAAAATTACTTTCTTTCCAGATGTTAAATTTCACTAAATTATGTTGAATATCCCAAAAATGCAAGGGACAGTCATATTATAAAACTAAGAACTGTGACAAATGCTTTTGGAGAAAGTTTTGTTAGAAATTCTTAGCTAAGTTCTGCTTATCAAATAATCTTGTCAATAGAACAGTGCTAAACTTTTTTTTTTTTTTTCCCAAGAGGAATTTGTATATAGGCAGGAAAAACGAAATTATAATTAAATAATGTGTTTCTTTCAAAAATTATGCATGAAAAAATCAAGATTATTTACTGTATCTACAAATATAAAACATGAAACGTGGAAGAGGAGAGTCCAGAAGAATATAAAATGCTAGGTTTGCCTTCTAAACTTGTGTGCTGAAATTCATGCAACATTCAACTTCCTGAGATTTACCATCACTAGAAAAGTGTCTTATATGCATGTATTTTATTAGTTTTCTGGAAAAAATATTATTTTATATAGCTTTATATTACTAAGAACGATACTACAGAGATGCACTATAATCAACATTTCCAAATACTGAAAAAGTCTGGAAGGTTGTGCAGGCCAGCACAGATCACCAGGTCTGCCTATGCAAGATGCACTGCAATTTCCACGAATCCCTCTGTGAGGCAGCATTGCTTTCCCTTAGCAGTGGTGACCAATGTGGGTGTTTCCAGCTAAAAGCTTTACTGCATTTCTGTTGTTTACCGAATGCCTGGCAGACCAAGAACACTTCGTATGCTTCAATAAGAAGAAATTACAGGCTTATATCAAAGTTAACACCATGATTTAGAGAGTCATAGCTGCAAACTAGTACAAACCCAACTCGTTACTTCCCAACAATCCTAACTACCTCACTTACAGCAAGTGTATTTAAAATGAACTTAAAGCAATAAGAACAAATATCTTGCAGTAATATATAGTAATAATCTATTTGCAGTCTTATTCAAATATTACTATTTTAAAGATATATAGTAAGACTAAAAAGAATTAGAATGAAGAATTCATGTCCGCAGTTCCCTGTAACTGGCCAACTAAAAAAAACCCCACCTTTTTGGCATAGTAAACACTTCAAAATATACAGGGTTGTGTTCTCATTTGAGACATTGCTAAATTTGGAACGCTCTTTCGTCACGGCACTTAAATGTTCACATTTGGCCAGAAAGACATGCATGACAAGAGGCTGTCTTTATGTACAGGAATCCCTTACAGAATAATCTGTACTAATTCTTATGGTTGTTTTATTCAACAAGATTTCATTTTCATCGTTTTGTCATATCAACAGTCTAATTTTACTAAGTAAATTGTGCACAACTTTTTGAAAATGAGAGGGAGTGTATACACTGCATTTGCATGTGATCTTTTGCATCTAAAAATACTAATTCAAATCCATTAAAGGTGTGGAGGGAATGGAGATGAGATTAGGGATGTGATGCGATTTGGGGTTTTTTTCCCCTTTTAGTGAGTACAAAGACAGAAGTGAGGAAAATATCACTGACAGGTCAAAGGAACGCTATCCAGGCCCGAAAAATATGAAGCTAGATATTACAGCCCTGTAAGTCATTTAAGTTGCAGGTTAGAAATGAGACTCAGACACTAGAAAAGCAAGCAAGACTTCTTAGTCCCAACTGCTATCAAAACAGACATGCTACTGTATAAAGAAGGAGGAATAGCTGAAAATACTCAAATTCTGCATCAAGATACATAACAAAGCAAACACTACAAACTAGGACTTACATGTCCAGTCAAGGTCGTTTTATTTGTATAAACCACAATACACGTGGCAACACAAAATTGATGATATCAAGCCAGAACAGGAATGTATAGTACTACATATTCAGTGAATGTCAGTATATAAGGAAATCTCCAAGTATCTGTGGACAGCTGGACTCCTACTGTGCACTGACTGACCACTGATGCTCACTGACCTCAATGTTTACCACCTAGCAAAATGCGTTAGATGGAGAAACCCATGTCACAGACCGATTCTCAAGTTGTATGGGAAGAATTAGTGAATCCTGAGAACCTCAGGAAAAACTGGAATAAGAAAGGCTGAAGAATAATGAATAATGAACTACAACCTAAAGCAAGTAGTTAGTTGCAGGCTGGGGTTCCTAGGGTAATGAGAAAGCCTCATGCACCCCAGGGAGTCAGAGGAAGAAGGAAATTTAGGAAAAAGCAGTGAACACCATTGTCTTAGCTTAGCTCTGGCTCTTGTTTGTGTCTTTATGCCGGGGAAAATCTAACTTGAGATTCTGTTTGTGTTCTGCTAAGGCAGCAAATGCTGAAAAGCCACAATCTTACTGTCAGGAAAGGGAGGCAGTAAATACAGGGCACACAAAGTCTACTTACAGTATCAACTTTGGCATACCTTCGATATTACTCAAGTTCTCTCCATTGAAAATTGTAAGCATTATTTGACTATCTTAAAAAATGGGATAAAATTCTCATATCTTCAGTGTTGTCTGGACAGACAATCCAAACAAGGAGCTTCTAACAAATTCTTGCAGGAATATCCCCCACACTGTGTTCCATGATTTGCTACAAATTCACTGTAATACGTTACTCACTTTCTCTAAGCTGTAGTGCTTATTCAGAGCTTCCCTGTCTGAACATGAGTCTACAGATACAATTTTAAAATATGAAGAAATATTTCAGGGTTTCTTTTTATTTTCAGTCTGCCCTTCTTAATACCAAGGCTGCATAAACCAGATTGTTCCTCCATAAAACATCACTTCAGAGCTGTGACAGTCATTGCAAATAATACTCAACAACGTGGGAAAGTGCAATCTAACAATTCCAGTATAATTTACATTAAAAAGGCAATTCTAAGGTATTATCAAATGTAGAAGAGATAGTTGAAAAATAGTGTGCTTTTATTATTTCTGAAACCATAAAAAACAGCTAAATGCTCTCTGGTTTTCTACTTTTACATAGATGGATTTAAAAAAAAACAACTTTGCATAACAAGATCCTGTACTAAACAAAATCTAATACACATCAATACAGAGTATTTCAATTGTACTTCCTTATGATATGATGTGATTTCCACTAGTATTTAAAAACAAACTTTCTATGAAAACTTGCACTTTAGGAAGAGTCCTCCAAAATGTAGATCAAAGTGTATTCTTTAGATTATTCTGTAAAATAAAATTAATTGCACATATTGGAACCCAAACTTCGTATATCTTCCTGAAGCTTGTTAGGATATCCACACTTTTTTATTTCTTCACTAACTCCAGTAAGAAAATCCCCTAAAAAGTAGTGTTCAAAAACTTAAAATTTCTACAGTTTGCGTGAGTGAAGCTGCTGCAACTTCGGACATAGAAGAGAAAAAACAGCCCGTGCTGCTCAGTAGGTCAAACCTCCTACTCAAGAAAATATGTTTTATTAATATTAAAATATTTTTCCCCTTAGTTTTCAAAACATATGGTTTCACTGGAACATCAACAGTTGTTTATATCAATAGATAACACCAGTTAGCAAAAGAAAAATTTTGTAGGAGAAGCGGTAAGTGACGAAATACTTCTCTAAGTTTTATTATGAATTCTTACACAAAGGCAAGTTATTTTGCTATCTATTATTTACTTATGAATGGGCAACAATATATCAAACTGACATTATTTTTGCTGATAGTCCTAGCCTAACAAATGGCTATCAATTTTTTTTTCTGATGAACACTTTCTTAAAAGTATAGAGGGCAAGGCATAAAATAAAGGATGCATTATTTGCTAATTTACTGCATTCAGAAGCAAGATGGCAGTATTGCTGAAGATCAAATGTTTAATTATGTTGTTGTTTTCTCTGTCTAAGCATAATCAACATTACTGACCCACTAAATGAAGACTGCACTGCAAATTGCAGAAGTTTATAGAACAGAAAATCTTTTATTGACTTTAGAATTACGGGTCTTTAATGGAACTACAAGTTTAACCCCACTTTGTATCATTTAAAAAATAATTCTAAAGCACAGAATGCATTTTCTGAGTGTGTTATTTTCAGAGAATTATATATGATACTACTCTGTCTGGAAAGAACAGCTTAATTTGAAGGGTTTTTTATGGCAATTTTAGGGTAATGAGGCTGTTTTACACACTTTGAAACAGTTTTGCATTCAAATAAAAGGTATGAGAGATACAGTGAAAGATAAAGAGGACCATTTGAAGCTAATTATGGCAGATCTGAATTGATACATTCTCTGAAGTGAGTTCTAAGCAGAAAACAGGCCACAAAATAAGAGCTAGAAATATCAAGCTCTGCGTTACCTTAATTGATTTTGCCACTTGTACATGGTTGTCATACACTAGAATGTCCACTGTTACATCTCGCAGCCGATGAAGAAGCACCTTGTCTCCTTCCAGGTCTCTTGCTTCCACAGGCACCTTCCATGTTGGGTAGGGACATTTTGTGCCATCCCATACCTGCAACACAAATGAACTATTTCAATATGCTCAATATACTTTAGATTGAGAATTTATATATTTTTTTAATTAAAAAAACCAAATTTGTTGTATCTCAATCTTATTTACATTAGATATGACATTCTTTAAAGTTATTATTATTCCTTATATAGCATAAAACATCCGCTGTAGAGAACCTGGTCAAGTGTTAAGACTTGAGATTTGTTAATATTTTGTAAAAAATTAAAAATCAGCACTTGCAAAGCCTCAAGCAGTTACAGTTGTTATATATAATTCACTATATGCAGAACTGCTTACGATATAATCTCTAAACTATGGTTTCCTGAGTTCTTGAAGGTATCCTTTTCTCAAAGACATCAGAAATAATGGTCTCAAATATTGGCACAGAAAAAGAAAAATCTAGAGGCATTTTGACTATGAGACTGATATATTATATTTCATAGGATCTCATGGATATAGGTTCAACAGAAGCTAATTGTCAGACAGACTGTAATACTAAGACATTTTTTGCCATGTTGTGGTTTAACCTCAGCCAATAACTATGAATCGCACAACTAACTGCTCACTCACTCTCATTGAGGTGGGGAGAAGAGTCAGGAAACAAAATGTAAAACTCATGGGTTGAGATGAGGACAGTTTAATAACTAAGATTAAATAAAATACACTAACAACAATAATAAAATGTAACAACTAACACCACCACTAACAGTAATGAAGAGGAACATAATGAAGAGAGAGAGAAATAAAACCCAAGAAAAAAACTCCAAGTGATGCCCAATGCAATTGCTCACCCCACACTGACCAATGCCTGAGCAGTGAACCACCCCTTGCCACCAATTGCCTCCAGTTTAAATACTGGGCATAATGTTCTGTGGTACGGAACAACCCTTTGGCTAGTTCAGGTTAGCTGTCTTAGACATGCTCCCTCTCAGCATTATGTGTACTTCCTCCCTGGCAGAGCATGGGAAACTGAGAAGTCCTTCACTCAGCATAACTAAACCATGGCACAATTAAACCATTAGTGTGTTATCAACATAATTCTCACGATAAATACAAAACACAGCACCGTAACAGCTCATAGGAAGAAAAGTTAACCCTATCCTAGCAAAAAAGGACAGCATTGCAGGGCGGGGGATTCACCAAAGCCTAATTTTCAAAGGGTTTCTACCCCTTACCCTTAATTGTTGCAGATCAAAGGACTCACTGGAAAAGATGTAAGAATCAACGAAGCCACGTGTAAATACATTGAGAGTAATTCATGGTTGAAATATTCATCCCAAATCAAGAGACAAAAGAGAAAACTGTTCACACTGAAAAGTACCCATAACATCAAATTGATGTCTCCAAATAAAGCGTGTATTCTGAAGGGCCCAGATAATGAGGTGATACATGCTGCCACAGATTAATTATTATCTTCTGATGCTGTACCATAAAATACTTAAAACCACCTTTGAAAGACAGGTTGCCCACTGCTTGAATTATCAAACCTTTTCCAGAAGTGAGAATGCAAAACAGATTTTGTGAATATATATTATGAATTTACTCATTCTGACAAAACAAAAAACCCTTCACTTTTGTCAAGTTTCCCATTATTTTTCAGTGGGCTTGGAACTTTGAATTTTCAACTTTTGTTGGTATACTCTGGTAGTTACACACCTGAGATGGACTTGAAAAAATGGATTGAACTGAAGTTGATAAGCGAGAGGGACCTCAATCCATCTCACTCCTACCAGTTTGACACCAGTATCTGCAAGAGATATCCAGAGCCTGAAGAGGCATCACAGGTCAGCAGGACAGCACCTGAGGAGCAGCACAAAGGAATTCCAGCCACTNCACCACTAACAGTAATGAAGAGGAACATAATGAAGAGAGAGAGAAATAAAACCCAAGAAAAAAACTCCAAGTGATGCCCAATGCAATTGCTCACCCCACACTGACCAATGCCTGAGCAGTGAACCACCCCTTGCCACCAATTGCCTCCAGTTTAAATACTGGGCATAATGTTCTGTGGTACGGAACAACCCTTTGGCTAGTTCAGGTTAGCTGTCTTAGACATGCTCCCTCTCAGCATTATGTGTACTTCCTCCCTGGCAGAGCATGGGAAACTGAGAAGTCCTTCACTCAGCATAACTAAACCATGGCACAATTAAACCATTAGTGTGTTATCAACATAATTCTCACGATAAATACAAAACACAGCACCGTAACAGCTCATAGGAAGAAAAGTTAACCCTATCCTAGCAAAAAAGGACAGCATTGCAGGGCGGGGGATTCACCAAAGCCTAATTTTCAAAGGGTTTCTACCCCTTACCCTTAATTGTTGCAGATCAAAGGACTCACTGGAAAAGATGTAAGAATCAACGAAGCCACGTGTAAATACATTGAGAGTAATTCATGGTTGAAATATTCATCCCAAATCAAGAGACAAAAGAGAAAACTGTTCACACTGAAAAGTACCCATAACATCAAATTGATGTCTCCAAATAAAGCGTGTATTCTGAAGGGCCCAGATAATGAGGTGATACATGCTGCCACAGATTAATTATTATCTTCTGATGCTGTACCATAAAATACTTAAAACCACCTTTGAAAGACAGGTTGCCCACTGCTTGAATTATCAAACCTTTTCCAGAAGTGAGAATGCAAAACAGATTTTGTGAATATATATTATGAATTTACTCATTCTGACAAAACAAAAAACCCTTCACTTTTGTCAAGTTTCCCATTATTTTTCAGTGGGCTTGGAACTTTGAATTTTCAACTTTTGTTGGTATACTCTGGTAGTTACACACCTGAGATGGACTTGAAAAAATGGATTGAACTGAAGTTGATAAGCGAGAGGGACCTCAATCCATCTCACTCCTACCAGTTTGACACCAGTATCTGCAAGAGATATCCAGAGCCTGAAGAGGCATCACAGGTCAGCAGGACAGCACCTGAGGAGCAGCACAAAGGAATTCCAGCCACTGCAGCCAGTAAGTCACAGTCATTAGAGGCCTAGCTTCAACACCTCTATAGAAACACGTGTAGCATGGGGAATAAACAGGAGTAGTTAAGAAATTGCAGACTGTGGAGTTATGGTCAATAGCTCAGTGTCCAAGAGGAAACCAGTGATGAGTGGTGCTCCTCAGAAGTCAAAATTGGGATTGTCCTTCTTTAACATCTTTGTTAGTGACGTGCCCAGTGAGATTGAGTGCACTCTCAGCAAGTTTGCTGCCAACACCAAGCAGTGTGGTGCAGCTGATGCACTGGAGGGATAGAATGTATTCAGAGGGACCTTGACAAGCTGAGCTGTGGGCCCATGCAAACCTCATAAAGTTCAACAAGGCCAATTGTAAGATTCTGTNTGATAAGCGAGAGGGACCTCAATCCATCTCACTCCTACCAGTTTGACACCAGTATCTGCAAGAGATATCCAGAGCCTGAAGAGGCATCACAGGTCAGCAGGACAGCACCTGAGGAGCAGCACAAAGGAATTCCAGCCACTGCAGCCAGTAAGTCACAGTCATTAGAGGCCTAGCTTCAACACCTCTATAGAAACACGTGTAGCATGGGGAATAAACAGGAGTAGTTAAGAAATTGCAGACTGTGGAGTTATGGTCAATAGCTCAGTGTCCAAGAGGAAACCAGTGATGAGTGGTGCTCCTCAGAAGTCAAAATTGGGATTGTCCTTCTTTAACATCTTTGTTAGTGACGTGCCCAGTGAGATTGAGTGCACTCTCAGCAAGTTTGCTGCCAACACCAAGCAGTGTGGTGCAGCTGATGCACTGGAGGGATAGAATGTATTCAGAGGGACCTTGACAAGCTGAGCTGTGGGCCCATGCAAACCTCATAAAGTTCAACAAGGCCAATTGTAAGATTCTGTATGTGAGTAAGGGCAATCCCAAGCACAACTACAGGCTGAGTGATGAGTGGATTGGGAGCAACCATGAGGAGGACTTGGTGGTCTTGGCTGATGAGCTCAACATGACACATAAATGTTCAGTCGCAGCCCAGAAAGCCAGCTGTATCCTGGGCTGTATCAAAAGAAGTGTGGCCAGCAGGCTGAGGGAGGGGATTCCACCCCTCTACCCCTCTCTTGAGACCCCACCTGCTGTACTGCATTCAGCTTTAGGGCCCCAACTGCAGGAGAACCATGTAGCTGTTCTGTTGCAGGAGGTTCAGAGGAGGCCACAAAGACGGTCAGAGGGCTGGAGTACCTCTCCTAAGAAGACAGGCTGAGAGAGTTAGTGTTGTATAACCTGGAGAAGGCTCTGGGGAATCCTTACAGCAGCTTTCCAGTACCTAAAGGAGCCTACAAGAAACCTGGAAAGAGATTTCTTAAACATGCATGTAGTGATAGAAGAAGGGGTAATGGCTTTAAACTGAAAGAGGGGAAATTTAGTTTACATATAAGGAGGAAGTTCTTCCCTGTGAGGGTGGTGAGGCACTGGAACAAGTTGCCCAGAGTGGATGCCTAAAGTGTTCAAAGCCAGGTTGAGACTTTGAGGAACCATGGCAGGGAGGAGAGCTGAACTAGAACACCTTTAAGGTCCCTTGAATCTAAACCTTTCTATGATTCTGTGAATGAAATAACCTGAATGATTCATCAGATACACAGATGACTGTCTAGATTTAAAATGTCCTGTGCTAAAGGAATGAATGGGGCTAGTGTCAGGGCACCTTTTGGAGGAACTGGTAAACTGCTAAGCTTTCTTTACAAGGAGAAAAAAGTTCCTTAGGGAAGCAACTTGCCAGCTTCACTTTAGTCAAATTATGGACAAAGACAGAAGCTGTGGTTTCAAAAAGCAACACTGGTCTAAAAACCAACATTGCTTCTATTAATTCTGGACAAGAAACAGCAAATGGTTACATTAATAGTCATGAACAGACTGGAGCTAAAGAATAGTGGCAACTTTTGATCCCCATGGTTAGCAAAACACAGAAATGGGAGAGACACAATAAAACCTGTTTCTCTCTTCATCAGAGTACACTAATTGTATGATGTAAGTTAATGTAGATAATTTAATTGACAGTCAGAAAGAACCAAGAATAGTAAAACTCCTAGGAGAGGCCTAAATGATAGAGTAATTTCTAGTGTGAGGTTTTCGGACTCCATCAGTTTAAACAACAACATTTTCAGAATAAGGTAAGCGCTAACAAGTTAAGAGATATCATTTCTATGCCACGTCAGCCTCAGGTGCTGTGCACATCACAATGAAATCATCAAGCATCGTATTAAAAATTATGCTATGGACACAAAAATGTGCTAAGCACAAAATCACTGAAATTCACTTCAGTTGTGTTTGAAGCAATCCTCACTAGTTGTACGAGTTCAATGCTTAAAACCATCAATATTTTTCAACTTCAAAAAAATCTTGTGATATTTATCTACAAATGTTTGTGAAATGATAATCCATACCAATGCCATCTTAAAAAAAATCTCTCTAAAGAAATAAATGCAAAGAATTACTTTAACAAGAATTAGGACTTCTAGAGATAAAATGGTCAAGGATGACAAATTTACTTAACCTTGAAACATTTATCTATCTACACAACATTATTTCAATCAAGGAATATGTCTTTTTTTTCTTTTTTTTCCTCAATTGAATCACAGTGTCTTAATGAATAATGAATTATATAAAAAAAATGAGCTACCTTTAGAAGAAAAGAAGACCTATCCACTTTTGCTTTTCCTACCAGCTGGCAAGTGAGATCAAAGAACATCATTGGTTGAACATCAGATAATTTTGTTGGTGGTCCAGAGGTGGTTAGATTACTGGCTGCCCAAATACGTAATTCTTCTATAATTTCCTGTTCTTCATCTGTGAATGTGTACACTCTGCTAGAGGTTCGAGGAATTACCGGTGCTCCTACAGTTCCATCAAATGTCAAAGATGCAAATCCTGCACTGGTAATTCCCTGCATCTGTCCATTGTATTCCCTGATCTGTAACAAAATATGAAGGAAAAAAAATGTTTAACTGCTTCAAAATAAACATATGTTTCTGTTTAATCATGTGCATGAAGAAGAGATCGTTGATCAGTTTTGTTGCTGGTGCTATTAGGAGACTGGAGTCCAAATAAAAGAAAAAACAACAAAAGAAACACTGCAAGAAAACAAAGCAAATAACCAGAAAATATAAGATAACACAAAAAGTTTTCAAAGAGGCAGACTAATACCTATCTAAATAAACACATGGCATCTGTGCTGAGCATTTTGTTCACAAATCTCAAAATGTTTGTGTGGGGAACACATCAGGATTCCTTACAGATGAGGAAAGTGAGGCATGAGAAAAAATAATTTTTAAGGCTCACACAGTGGAGTGATGAGAGAGAAAAGTTATTATGGATTCCTGCTTTCTGCCATTCACCATAGCAGCATTTCTTGATATTATGGAACTGAAAAAACAAAACATCCGTTCTAGGAGCTATAAAGCAAACAGTGAACAGCTTTCATCCCTTGAATTATGAATACAACTTTCAACAATGACTCTTATGTCTACTGCAGGAACACATGGCAGGTCCCCTGTATCCTGCTGATTTAGCTGTGTATCTCCTACAATATAAAGCACACTGTTCAAAGTCTGAAGTATTCCTTCAAGGATCTAGTCTGGTTTTACTGTTCCTTCCACATCATATACATATATCAAAGCACTCCATGACGTGATATCCAAAGACCTCAAACTGTCTGTTTCGATACATCCCTTTTTAATTAAGATTTGCTTACCAAAAAAGCAACAAGACTTATGAATATTGCATTTGTGAGACAATCTAGTTTAGGATTTTCAAATGGTTGGAAACTCTACTGATTTAAAAATGCTGAATCTGAAAGATGTATCAAAAGTTTTACACAGTAAACCAAAACACTGCCAATGATTCAAGCCTGTATTTTATAAACACATAGAAATTTGAAAAGCACACAATCAAGTATTCCTTGAAAATTCATAAGCAAAGCAGTTCAGTCTTGGTGACAGGTACTCTTTTGATCCCTGCTACTTGGACATGATGCATAAATGCATTGCGAATCCTCTCTAGGATAAACTTGCATTTACTTAAGCATTCTCCAGACCTGACCAATGGAGCACATCAATCCACAATGTAGCCTTTCTTCACTGTAGCACTGAAAAGCTTCAGTCTTCTAACAATTTAATACTGAAAATACAAGAAAAGCCTACTGAAAAATTGGTAAAATACGTATTTTCATTTCAATTTGTGCCCATTATCCATGATCTGAAAGAAAAAAAAAGCTCCACTATAACACTAAGATGTTATACAACTACACAGATTTACATTAATTGCTCCCACTAGCATTATATTCCATAGCTTCTCAAAATAGGCACCATCCAGAGGGGAGAAAAGTTCTTTCATCACTGTTATTCATCTGCTATCAAAAGATACTTCAAGTATATTTTTATGTAACTTTTCTGACATGTCAAATATTTCTCAAAGTGTTTTAATTTCCAGTTTACCTATTTATTTCTTCACTACTTTTTTTTAAATATCATAATCAAAATATCTTGATTTCTTTCTTACTAAAAATTCTCTCCTAGACCTCTAGCCTATTTATGAGGGCTCTAAACTTTTCAGGAAACTACTTTGTCTCTCTGGGCTTCTATTAATATTTCACCATAGACTGTTCTCCCATTTCCCAAATACTTTATCATGTTTTAAGCATTTATGAGGCTGTGCTTGAACATACTGCACTTCTGATATCCCCAAATAACCATCCTTTAGTGGACTTGAAATCAGCCTTAATGTAGGGTAAAGGCAGTTATTTGAATTAAAAAAATAAGAAATAAAATATATTAGAAGGTAAATCTGAAGTGTCATGATGAGAAAATCATCAAGGATCTTGAAGCAAAATCAGATGTCATTGGGCATAGGTATGCAGAGAACCCATGGAATAGTCTCAAAGGTAAACACCATTCATCAATGTTATTTAGTGAAGAACAGAACAAACAGGAAAAGTTCACGTAAAATGGGTTTCAGAAAATACTTCATAGCTGGAAAATTATTTGTGTCAGACCCACAGAACAGGTGACAATCAAGAGAAATTCTCTGGGCTTGTTCTTTTAAAAAAAAATTCTAAAGTGATAAGGAATCACTGGAGTGTAAAATGAACAAAATCCATAGGCAAATATTGTTTCATTATGGCATTCTAAGTACATCTCCTATGAATTTGAGCAGTGATACTATAAACTAGTTATATTTTCCCCACACAAACGATTTTAAATTAAACTTAGGGAAAAGAACTAATCTGAGACACTTGTCTATTCCTCCCTCAGTAGATTGTGTCATTTCTAGAGGCCTTGGGGAATCTTTTAAAAAAATCGGAGCAGTGAGGAAAACAGGGAAGGGGGGCAGATGGCTATTGCTTGAAAATTTCCCTGGGAATTTTAAATAAATCCAATAAATAATATTTGCTATACAAAAATATCTTCTGGGACAAAAAGAAAGCAATGTATTTGGTATAATGTATTCGGTTTGTTCTAAGTAGGTAAATAAATTGCAATACGTATTGTAGGAGTCTTTGGCATAGTTTTTATAAATTTAAATAATAAAAGGTGAACTGTTACCTCAACAAATTGTGTGGACAACTCCAGTGATTTCTGTGGGGTACAACTTTATCTTGAATATGCTCATTGAAAAGATCATCTTGAAATATTTTCAAATAGATTTACAGCAACCTAAACCATCTGATTGTTTGTTTTGTTTTTTTATTGAAGCTGGTGTTTTTCAAAACTCTTAGTGGAAGTAAAATATGCAATACTAAGCAGTGTGTAAAGCTGGAATAATAGCATCTCCAAGTAGTTTTCCATCAAAATTGATTGAATTACAGAAACAAGCACTATTACAAAACTAATTCAGTCACAAATCACCTTAGAATATCAAGAAATGCTTCATAAAACAACATATACTAGGTCAATGTACACATTGTTACACTGAAAAGGAAGATTTCCTAAAATTAATTTAACTATTTATTTGTGGAAGAATCAGAAATTCAAGATAATATTTTGAAATGTGTCCATTAAGCTTAAAACCACATATACCTATTTAAAAAATATGTTTATTTTACTTTAGCAATATAACATTCTTTCAAGACATTAAGTTGTGTTGTGCTTTGGGTTGTCTTTACTTGAATTATTTTATCACCCATAATGTACTTTTCAAACTTATATTCCAATTTGAATTTGACCTCATTGTAACATTAACTTACATAAGAGGTAGTGAAAAACTTACGACTCCTGTGATTCATGGTTAACAACAAAATAATAGGAGACCCATGTTCCCAGTTTTTCCTTAACTACATACTACATGTACGATTCTAGTGTAAAGGAAAGAAAGAGTGCAAAATTGTCTACAGGCTTACCGGTACTGTTGTGAGCACTGCATTCCCCTCAGTTAAATGTATTATATACAAGCACATCCTACTCTACTAACACAAACAGGGGCCAGCTGACAGAAAAGTAAGAAATCTTATGCAAATAAGAAGTGACCAAAAAATACCCTTCTGTTGCAGATCAAGCATTCGAATGATATACACAACATAACAGAACATGCAAACAAGACAAATGCTCCAATATCCAAAAAAATACCATAATTTGTTAAAATCACTATTAATTATCACCCAAAAAAATGGTAAAAAGCTGAACGCAAGACTTAATACCATATCACGTCCCAAGATTAATTTCTTTATAAAAGTTTGATAAGTGTCATTGATGCTGTTTATATGAAAAAAATTCCCCATCAAAAAAGCACCATATATACTTGGTACATTTCCTTATATTTTCTAAATGTTCTGTCACATTAAGCAGACTAAGTCACAGTCTAAACAAGTCTGGATAATATGGTATGCCTATTATATTTTCTTGTTATTTCACAGTGTGATCCTGGTGTACATGTACCTTCAGCTGTATGAACAGAGAAGTAATAATGAAACAGAGAAGCAGTTTGAAGTAACTTAGTAAATAATTTCTGTCCTTATATAAATTAAGTCATTTTGAACATGTTTAAATATAACAAGAAAAATTAACTAGAAAAACTATCTGCAGACACATTCCAAAAGAAAGTTAACAAGGCTAGTCATGTGGAAATAAAATGAATTTTTATGAAGACGTGAAAAATACAGCTAGATATTAGGGCCATAAATTATAGCTTATCCTCTACTATTCAGAAGAATTGTTGTCTGCAAAATAAGATTATCAGAAAGTCTGCAGCAATGAAAATAGAAATTAAAGAAGAAAATGAACAACATACTGTACATTTAATTTCCCACTTCATCATATTGTAACTATTTTGTGGAAAATAAATGTATGCAAAAAGTATACACACTTAAACCACCTGAAATCATTTCTGTTTTGACAGCAATGTAAAAAAAAATTCAGCAGGCACCGTGAGACTGCTTTAGAAATATTACTTGAAAAAAGTGGAAAGTTTAGAAATATTCCTTGGAGAAAATGCTTGTAAAGTATAAAATTACTACTTTGGAATGATCAAGTAACTTGACCAAAAATACTCACGATGAAAACTTTAGAAAACATGTGCAAAATTCTAAGACCTCAAGTTATGAAGAAACTCTATCACTGCCTATAGTCAATATTTCCTGATATTATTTACAAAATACTTGGCTTTAATTTATGTTTCATGAAGAATTCCAAATAAGTTACATGCTTTACGTAATTTTTGAAGGGAAGCCAAAAGCAATAGTAATACTGATACTTCTCAGAAAAATGTTTGTTTCTCTGTGTTAAAAAGAAACGCATGATTATTTACTAAACAAAAGAAATGAATTCCTTCTACTCTTCAGAGCAAGAGTTGGAAAACAGGACTGCAGTGCCGCAGACAATAAGTTCCTTTACTTTGCTTTAGCAAAATGTCTCCAAACTAACTTTGGCTAAGTTTATATATTTGGACCACATTTATTTAGAGGAGACTAAGAAGCTGGCAGCTAAGTTCTGATAAAATTTAATGTTCACACAGTATGTTCAATATCTAAGCTCCAGACTTTGCCCTCTCATCCTTATTAATCTCACAGCTACAGGTAGATCTGCCTAGGATTAAGAAGTGAGCACATACTTCCGTGTCTCACTCTCAGTGAGACATATTGCACCAAGCAGAAAGAAAGAGAAGGAATCACCTTCCAAGATACAAATTGGATTAAACTAAAGAAGGGAATACACAGAGACAAGGAAACTGCTAGCAGAGTGCAGAAGTGCTCCTAGAATAAGACTGCTCCTAGAAATAGTGTCAGATTGGTTTAAAAATCAGAGTAGATAACTTAGTGTAACAAATACTATGGTTAAGTATTACTAGGCTACGAGTGATGTACAAGGAGAGAGACAGAACTGAACTAGTAAGGGTAACACAAAAGGAAGTGCAATTGCTAGTTCTATGTTTTTATGAAGATATGTTCCATATGCTTGATATTCAGATTCCACTCCTTTGTGGACAGGCAAACAGCTTAGAGAAACTCACTAGCAAACATATATTTTATACCTGTCAACTGACTTACAGAGGGGATAACCATCTATATTATGGCTATAAAGCATTTCTAGTGAAAGAGCAATGCATTCATACTGTAATTCTAAAGAGTTCGAACTAGATGCAATTGATACCATGCAAGTTATTTGTTTTTTCTTGCTGTTTTCTTCATTTTGTTATTCTAAATATGTAGGATGCCACATATCACCACTAGAATTATAAACTGTAATTATTCCAAATTTAGTACGTGACACAGTTACTGTTGTCTGGGCAAACACATTTCAGCTTGTGGTGCATTTAGATTATGATGTCCCATTCCATGAGTCTGTTTTTCTAAACTGACATTTTCCTACGCAGTGCATGACTTGAGAAGTGCAGTGGTGAGAATTAGTACTGTGTAACAAAGAAGCTGACATCTTTAAGAGTCCTATTTGATTCATTGCAGTAACTAAGCCCTAAGTATAGAAGAAATTAAGGCAGAAGTTAAGGAGACTAACATCAAGATTACTATGACAAAAAGATAGAAAATTAAGATTTTGTAATTGCTACAGAGATTGCATTATGCTGATGAATTCATATTAGTAAAGTTTATAATGACAGGTCATTCCTTTGCTCTTAATTCTCCAAGTGCTCTACACGAGTTACAGTGCTAAATAATGTTGTGTATTCAGGGAAAAGACCCATCAAAACATATCTGAGACGGTGACTGTAGCAGACAATTAGAGTACACTGAATAAAATGAACACCTAAATAAGAATGTGCTTCATTTTTTCCCCATTTCTCAAAGATTAAAATGGAAATCAAATACCTATTTACCTCACTGGAAGTGAGAAAATAAATTCTTGTTACTGAGTCACTCAGAGGTAATGAGGAATACTACAGAAAAGCTAATGAGGAAATCAACAATTTTTTCACCTTGCTGGGGTTTGAGTAATAAAAGAAAGGCAGAATACATGTCAAAACTCCCAAGGCAAGTGAGGATTAAATAATGAAGATTTAGTTGGTACCAGTAGGTTGCCCTTTCCTTCTATTTAACAGCTTAAACACTAGGCATTAAGTCTATATTAAGAGTATCCACAGTGAACTATAAAAAAAAGTTCCAAGAAAACTCCACTTAACACCTTCTTTGCTATGAAGTCAGAGAGGCTAGACGATTAGGGTTAAAGGCCTAGCTTTTATATTGGGAAATGGGGAATATCTCCCACTGTCACCTCTGCACAGTGCTGACTGTGACTGAGGGCCCAAATACAGTACTGCAAAACACTAAGTACTATCATTTATGAGAAATCACTGTAAGAAGTCATAAAAATGCACTTCTTCAAGAAATGGTAATAGAAGTGTAGCTAAAAATGGATATTATTTTCAGTTATTACTAAGACATCTAAAATTTTATTTCTCTGAAACAAATACGCAGCAAATGAAATTATTTTCTACACAGGGTAATTGCAACAGAATCCTCTGCATTAAGTTCTTATTAGCTCTGACCCACTGGACCTTGTCAACACCTGTGTTACTACGAAGAGAAGTGATTATTAAGAGTGTAGTTGGGAGTGGTCATTTTAAACATGTTTCCTATCAATTTCAACTTGCAGTTGAAGTCTCTCAAAAGCATCTCTGGGGGAGGGATGTGTGAATACATGCTGTAAGGACTACGTATCTCTGTTCTCACTGGTAAGTACAGCTGTGACAGACTATGGCCTCTGTTACACTCAATTGTTTTCCACTCAGAGAGCTAACAGAATGTGATAAGGCCTGAAGACAAAAGGAGAAGAGAGTGAAGGAGGAACTGCAGACAGTGTAATTAGAATTCTAATTAATTACACTTCATTTCCTTTTTTTTTTAACTGAAAACAATATTGCACAGCAATCACACCTGCTGGTTGTATGTGAAAGAGAGGAACAGGTCACCCCCTTTCAAGTTCATTCCTAGTAGTTGGCACCAGGCTTCTATGTTAGACTTTTACCTGTTCAGATCAGATATCAAAACTTCCATAGCCTGGGGTAGTCAAAACATTTCCATCCAGAAAAAGATAAGTTAGTGACTCTAGATCATTCTAACTTAGAAAGCAATTAAACAAGCTGTCAGCTTATGTATCTGAGGAGATATGGATTGTGAGCATCTGCAGGTCAGTTAGGGCTGGAAACCACTTAAAACAGCTCAGCTGTGATGAAAAAAAAAAAAAAAAAAGTATGTGGGGAGAGAATTCACAGACCCTGTCTATAAATAGTGAAACACCATCTTGGAGGATGATGAAGTACTAACTGACAAGGATTTTAGAATGATCTCAAAAATTGGATGCCAAATCCAGAGAATGGTTACATGAGAATCCTTACATATGCTGTATCAAGAGGTTTTCTTAAGAAGTTTATATTAATAAATAGTCGAGCTTAGACATTATTATGTTTGCATAAAAGAGGGTGCATAAATAACTTCCCTAACACAGTGGTGTTGCTTGTTTTTAAACCTCTACTTCAAACATCTCAAAAAAAAAAAAAAAATCCAGTATTAACCACAGAGATGTCATTTGTCAATTATTTTATTTTAATAAGGCTTCTTTCTAGTTTCTTCTTTTTTTTTGCACATATATTACTAATTATGTTTATTGCTTCTGAAATCAAAATACATGTTTTTACCTCCACTGAATTTCAGAAATTGGTACACCTGTGTAACACTCACTAGATCCAGAAAGAACTTAAAATTTAGCTTAAGATTTTCCCAGTTGAATTCAAGTAAATCAACTTCTGAGACAAAAGAAACATCTTACATACTGATCAGCAACACAAGCTTTAAAATGTAAATATAGTTTCATTCCACTCTAATTATACATAAATATGACCTTTTTGCTAACCCAGAATGAGTTAGCTTAATTTCTCTTTCAACTATAAATATTTGTAATATATGTTCATAACTGAAGACCTGTTTTATTTTAACAAGTTCTTTTCTAATACTCTCAGAGGTATGAACCTTGATTACTGGATAAATCTTACCACTTTTTACTGGATAAATCTTACCACTTTTTACATTTATTGTCTTTTAACATTTTCTTTGTTATCCTGCTACAGCATTTCAAAATGCATATGCTTTCATCATCCTTTTGTACAATCCTAAGTTATTTAGATCTCTCAAGAACGTTCAAATATGCAAGTTGGGATTTTTTAACTGACCTCTTTCAAGACATTTACTCATTTATGCTATAACTATTTTAAGCAAAAAATACAAATGGTGGTAGAGTCACCACCCCTAGAAACTTCTAAAATACATTTATAGATGAGGTGCTGAGGGACACGGTTTAGTAGTGGGTTTGGCAGTGTGAGGTTAGTGGTTGGACTTGTTTGGTTTGAAAAGATCTTTAAGATCACAGAATCATATAATTGATCATAATAGATAAAGATGTATATTTATCTTGTAAACTAATATGTTACATGGTAAAATCACGTCTTTGATACTCCTCTGCACTTTTACGTATGGTACAGCATTACAAGTCTTTCATTCAGTCTCTGTACCGATACAGTTGCAGCAGGCGTAAGAAAAACATCCAGCAGAAGGAGTACCAAAGCTATAAACAGTTTCCTTCATGGCCTTTGATACAGACAAACACAAGGTAAGGCAGGAAAATATCAAAGCAGCAGCTAAAGCACATTGGACACTAACAACTTCAAGTACATTATATTTCCTTAGTAACTCTCCAGCTGATCTAAACCACTCCACAACAGAAGCCCTGAAGTAATCCTTCAAATGTATTAGTTTGAAGAGAAATAAAGCATGTACACTTATGTCAGCTAAATTTTGTTCATTTAGAAGCATCACCATGGGATTTCAGTCAACTAATTTACCAAGAATTCAAAAAAAAGTAATGCTGTTCTGGAGTTGTCATGACCACATCTAACACCTTTTTATTTATTTTTTTAGAATGGTATCAGCTTAGTGCTCTGTTATTGTTAAAAAAATTTGATAATTCATTTCCAGTTTTAGTCTTTACCATAACCATAGCTGTTTTATCAATCAGCTGCTTTATCCACTGTCTCCACATGTTAATTTCAATACATGAAGAATTAAGTTATTCCTACAATACTCTCATTGCAAAAATATGCAAGCACACAAACCCCCCCCATCCTGGTTACGTACCTTTATTCTATGAAATCGAACAATATCTCCAACTTTGTAAATTTTCGGTAGGGAATCTAGATTTCCATTAAAAAGATTGCATGTTAACTTCACATTTGATGGGTCCACAAGTGTTACAACTGAGCAATAATCTGTAAAATACAGAAGTGTTTAAATGAAAAATAGACATTACTGAAGTATTAATACATGGATATTAAACTTAAGATGAATAACCATATGGCAAATTGTTTTCTGCTATGATCTGTGTAACTCTTCCAAAGTCAATTTAGTTACAGTAGCATAACAAATGAAGTGTGGCCCATCTTATGGATAATTAGCCCAAATAACTGAAAAATAAAATGAGTGACTAAGCACAGGTCTGTGACCCAGGAACAGATAAAACTTCTTCCTCTGCCTGGCAAGAGGCATGCTATTTTTTCATGTTACAACTAACTCCCCTATACAATGGGAAGAATAGGTATAATCTTTTACAGTCATTTTCTAAGATTTATTTTTGCAAGGTCTTCTTAAGAGGTAACAAATTCTACAAGTTCTAAAAGCAAATTTAAGCTTAAACTGTTCAGCTTTCACTTTAACAAAATATGCAAGACGTATACTGCAAGGATACAGTCACATAGTGGCAGTTAGAAAGCGCAGTAAGAATCTGAAACTTGCCCTTTTGAAGTTCAACTTCAGTAACAGAATTTCACTTCTATTAATGATCTAAAAAGTGATCTCAGTATATTGTTGTATGACTGTTCATACTGTTGGCCTGCAAATTGCAAACATTCTGTCTAGAATGAGGAACAGTTCTTCCATGTACAGAGTCCAGTTACTCCTGCTATAATCTTACTATTTTGTACCCCTATTTAACTAGAAGTTTGATTTTTATATGTTGCATTTTAGTAACAGCCAAAAACAGAATCTCAACAGTGCAAAAAAAGGTAGCTGTAACTCTCACAAAGAGACTTGCATGCTTGCATCAGTTGAGGTACCAAGAATGGGAACACTGGTCAAGATAAAACCTGAACTAAACTAAGCAGAACTAAACAAAGTTACACACAAAGAGAAGATCCTAATTCAACTGGCGTCAAATCAATAGTAAAGAAGAAAAAAATAATACCAAATAAACCTGTCAATGAATTCTATTGCTGATACAAACTACAGAATGACTATATCAAACCAACATTTGAAACAACTGATCAGAAGCATCTTGTTTGACAGCGTGAGCTTTCTCAACCCCTGTGACAGAGACATTAACACTAGAAGACTATAGATGACGTTCAAGATTGAAGCAACTATAGCTTGTGAGTAAGCCCATGCCATAGGAGATCTACCCACAAAAGGACAGAGGCCCATAGAGGAACTCATTGAAACAGAGGATACCACTAAGGAAAGTACACAGGTGGGAAGGAAGTGTAAGGAACAAGGGGGAGCAGAAGAAACTGTTATGTACTAACCCCAACCCCCTGTGTCACTCTGCCCATGACATACATCTTTCCAACTCTCAAAAATAATTCCCAAACAAAAAAGCAAAAAATCCAAACAAATCAAAACCTCCAACTTCCCTTAGGTATACTTCTACAAGTCAGTTAGTGACAATGACACTAAACCTTAGCTTACACACCTGGGAACTAAACAAAGGTGCCATAGTGCTAAAACAAACTCAATAAAATCTCCATCATGTGTTTCATAAAGATATAGACACAAAAATTGTTGACAGTATTCTCTTTCAAATCTGTCTAGCAATCTACTAAAACTGACTGATCTGCCTTACATAAAACTACAGGAAGGCAGACTAAATAAGCCTGTTGTCATATGTAAACTCTGTGAACAGATTCCCCAATAACGAAGACAGATAAGTTGGACTGGATTAAAATACATGCTTGTATGTGCACTGCCTACGCCTCCAAAAGAAATATTCTGCTGTTTCCAGCAAATAACACTCTTAAATATTACTAACATTTAAAAGTTTAACTGTTCTAATGACCTGAAGTGTTGAAAGAAGAAATCCAGTGAAAGTTTACCGCGACATTCTACAGATATAAAAAGGCACAAGGTGTGTCGTACCACAAGGACAATAGGTGTGTCGTACCACCCCTATTCTGACATTCTATGCTAGGATAAGCAGCCATGAATAAAGTCTAGGCAGTAGCTGACAAAACTGCCAGCATTTACTACTGTAATCCAAAGACAGATTGTTGTATTTCTTTGGGTATGAACTCTTGAGGTTAACTTATCAGCTCAGCTGCAAAACAGTATGAGCAAAATGAGCAATTAAGAAGAAAAAAATTATATGGTTCAGAGATCTGCAATCCTTTGAGGATACAAGATCACATTATAGTGTACTAATGTAATGCAACGTAGGAATTAAGATTGAAATAACAAAGACATTCCACGTTGAAACTATGTTCACTCTTTGCTGCTGTGATGATAAAGTCTAGTTGGCTTCATACATGTACAATGGCCCATTTAAGGGGGAAAAAGTTACCACACTCCCTCCATTTCTGTGCAATCTGCATACTCAAAAACCTAATAACCGTCCTACTAAAAGCAGTGTAAAATATACTTCAGATATACACTCAGGGAAGTGTCTACATAATATAATGTGTACACATTCCTTTATAAGTGTGTGTATATATATGCACATATAAACCAGATATTGCAGAAGCTCAAAACAAAACCTCTAAAGAATCAAATTGAACATAGTTTACTACAGCTTGCTATTTCTAACACATTGATATACAAACACTCAGTAACTAACAGAAGCATCTGGCTAAACAGATGTGTTAATGCCATTTTTTGTCAATTGTAGATCAAAGTAACTGTCTTGAGATTTCTTTCTATTAAGTATTTATTCTACTGTTTAATTTTTCATTTCCTTTTACACTTTTTTTAAAAGTTTTATCTATCTTCAGTATTAGATGACAGGATTACTTAAAAAACCCAAACATATACAAACCACTGTGAACAGAAAAGAATGTTGCTCTCATCTTTAGACTCACGGAATGAAAGCATTATCCTGACTTCAGCAACAGTTTCTATTCTGTTCTGAAAACTTAAAATACATCCTCAATATTTTGACTTGGAAGAAACCAAGAAGAACACACTATTTTCAAGAGCAAAACTACTCCACATTTTGCAGTCTGTGATCCGTTTGTTTTGCACTTTAAAGTTTGTTTGTTATGACTTACTAAAAATTGATTACTTTAATTGAATTTGCCCATATGCTGTAGTTTATAGTTTGAAGTGATAGGATTTTTTTAACTATATAGATACAAACTAATTCTGAGTTGAGAATCTTGTTGAACTTGGCACAAGATCAAACAAAAATATAACTTAGACCTTCAAAAATACCTTGAAGTATTTTTGAAGATTTATGATTCTTAAGCTGTATTTTGGGCATGTCAGTTGGGCAGTTCCTGCTGACTTGAAACTGTTCAAGGTTTTTAGAAGTGTACTTTCTGAAAATACTATCCTTCATTGATTTTGACTTTAAGAAATAATTTGTAAAACTAAAATAGTAACCATCCACAAACATGTAGAACTATGTTTAATTCAACGTGTGACATATGAATATAATGTGAGCCAGACAGAGTTTTCTCCAAGAAAAAAGGACATTACACTTACGACCTATTGTTCACCTGCAACAAGGACTCTTTCCTTGAATTGTGGGAAACACTTTCTAAAAAGAAAGACTTGGGGAAGCAGTGGCATCACATTGTAACATCTGAAAACTTTCATGTTTGAACAACTGTAACTGTAACAACAACTGTAACTGGACATTACAAAGACAGAGGCTCTTTTATATTTACTGTTTTTACTCAAGCTTGAGATGTCCTTGGTCTTAAGAAAGGGAAGAGAGAAAAAAATTACCTTTGTTAAAAAATTTTAAATACCTAAGACTCAAACTATTTAGGAGTGAAAGCTAGAACACAATTTTGAACACTTCCAGCAGACAGAAATCTAACAACCTATTGTACCAAGTGGGACCTTAAGTACTTCCTTGGACAGTTTTCAGAACACTGAAAATTCTCATGTATAGATATTTCAAAATTACACACCCTGAGCTGAATCATGCTCAGTTAAAACAACTTTCTCTGATATAAATAATATTATAAATATTGAAAAATCATTTAATTTATCAATGTTTTAACATTTGTCTAATGCAATAATGGTAACTGAAATGGCGATCATTTAATTACAAATTATACAGACCGAACAGGCTAAATTACATACCACTTGCTTTCAGTAGGGAAACAGTGCAAAGCTTCAGCCTTGATCTTTAATATATGGAAAAAAACATATGGAAAAAGAAGCAATATCTCACATCTAGGTGCATATCTATACAGTGAAAAAAGACCCGTATGGATTAAGTACAGTGGGATTAAGTACAGTGGCTCCACTGCCCATGGTTCCAGCAGGTACCAGCTTAAAGCTATATGATTCTATCAACAGTGTCAGAAAGAGAATATATTTGTTCAGGATTGTACCAGATGTAATGTGGCTACAGAATTTTCTGACATGAGCCATTTCATGCTCTGGCAATTCAGAGCAATCACTGAGCATTTTCACACTCTCTCAGGCAGACGAAACTGGACTGTGTAAAAAGAAAAACCCAAACGAACACAGAAATACTTAACTGACTAATGAATATTTTTACACTAAAACCCAAATAAATTACAACCATTTCTGAGAATTTCCTGATAAAGCAGCAAGTGAATCACAATTATCTTCATAATCATCATAAATAAGGAACTTCTCAAACTGTGTCCCTGATCTCCACTGATACTATTGTGCTTTTTTTTTTTTTTTAATATTACCAACTGAGAATACACATGGAAGACATATTAGGAAGTTACTAATAATATCTACCCAAGGACTGGCTGTTAAGTGAATCATCATTTTCCCTATTAAATTTCTATTACTTATGAAACTGAAGTGATTAACTTGTCAAACAGCTCAGCTGTAAAAAGTCTGTCCTAGTGGTTTCAGAGGCATATTACCTTGAAAGTCAGTATGTTTAACTCCATTGTTTTAACAATGGTTGTCTTAATAATTCCCATCAATCTGTGCTTGTCTAAGAAAGATGTTCAGCATTCAGGTCCCCAAAGTCTTCTTAAAGCAGATGGACAAATGACACGATCCTTCAAGGACTGTCCTTTCATGATTTACTTAGACAGTACTTTCCACAATTGTTTGAGTTCCATCTTACCCTTTGTCAGCAATGTGAACAAAGGAAACAAAAACTTAAAAAGATTCGTGGGGTTTGTTTTGTTTCTTTGTTTTTAAGCCTGAGCTTTAAACCTACAATATTTTTCTTCAAGAGGAAAGTACCTCCATTCACCACTGGCAAAATCCTGAATTATTATCAATAAAGCTTGCCTTTTTTTTTTTTTTTTTGTTCCTTACAGACCCAGCTAAGGCATCTCTTACAGCTGCAGGACAGGGATATCAGTGAGAGCCTAACTTTTCAAATAAATACATATATATATGTATTCTATATATATATATATTCTACAGATATTTTAAGACCAATATCATTTTAACAGGCCTAGCACAAGAAAGCAATCACCAGACACCACCATGAAATGAAGATTTTGAGAAGCTCACTGCAGTGACAGACAGATATTGTTTGTTAGCCTGTGCACAAAAGGCCAAAAGAGTAAAATCAATATCTAAATAATTTATCCATCTTTTACATTAAAACAAAACACTGTACAGGTCTAGATAACACTTGCACCTTTACAGTGAAGTCTTTCACAGATTTCAGTGGCATGTCATGCAAGAAACAGTATCAGTGAGGAGATCTCTCACCCAAAGAAAGTTGTTTTGTAAACTTTAACTTGTTCCTTCTATCTGGGAAAGCGTAAAGACCATGTGTTATTATTGTTATTCTTTTCAAACGAATACGATTTTTCATTCCCCGAGATTCTTATCTTCAAATGAAACTTCTCAAGATCCCTTCTCCAGATTTACCCTCATTTTATTATAACCCAAAGAACAGGAAAGTCTGAAAAGCATGGACAGTTCCAGTATGTGTGGTGGATTGAACATCTCTGGCTGCCAGGTGTCAATCCTTCCATGGGCTGCAGTCCCTTGAGACAACTGTGCTCAAGTGTGAGTCTTCCATAGGTTGCAGTGCAGCTCAACCTGCACGTCTGTAGTCTCTTTCTTAGGCTGCAGGGAAGTCTCTGCTCCAGCATCTGGAGCACCTCTTGCCCCTCCTCCTTCTCTCACCTTGGTGTCTGCAGGGCTGTTTGTCACACGCTCTTCCTCACTCCTCATTGCTGGGCAGCCTTTTGCCCTTTCTCAAATACACTTTCCCAGAGGCACTGCCATCGTGTCCGAGGGGCTGAGCCCTGTGGTGGGTCGGCTGGAGCCGGCTGGGACCAGCATTGTCCGGCCTCCCCTCACGGAGCCTGGCCTGCAGCCCTGCTGCTGGGGCTGGGACACAGCACTCAACACAGCTTGCTTTCCCATTTTCAATCCCTTTTCATGCATGACCGCCTCAAATCCTTCTCTTTAAGCCCCCAGCAACTCAACACCACCCATTCACTACTATGTGGGAATCTACTTCCAAACTTTGAAGAGCTTCCTCTGAAGCCTTTCTTTGAACCAATAAATATTAAGTATCATTTAAGTATTAACTGTAACTATATCACACAACAGTTCTCTAAGTATTCAGCTCTAGGAGCCTAATATTTTTTTACTAGTATTACGTCTAATCTAGAAGTATAACTTGACTTGCTATACACACAGCAAACACTCATATAATTTGGTATTTTATGAATGTTTGCATTTCTAATTAGATGCCAGATCAAATTTCTGTTTCCAGTCTAAATGCATTGAGTTTGTGCAGATACCTTTATTCCTCATTACATCTAGGAATATCAGTTATGTTGTTACATTCATAATGTAAACCAATTGGAATTTGTACTTCCTCACTTTTATTATCAAAACTCAATTATTTTCTGAAAAAGCACTGACATCCAACTTTTCCACAGCTTTCTCTAACAGCTACCACTTGCTTTTTCCTATTTAAAACAATCAAAACAATATTTAATCTTAAATATTTCAACTTATCCTTTAACAAAATAACTTTAATGTGTCCAAGACTGTAGATTATGATAATAAAAAAACAAATGTGCACTATATTTGCTGTAAAAACAAATGGACCATTATTGGCTCAGTTCCCAAGTTAATGACTACATCTATTTTTAAATATTAACATTTATAGTAGATTATCCTATCTTTTTCAGACTCTTTTTTTTGTTAAAGTTAATTTAGGGAAGACTACTTACTGTCTTCTCAACAAGAATGTAGTGGGGAAAGGAACAAGCCCTGTCACCTATAATAAAAACCACTGAGAAAACATTTCAACAACTAACTGTGGGAAACGTAGACCTGCTCTCCAGGACACACCAGGGCACTGAGCCCTTGTGCTGCAAATACATGATCAACAGCAAGTAAAAATGCTACTGAATTCCCAAAAGGCATTCATTAGCTTGTGGAACCTGGTAATCTATTCTTGAAAAATCCTACGCATCGCCTTCAGACTTCTGCTGGCAGGTTTTGATCAAGCAAGATCATATAGACCTGTTTGCAAAAGGTTTTGCAGACAAAACCTTGGTTATGATTTAACACTCACTTTTTAAATTTCCGTGTTTACAAACCATATTCACATCTATTGATTTTATTCAAGAAACTTGCATGCATCATTAACACCATAAAAAAATCAGTCACCATCATAATCTATTATTTTGTTTGATTAGAAATACATGTAGAATTAAAAAAACCCAAAATTTTAAAATCCATAGTAAATGTATAAAGTTATTTATGCGTATATTATCCCACATATTATTATCATCCACGTATTTTTTTATATTATTAAATACTTTTATTTATTCAGAATCAAATAAGAAATAATACTGTCTAATCAAATTCAGCAAGGATATCATCTAGCTGTGTACTTACTGAGCACCTAGTGGAATGGTATAATCTTCTAACAAAACTAGCACAATTAGCAAGTGTTCATCTCGCAGACAAAGAAATGATTCAGTTGTCGCACAGCTTCTACAAGTAACAAATAAATATACCAGCACTGCGTTTATAGCATATTGTGTACTGATACTATTCGCTTGATAAATGCTTTCTTCATTTGCTATCTCCAACAGTCTGTCTAAATCAGCTCTGATATCCCTTAAGTAGGTATTGTTCTGTTGCTCTGAAGTTAGCTGAGAACTACCAACGAAGGATCTCACCTGAATTTATTTTTCTGGTTATTTTTTAACACAGTAAGAACAGTTCTGTTTGGAAGAGGAGATTTTAGATGTCTTGAATACAGTACATACCAGTTCCTTTGCTTAGATATGGAGGCTTGAAGAATTTCACAATGCCATACAAATTCACTATAGTTCCACCTTTAAGACGATTCAGAGAAGTATAAACATATTTTGGTGCAACAGACTGGAAAGGCATGATAAAAATTAGGGAACAGAAGAAAATATTCAAACATTCACCCAGAATTTTGTCTTTTAACAATACTCACTCTCAGATATTATTTATTTCATCTCTTAAAAAAAAAAGTTACCTTATTATCTGTCTTACTTCAGACTCTCTAAAGATAAATGCATATATATATATATATATACACACAGACAATAAGCAGATAAGACTTATTTCCGTTCTTTTTGTGATTGCATTTTCTTTACAATAAATTAGTCAGTTCAAGTAAGTTTCAATACATGGAACAAGTAAATAAAGTCACACTAAAAAAGATGAAAATTAATTTTTTACCTATTGATTTTAGCACGTTCATCCAAAGGGCTTTTTAAAAGCATAAACATAAATAATTTTTTAATTCTTACAGTCAGTGTCACTGCACAGAGTCACTATGTTGAATCACCTCTCACAGTCATTGTGTAAATATTCCTATTAAAATAGCACAATTCTTGAAGGATTAAAGAAATTAAGGACTACTTTCATCTGTTTGAGGACTACTCTCCTCTAATCTTAAGGTTACTTTATATGCTGATTAGTCTTGTTTAAAGAATTCACGATGTTCTCCCAAACTGACTAAAAGCTGGTTTTCAATTACTGTATTGGTGGAAAAAAATTAAACTCTTCATAAGCCTAACACAAAGCCAAAGCTATGTCATCTTCAGTACTGTATCTTCAGCTTTATCATAAAGAACAATAAAATTTCATACACTGATTTCTATGCCTTTAATGTTACTTCCTGTAGAATTTTAATTTAGACACATAAAGGCTTATTCAAAACGGTAATCAAAAGAAACGTGAAGAGTTGTATATGGAGTATGATTTTTCAATCAAAGGAAGATTCATACTTCAATTTGTTTAAAGCACAAGCATACAATATTATAGAAAGGTAGCTATCATTCTAAAGTACAGATTTCCTAAACCAACATGCAGCCTATTTTGAGATGGAGTTGAGATCTGTACTTTAAGTATGGAGAAGGACCACTTTTCCACATTTTAATCTGTTTTCTAGGCATATTACTTACAAAATTAAAAGCTAAAAAAGTGACTCTCTCTAGTTACTCTCACTCACTGTGGTTTACAAACATCACAAATATAAACTCACCAGAGATGCAGTTTCTGAAGCAGGAGTCTTTCTTGTTTTAGTATAAATCTGAGGAGAAAAACACAGCAAACTCTTCAGTTACAAAATTGAAGGCACTGCAAATATAATGACGCTTGATAAGTCTAAAGCAAACATATTGCTGTAAACAAATACAAACCAGCACTACAGACAATCTTGCTATGTAAGTCATCTCTGAAACTGGTAAAATTTTATTATACAAGAAAAGAAGAATATTTACTCCAATTACACTCAGACAAAAGCTACTTTAAATAATGCATACATTTTCTGGGAAAAGAAAGTGGGAAAAAAAATTAAAATTCACCCAAAAAGGACAAATCCTACTTAAAGGCAGCTTCTAAGCTGTTAAAGTCATACTTATAAGCCACACTTATCGTCAGTGTAAGGTCTTTTAAAAAAACCAGTTGTGGTGATTTGAGGTAATGCCAACACACATCCACCCTATAATGAGAAAATAATCATCTGCCATCCTGATGCAACACCACAGCCTGTCTGCCAGACAAAGGGTCCCATGTCTCAGCTGCATGTTGCCTTGGCAGTGCAAACTCCCACTAGGGATCTAGTTTTGCTCTTCACCCTCAACTGCACCTCTGAAGATAGTTTTATTTGATTTTAAGTACCTGAGTCAACAGTTATGATTGAAAAAGTGAAGCACACAAAAAAAATCAGATCGTTCACATTAATCTTAAGCATTCAATGAATGTGTCAATAAATAGAGTGCCACAAGTTCTATTCTGTGGTCAATGATGATGTAGACAGCTCCTCAGCACAAACTATACATTCAGTGAGCTGCACATCTTCCTTGGGACTAGATTGTATGTCATGAAGTCCTGTCAGTGCAACATCCAGTTCTACTCCTCCTCAACTACAGGCTTCCAAATGTAGAATAATCATAGAATCATAGAATGGTAGGGTTTAGAAGGGACCTCTAGAGATCATCTAGTCCAACCCCCCCGCAGAAGCAGGTCCACCTAGATCAGTTCACATAGGAACATGTCCAGGCGGGTCTTGAAGACCTCCATGGAAGGAGACTCCACAACCGTAATATCAGTAATATCCATAATATCCTAAATCCTTTGGTATTTAAACTTCCGTAATTTTTTTAAGGCCTATAACTGTTAAAATACTAAAGCTTAGACTTAAGAAGGGTAGCAAATGTTTCTTGAAGCAAAGACATAGTGGCCACAACAAAGATGCCCAAACAGGTGTAGCAGCAGAACAGGTTATCTCCACTCCCAGATCTCAACAGATGGAAGTATTTAAGATGAATAGTACAGATGTGAGAATAATACAAAAGAACAAGTATTTTCCTCAGAAAAAAAAAAAAAAAAACTCCAATGTAATTCTCTTTTAAAAATTAGGAATCTAGGAAACCACATATTTCAAATGCAAAGTGTAAACATAGGAGTTAAAGCAGTACAAACTCTCAGACCAGAGAAAACTAAAAATGACAGACCTAAGACCACTCTTGCACCTTCTAACTTGTCTGCATTCTTGTACTGTGTTATGCAGGAGAAAGGTTTAGACGGCTCCAGGAATCTGTCTAGAGCCAACTAAGGTCAAATTTCTGCACTCAATACACAGAAATTTAGCCAGGAGGATGGAGATAATTTGGGTCTTGTCTGGGTAGCGTCATAATAAAACTATAGCACATATACAAAATGTGTCCTGATAGTTACTTGACAGCATAAAATAATCAGATCAGATTCTAACAGACTTTATTGTATTTTTTCCTATTATAAAGCAAAATTTTAATGTTGGTATTTGGAGAAAAAAAGAAGGGAAAAAAGTTGGGTACTCACGTACATAAATGACTGACCCAGCTTCTTCAGACATCTCCAGGTGATAACTGTGTCTACCATCCTCTTTTGCTGTAGGTGATTTTGCCAACTTAAATTCTGTAACTACAAGGGTGTCCTATGGGGAATAAGGGATAAACAGATGATTACATAGGCTATATCATGTACTTTATGAGTAAGCGATGTGAAGTTTCACCCTCAAATCTCAAACATTTAACTTAAAAAATCCTGAACAAACTCTAAACACCGCCTTTCAGTTTCTCTGTTTGGTTCTTCTACCCATGGAATTCTTATTTCCAACCAATGACAGCAAGCATTTTATTTCACATTCTGCTAGAATGGTCACGTGCTTGCTTCTAGTGTAACCCAGTGCTAATTTTGACAAGAGCTAGAGGGGAAGAATCGCACTAAATAAAAAGAATAAAAGAATCATTCCCTTTGACTATACTAAAGGCTGACTCCTTTACCAGGTAAGCTTAACTAAGCTAGAAAAGGAATCACATATCAGATCAGAAGTGACAATTTTCTCAGAGTTTATTCCTTATTGAGTTACAGTTCCACTACACGAGAGACTCTTCTTGGGGCTATTTACTGTTCTGGCTGGATTGACATCTTCCAGTTTCCTCTGTAAGGGTCAAAAAGGTAGGTCTATCAACAGGTAGGTTTCTGGTAGCAAGAGAGACATTACAAACTTCTCTGGCATCATTGCTGAGATTCTGGCACAGGAAGCAATTGCCTTTGCAACTGAACTTCTGCTTTGGCATAAAGCACCTCTGATGTGACAAAATGAATAAGAAAAGGATGATTTAAGGTCTAAATTGTTTAAATCCTTATAGCAGCTTGCCTTTTTAGTAACAACCTTACAAAAAAAAGGACAGAACACCCAAACAAAAGAGAGGAGAAGACAGAAAATACATTTAGGAGATAGAGATGATAAGTTATCTGACCAAACAACAATAATGCTGGGAACTCTGATACGATGCAAAGCTCCTTTAGTCAGCTCCTTTGGTACCAAAACTGTATATCAGGGCTGAACGAGTGTCATACATTCCAATAAACATACTAGACTCAGAATCCCACTTCTATTTGACCTTCAACCAAATGCTCTTCCATAAGCTTTCACTGAATTGCTTTTGTTCGTGGGTTTATTTGATTACAAAAAATAAAATAGTTTTCTGATTAAAGTTGACAGATTTAACCAAATATTGCACTATGAAGGTTCTTTTTTGCTATTTCAGCAATTTGAAAATGCTCGTCTAAATGATTTAAGATCCAAAACCCTAATGTTTTGTGCAAGAAAGGCTGCTAGCTTAAGTGACAGTGATATATTTAGTTATTAAAAGATTTGCCCCCCCCCCCCAGATTACTGCAGAAAACTTAAGATTGATCAGACAGTTTAATACACAATGAAACTACTTAGGGCACAGTAATTTTCAGGTAATGTTAAAAATAGGAATACAATGTATATTTTGACTAAAAGACAATATAGTAAAAAAAAAAGTAAGTCACCTGAGCGTAAGCCACACTCAGAGCTAAGGAAGTTAAAATGAGTTAAAATAATTAGACAACTCAATATTCTATGCACCTGGAACACATCACCCTGTTAACACACATTAAAGTTGTTTGTTTCTTTCCAGCTACAAACACAAGCCTCAGGAAACTCCACTGTTCCGCAGAAATCAGGTGTTATCATGTGTCTTTCCTTTCTTGCTGACATTACTCACGGTGCTCCTTCAAAAGTGGAATCAGCCTTCAGCTAAAAGAATCTATGCTCTGCTATGTATTATTCCCATTTCAGCATTTTATTAGATTGAAGGCTGCATAAGACTCTGGGACTTGGTTGCTGAGTCAGGATTGGAGCTCAATACAGCTGACTTGACTTGTCTTGCTCTCCTGTGTAAGAGGGAACTTTAGAATTACAGTGACTCAAGAATTCACCCCAGTTGGAAACTTCTTTGTGATCAGTGATTACCCTCATGAAATATCCCATGTGTAACATGACACTTAAAAAACACCTGCAAGAGGATTGTGTAATATCAATGAGGAAAAAAAGACAACACTGATCTCAAGATCTAGCTTTATAGGTAGTAAGAACAGATATATTTTCAGATTTGTTACAAATCTACAGTCAATTTTGATAGATTGTGACTTGCAGTTTCTAAATATGCAAGACATTTACATAAGGTTTGCATAATGCTTTGAAATTTAAAGCTGTATTAGTTTTCCAAATAGATCAGTTCCCATTTCACCTTTAGCTAAGAGTAATTAGGAGTTGCCTTATAACTGGCTTGGGAATCGGAGTCATTTACATAAATTGGTGGATTTTCATGTCAACAGAAGGAGTATTATATCGCTTATATACACAAACTGTAAGATGCTGTCAACATTTTTAAACAGTAAAAGGAAATCCTACTTCTCTCATTCAAAAGAAGGGAGAAATGAAGGAAAGACAATATTTTCCCTGACAGTTATTCTGTTACAGAACCAGAAGACTCTCAGGAGACAAGAACAATAAAGTTACTCATGTTTTTGGGAATGGTCTGCTCTTCCTTCCTGCAGGTTAACAAGTTAAAGTTGTTACAGCATGGGAAGTGTGCTATGGAAATCTGCAAAACTGTGAAGTTTGAAACTGTAAGCAGCAAACGGAAAATATTAGTCTTTACTGAAGTAATTATTTAATGCCTAAAACTTTGAAGTTTTAAAACTTACATCTATTTCATAACTGCTGAATTGCAACTCTGCTGGTTTCAGAAACCATTTTTTGTTCCCTTAAATTCAGATTCTTCAAAAATTAAAATATCATTTAAAAATGTGGAAAATACTATGAAGGTTTAGTTCACTGGGGAAGACTGAACACTGGTTTTAACACACTGGAGGTTGTTGCTGCCTGTGGGTTGTGGTTTCCTACTCAGCTCTTTAGTACTCATCTTTCTATCTTGTAATTGCTGCTCAGAGCCTTGTTCAAGAATTGTATTTTTATTAGCATAATAAAACTGATTTATTCTTTAAATATAAAATTTTACCACGGCATATAACAAACATTAACATAAGGCTTTGACTTACAGCAGTATTCAAGGTAAAACTGAATGAATGCTCGTCTTATCACCCTGCCCTAAACGCCTTCCCATTAGTCCTTCAAAGCTCACATATTTCAAACAGCTGAAAAGGGCCGTGCACCAATTTTGAGGTTAAATTCATAGCACAATCTATATACAGGTTCTACTAAAAGGACCTAGGCATCCCTATGGCTACATTAATTTGAAAAAAATCTATCTGTAAAATCTTTCATTCACCATCAAATGGTGTTACTGACTTTTCATTCACATACCATATGCTAGTTGGAGAAGATACCTGATGTAATACAGGACGATGCCCTACAGAAATATTGCTTTGCTCTCACCTAGACTGCAATTTAATAGACTACACACTACTGATAATGTGTACTTCCCAAGACCTTTTGCTGGAAAATATTTCTTCAACTTCGTGATTTCTTCAAAAACAAAGTTTTAAAACACTCATGGATCATGTCACAAGCTCAATTATCTGCTGATGGAAACCATGTTAAATGGTGCCAGAAAAAAAAATCCTCACAGAATCTCTTTGCTAAGCAAGACTTCATGAAAAATACAGGAAGCATTTAAAATATTTCATTTATAATAATTGTCAATATTATTTATCATTACTAATATTACTGTATTATTTAATAAAATTAATTCTCTTAGTTGAAATAAGGCAAGGTAAGAGTGACAAAGACAGAGAAGGCCAGACTCTTTCATTTCCATAGGAAGTTTTCACCTATAGACGACCCGGCAATTTTGGTTTTTTTTTTTTTTTTAAACTTCAGACAAATTTCAACTGTTCAGTAAATATTTATTAAACGGGTATTTTTTAGCTGTGCTTTTTACAGAGGTAAGTTTCACTGTCAGTTTCTCTCCTACATGTTCTATGGCTACCAAACCTTTTTAATGACTTCAACTAAAATTTGAAAAGTGATTAAAATCTCAAAGCAGTTACATCTCTGTTGAAAAAAAAGAAATGCTACACAAATGCAAGATATTTTTTTTTACCTATTTGAAGAAGCAGCCAGAGTATGTCACTGCTGTTTGAGGATTGTCTACATGATAAAAGCAATAATTAAACATTATGTTCCTTCTCTCTAATTTATACAATATTCATCAAACCTGCATTACTTTAGGCAGATTAACAACGCTGAAAACACAAGGATTTAAAAGTTTTCAGTGTCTGAATATTTATAAGCACGTGATTATATTAAGAACTAAAATATAGGTCACTGTACAAATGTCTCAGCTCTAATTATAGGTGCAAAAGTCATTATTTAAACTTAGATAGAATTACAGAAAAAAGAATATACATGTCTCCAAGTTGAAATTAAAATGCTTCATAAATTGAAAGTAACCTGAAATTACATGCTATTTTGATGTCCGACAGTCCACTATAATTTTCACCATACAGATCAGCAGAGTTCAGGTACACTAGTCCATTTGAGCTGAAAACTTCTTGCAGAATTCTAAGCAGGCCATTTCTATTTCCATACTTGAGAAAGCCCTCAACTTCTGTGCATAACAAATATTTCTAAGAAGATTAAATTAAAGCCCTATTTTCTTCACTAATTAACTTTCTATTACTTGATGGAGAACAATATTTTACTGTAGTGACAAGACAAGGGGCAATGGTTTTTGAACTGAAAGAGGACAGATTTAGATTAGACATAAGGAAGAAATTCTTTACTATGAGGTGACAGGACATTTGAAAAAGTTGCCAAGAAAAGTTGTGGGTACTCCACCACTAGAAGCATTCAAAGTCAGACTGCAGGTCTTTGCAACACCCTGGCCAGCAAAAGATCATAGAATTGTTTCAGCTGGAAGAGATCTTTGAGACCACTGAGTCCAGCCCTAGCCCTATCAACCACTAGACCATCTCCCCAAGTGCAACATTCCCGTCTGTGGTAGGGTGGTTGGAACTGGATAATCATTCAAATTATGAACATAAACTGATGACTATCATCCATGTTCATGATCCTTTACCTGCTAGGTAAGCAGCACTGACAAAAAGAATTGCTTTATTTTTGTTAGAAAGAATTTAAATAAGCAAATACTTTTAATTTTTTTTCTAGTTCGTATTTAGAGGTTTGAACAGAATAAGACCATTTCTAATTTTGCAGACAGCTGTACAAAGACAAGATAAGAAGTCAACATACACCTACAGAAAATAATTACTAAAATTAAGGAAAAGAAGTTTTACCCCATGGCATATAACTTTTGCACAATTCTCTGCCATTTTTCCATATATTAAAACATTGATGCTATTGGTCCGTGAACAAAAGTTATCCATATCTAGAAAAAAAAAAGCAGAAGCAATTCCAATCAACATACGTTCTCCAGAACAGCAATGGGAAAAAGTTTCCAAAATAAGGTGATCTACAAGGCCTTAACATTTTCCCTTCCAATTAATCTAAAATGAAATTCCTTTCAAATAGTTAAAAAATGGTGTATCAAGCTGAATACTCTTCGTAAGAGGATTTAAAATGTGCACATGTACATCAGCATCCATTAAACTAAAACGACAATGATTTCCACTTGGATAATTCAGTGTATAGTACTAAAGAGGAAACCCAGCCACAACTGGGCTTTTTACATTAACACAGCTTACACTGTAGAAATATATAGAGAGACAAGAGAACATAGACATATCAATGCACAGCCTTCCAGGAGGACTGAAACAGAAATTACACTGTTATTGTAAAAGTTTTCTACTTTTTACTGTTTCAGAAACAACACCGATGATTTAGATGTATAAATATTTTTGAGAATGTGCAAAAATTCTTGGCACTTCTGAATGGCCACATGAAATTCAGAAGACTCAAGAAAGTTTTGTATCCCTCTTTGGGAACCCTGAAGACAGGGACATATTTTTTAGTATTATTTATTACACAATGAACAGTTTTTCAACGTGTGAATGTGTCTACTGATATTTAAAAGCTCAAGTGATCAGGTGAAATTTCATTTTTTTAACTGCTTAGATTAAAACAGAATGAAATAAAAATATTTTGCTGCTAATAAACATACTAATCTGTATAATATATGTGTATATACTGTGTTAAGTGCATACTTTGTATGGCAACTACTAAGCATGTATTTTCCTTATATCGTTTTTAAGATAAGCGGTTTAAAAATACACTAATAAAGCTGCATGTATAGCTAATGCATTTCCAAGACAGTATTTCAAAACATTCTGCAACAAAAACTCCATTGAAATATAAAGACTGCCTTGCTTCCATTAACTTACCCTTTATAAGTTTAAAACAATCTACTTTTGTACAAAACAAGAATTTTTAGAGATTATTTTAAATATAACATTTTACTGAACACAAAAAAGCAGGTACTAGTGATGAAACAGCATAATGTCAAAACAGTATCAACAAGTTCAAGAAAATAGATTTTAAAAGCATACTTAAATGTAGTACCTTGAAGAACCACCTTGAAAAAGTCTGTCCCATCTCTGAGTTTCGTTAATGGGTAGGAAAGAACAACTATTCCCTAAAAAGTAAAAAAAAAAAAAAAATCCATAAAAAATCCATAAAATATTGTGAACTAAAACTAAACACGTTTAAGTTATAGCAAAACTGGTAACAGCTGAAACGTCTGTAAGTTAAAAAAGGCAAATGTGATAAGTGTCAATTACCATATAAATTCTTTAAAAAAAATCCAGCAGAAATCAAACTGCTGAAAACAATGCTGAAGACCAGTACTCTTGGGATGTAACAAAAGAAACATTACATGTTGATAACTACTTAGACACTACTAAGTATATGATAAGCTTAGACTAAATAATGAAATAGTTGTTCACACAACAGTGAACTGTTACTGTAGAGATTTTTCAGAGTAAAATTGCTAAAATACTTTTTTTTTTAGTCATTGTCTTCCAATGACTTTTCAAATTCTAGGATCACGTTATTGGCTGTAATAGTCTGGGCCCTACCAGTTTCCTTTGTATTCCAAACATCTACAGTCCAGTTCTCTTCCTCAGCAGACACTACTCTCTATTTTCTCAACATGCTTGAAACTTTTAGGCTCTCAATATCAACAAAACCTACCTAAGCAAAACCTGCTCAAATTCACTCTTACCCCACAAATCCTGCCCTGCTTATTGAGCCCATAGACAAACTTCTTCCAAACTCCTCTCCACTTCACATGCTACTAGACACACTCTCAAATCAACTATGTGCAATCCCTCTAATAAACGTCTCCTTCCTTGCCAAAACCTCATACTTCATTTTGCTCCAACAGTTGATCTGACAGCTGATTTTCAGGTTTGGCTTATCTTTGCCACAATAAAATACAGATGATGATGAATTAATAGGAGAAGGCATTCGGTCGAGTTAATGGACATCATGACTATGGATGTATGGACACTGCTTGTGCCATGTTTCTGCAAGTTTAAATTAGAATTTGTACTGTTCAAAAGTATCATGGAATCATAGAATAGTAGGGGTTGGAAGGGACCTTTATAAATTAAATAGTCCAACCCTCCTGTTAAAGCAGGATCACCTAGGTCAAGTCACAGAGGAACGAGTCCAGGAGGCTCCACAATCTCCCTGGGCAGCCTGTGCCAGTGCCTTGTCGCCCTTACAGTAAAGACGTGTTTCCTTATGTTTAAGTGGAACTTTTCGTGTTCCAGCTTTTGTCCATTGTCCCTTGTCCTGTCACTGGACACTACAGAAAAAAGTGTTGCCCCATCCTCTTGACATACACCTATTAAATACTTCTAAGTGTTAATGAGATCCCCTCTTGGTCTTCTCTTGGCTGAACACCCCCAAGTCCCACAGCCTTTCCTCATAGAACAGATGTTCCAGTCTCCTGATCATCTTAGTGGCCCTGTGCTGGAAGTCTGCTGTTTCTCTTAAGCTGAGGAGCCCAGAACTGGACACAGCATTCCAGATGAGGCCTCACGAGGGCAGAGTAGAGGAAGAGAAGAGCCTCCCTGGACCTGCTGGCCACACTCATCTTAATGTATCCCAGGATGGCAGAATGCAAAAAAAAAAAATCAGAATAAGGAAAGAACTAAGGTACACAAGCCAGAGAGAAGCAATCTTCATTTATATTGTTACTTCTTCCCAGAACACACTTCATTAAAATCCCTCTCTCTCCTTCCTTCCTTCTAAAAGCAGGACCTGATCCTTATTTTGGCAGGTCTATAGTGACAGCATGTGTCACAACTAAGATAACCCAACTGGTGCATTCTAGGGTTTATTTGAAGCCCAGCCTGCAGAATTGGATTTTCCTACATATTTAATGGTGCATTAGCACCAGCTTTATCAGCTCTCTAGTTGCACTGGGTTTTTGGGTTTTTTATTGGCCAAGCTGTTTTATTTACCTACTAATCCATGTCAGCAGCAGCATGAATGTCTCTTAATATATGGCAGAAGTCTGAGAAAGAGATTCTATACACTTTTTCTTTCAGCAATCAACTATAATACTGTATGTATGCTTTAAATCATGATCTGGTAATCACTGCTCTGCTTTTCCAACAGAAACATTTATTTATGCAGAAACACTTTCTAATTTATAATGTATTTTTGTCTGCTTCAACACTTCCTTTGTGAACAAGAGCTCTTAAAAGCAGGAAAGTCTGTATGTCTTGCAGGTGGATGAGGACAGAAAACTATACCCTGAGGAATACAGATGTTGCTTCCTAGTGGCATTGGTGATTGATATTTCCATTTGTTCCTTTACAACACCTATGGGAGGCATTCCTGTGTGATGTGATTAACGTCAACTTGCTTTAGCAGGGAATTGAACTAGATGATCTCTAGAGGTCCTTTCCAACCTTGACCATTCTGTGATTCTGCAACGGACGCAATCACAGGATCAGATAAGCACTACAGCCAGAACTACAAATACACAACTGGATAAGTGACTTTTTTTTTTTTTCTAGATAATCATTACACTGGTTCAGCTCCTATTTTAAAAATATTTCTGCCATTTTTTTTCCTGTTTTCTACAGAATTGGTCTGTCTTCTACCCCGACCCTCTGGCTTTTTTGTTGGTTGCAGACTGAAGGCAAGTCTGTGAGGATGTTGACTTCCTTCCATTTAAGCGTCAGAGATGATTAAAAGGATTTCAGAACCAGTCATAAAAGAAATCAAGTTAAAAAGGTTAAAAAAGAAAACCCTCATTTTACAGCATATATTTTTGTTAGGGATGAAAAAAAAAATTCTGCATTTTACTAGTATTGTGCTTCCAATCTGAAACATGTTTGGGACTACTGCAAAATATAAATGCACACTTTCTTAATCCTTGTGTTTTTTTTTTTTTTTAAAAAAACAAGGATATTGCATTGTTTCATACTCTGAAATCTGCTCTTTAACTGGATGGTAGTGCCTATTACTAATTTGTTAAAAACAAAATACCACTTAACCTCCTGCAATCTTTCCATCTTCAGCACAGTCTTAAGCATATTAGCATGTTTTTAAAAGTGTCCACCGTTTAGAAAGTAAAAAAATTAAGTCAGACTACATAAGAGGACGGGGTAAAACTGTGAATGAATGACATCAATAGCAACATGCAGTGAAGTTAAACAGGGTCCTAATTTTGTGTTGCTTAGAGACATGCAACAGATACACACACAGACACACAGCTGCAGCAAGTCACCAACTGAGCTGACATATGGAGGTTCCTTATAAATAAACCAAGAGCTAATTGAAAGTAAGCCAAAATTTATTAGTAAGTTACCTGAAAGTATCCATTAGTATGATCAAAGCCTTCTCGTAAATGTTCCAAATTCTGCTTTTGCAAATGGCTTGGTAGTGGAATCTCGAATTTTCCTTTAACGATCTTCAGCAATTGAACAGGCATGGCTGCTTTATCTAAACAAAAACAATACACACGACTAGAATTTACTCATATAGAGAGGCTTCATCTATCTTTTTCCTACAAGAAAGTTTAACTATGCACGACTAAAAATCTCCACAGGGATTGGCCTGACTTCTTAGTACCATGAATGGCAGAGAAAGTAACTTTTCCTCAGCAACAGAAAGCCATCCAGATTATTTTGCAAAGATTCAGAAATACTGCAAATGGCAACAAAATACTACTTTACATAAGAATGCAAAGGGTAAACAATGTGAATATTTTATGTACATAAATGCATATTAACAAACAAGCAGAAACATTGAATGACTGATTCCCCAGCACAGGTCATAGACTGACTCCATAATGATCTGTTTCCCCATAGGACAATTTTTCTGCATCAAAGTAAAACATTTATCATTTTAACTTTGAATGATCAAAAAATGATTACGCATCAATGTATCAACTAAAGAAAAATTAATAAAGAAAACAAGATGGGCACTTACAAATGATAAACACTGAATGCACTAGGAAAAAGCTAAAGAACTGTATGACTGTTGTCTATTTGCTCTCTCTAGTTTCAGACAGTTTTAGCAATTTTTATACAACTGTGCAGAAAAAAAATCCTGCACTTTCAGATAGACACAAAATACTGGCATTCTACTAAAAAACTTAAAAGTACATTTTCATTTCAGAAGTGCTTTATCACTGCTAGGCAGACTAAATTATTACAAAATATTCACTAACAAGTAAATGGAAACAGGAAACCATTGCAAACTGCAAAGATCACTAGATGATGTTATAAATGTAACTCAATGCATATAGGAAGAAACACTCAACGACATTATAGATATCCTTAAAAAACCCAACAAACTCTTCAGAAAAATTAAAATTCCACCTTACTGCCACTCCAGTATCCAAAGACATCTCATATCACTTATTACTCAAGAATATTTCTCTAGTTGAGAGTAACCATCCTTTCTCCTCCATTTTCCAGGAAACTCTATAGTGATGTTATACTTGTCTAACAAATATTACTAAGAGTTCACATTCATGAATGAGAATTCTATAAAATAAAATATTTTGCTTCGAGGATCTCTGAGGCAAAATGTCTATAAGTAGGATGACTAATCTCCCAGTTAATTGCAGCTTAGACTTTGAAAATCAGTTCTCATCTACTTGAAAATAATATACAGGCCCAAGAATTCAGGAGACTCAGGAGCAGAACAAGGCCACACTGCCATGCGTCTTCCCTGCTTATATATTTCCCCCTATTTTACAACATAGGTCAACAATCACTTGTTTAGCTGTAACTCCTTACTCAGTGTGCACGAAATAAGCAAGCCCTTCAACAATTGAGAAGACACAGAGGCTCCAAGAGACACCTACACAAAACACCATAAATTTTGAACAGCTTATCAAACGTAACTCAACTACCAAGAAGAGACAACTGGTGAAAGAACTTGCGTAGGGACAGGTAACTAGACAAGAATTATCTAGAGTTACAAATCACCAAGCTTTTCAGAGTCTTTTGCCTCAGCGAATTTTACTCTTCTGAAAGGAATCCAGAAGATACAAACATGATCAACAGCTACCTGGGATGAACAATAAAGCAGGGAGCTTTGAATTTGAAAACCTTACCCTTCTCTGATGACTATGCTCAAATTCTGCAGCTCTCTTGCTTTAACTTAAAAAAACCCTTTGACATTTATTTCAATGGGACAAGTGTTCCATGTGTGCTTGCAAAGTTATAAAAGAAAAATTTCTAAAAAGGAGCCATATGTAGGCTGGTTGGGTTTTGGGTTTTTCAGATCTTAAACATCTACACATATATAACTAAGGTCACGGTATCTATATGAAGCTATCTTTAGTGCTGTTCTTGGTGTTCACAGCTCTCCTGAAGAGCAACTAAGTAAAAATAAGTCTGTCAAGTATTTTTGTCATTCTGAAAATGTTGACTTCCTAACATAGACAAAAATCATTCCAACTTGAGTCTGCTGTTCATAAAGTCTGTAAGTGGTGTAAACAAAGCTATTTATAAGGCTGCATGAAAAGTAGACAGCATCATGGGATACTCCTGGAACAGGAGAGATGCACAGCACATACACACAGTAGAAGGAAGAAGGCAGTGAACTACAGTTTGCCTTCCAGTAGCTGAAAGTGACAAAAACATGGAGAGAGAGCATGACCAAAAAGTCTAATAATTTCAAGAAGCAAAGAATTACATGAAAGGATATATACTGTGTGAGAATGCAGAAAGAACATATACAGTAGGAGAACCCACAAGCAACACCTTAGAAAAGAAAGTGGTACATATCACTTGCTTAATTAAATGAAATATAATACTGAGGATGGCTACGGGCTGAACTTTTATGTGCTGCTCTGCCCTATTCTTGTTTTTCTACCTACCAATTTTCTAGATCTTCGATCTCTGGCAGTGGAACAATTGACTACAACGCACTAGTCATGTCTTAATTGCCTGCAGAATATTAACATGTAATACAAAAGCATAAAAAATGTATTTAACCACAGTACACCAGAAAACATTGCCTAGCAAAAAAAATGGCTTTAGGCAAGACATTTCAACAGAAATAAGCAGCCATTTTAAGTTTTGGATTTTTCAAACTCTGGAATGAAGATGTTATTCCATCAAAATATTGCAGTCACGGAATGCCTCTATCTCGAGGTTGAAACAAGAGAAAAAAATCCTGTAATATATCTGAAAGGCTTTACCTCATCCCTTCTCACTTGCCTCTGGAGAGTTTAAATATTCACAAACCTGATTTAGGCAGCTAAGTATGGTCTGGGGCGCATGCACAAGAAAAGCTTTTGGTATCAAAGCCTTTTCATTAGTTGACACAGAAAGCAAAATAGCTCACATTTCCTTTCAGGTGCAGCATACCCCAGATACAACCTCTGAGAGCCTGCCAACTTCAGTATTTAAGACAAAGTATACACCCAAAGGCTTATGTGCTTATAGAATCAGAGAGTGGCTCCAGAAGAGGTTTAAAGAGTATAATTTTTGAGCTTAGCACTGCCAAATACAGTGGTAGGGAAAACCTGACCATTGAAGTCTTCCTGTGAAAGCCTTCTTCTCCAGGCTTTTTAAACTTGCGTTGTAATAAAAAAAAACCCACAACCCTTAAACTATGTTTGGAAAAAAACAGTGGAATTTAAACTCTTGCATTACTTGTATTACCCTTCAATGCACACTGAAAATCTTTGAGAAACCCCAAGCTACATTTGCCAGTGAAGTCAACAACACACAGCCACAAGCAATACATAACTGTATTCATAATTGACAAAAACATGAGTACAACATGACTGAAAGACAAGAATAAAGGAAAAACAAGTCACACAGGAAAGGCAAATTTGTTCTTATCATGGTTGTTTCTGGCCTTCCTCCATGCTTCTCTGAACAACATGTTTCAAATTTCTAAAAGACTTAAACATGAACAGCTGTAGGCTGCAAGCTCAGTATACAATATAAACGTTCTCATACACTGTCAATGCTAAACTAAAGGTACGAACATGCCTTACATTGTTGTCTGAAAACCAGGTTCGTGGCTGATGCACAATGAGTCAATCTACACACAAAGTCAAGACACTGTTCTATTTCATGTCTGCACAGGGATGGGTGCTGGGGGACAGTTCCAAAGCCAGCACATAAAACAGCACATCCCCAGCTATATTTATACAAAATCTTGTATAACGCATAGTGTTATTCTGTTAGATGAGTCCTTCCTCAGTATGTGTATTGCATCAGTCCTCCACAGTCTGAGAAGGCAGGAGGTTACATCCTTACCAATCTCTGACCCTTCTTCAAGAATACAGCGATGAACAAACCACACATGTAAAGTAACGAGACTCCCCCACATCAAGCTGTTGACAATAGTCTGACAACAGTCATTAGAGTGACTGGACCCACCCCATACAGCTGTTGATAATGATCTCTAACCTTCAGGTAAAGAAACCTATTAGTATTCCAAGACATTCTTTAACAGAATAGCCTATCTGTCCCCAGTCCATGTTTATTTACTTCAGTATCATTTGAGTATTAGCTCTAACAACAAAGTACCTATGCCTAGTATATACTATTTTAATCTATCTCCTATGACATTTTATCTGGTTACAAAAGTAATCTAAAGTCTCAGGGAACATTCTAGCAGTGTAAAACACCTTAATAGCCATGACACTAATCAAGCCGACCTCCAGTCAGAAGCAGGAATTACTCCATGTGCATTCTGAATTCAGAAATTTCTGATTTTTTTTTAGCAAGGAATTTTTTTTAAGCACTGAATAGGATTCAGTGAAGATCAACTGAACTTTCAAAGATGACAACAAATCAGAAGAAAATTCATTTCTGTAGTAATGAAATCATGTCTGATAGACCTCATATCTGAGGACACAGGAGACCAAGTTCAACAAGGAAACCAGGTACTAAGAGCCATAATTAATGTCTCATTTTTTTCCTACCAGAACAAGAGAAAGTTTTTCAGAGGTGAGAACAAGGAGATAAAAAAATGAGACCTCCCTCCATTGCCTTTCTTTGATGAATAAGTCAATTATGTTTGTCTTCTACATCTACATCTGTAACATACAATAATTCTATTTCCTTCAGTAAAAAAAAAAATCAAGACATATTTAGAAAAATAAAAAGTAAATTAAAAAAAAAAATCTAGGTGAGCCACTAACAGCACCCTAAATTATAAATAAGATGCAAAACAACCTTTGCCACTTTTAGTTCATGCTGCGAAAAATTCAAAATATAAATGAAATATCATAGACAATATAACTCCATTGTAAAAACTGCAAATGCTGAATCCTGCAAAAAAAACCCAGAATGAAGTCCACGGAGGAGGGGAATCAAAGTTGGATCTGTTCCTCTTTTATAGTTTACCATCATAACCCAGTGCACCTGACAACAAGCAATTATATGCAGACACAGCCATACATACACTCTTTATATAATAGTTTCTGGGTAATTTCCTCCTTAGACAGGCCACTAACAACACTGAACAAAGCAGACTGTACAGAGCTACAATAAACTCAACCTGCAACTAATCACAAAGAGAAATCTTTTGTCATAAGGCAGTCTTAATGAAATAAAAATAAGCATTCATGAAGAATAAAGTATGCTGTGTGGAAATTATGAAACAGTATAATTATGTAATTTGTTATTTCCTTGAGGATTTTCAGGGGGAGAAAACATCACACGGGTAACAAAAAAAAAAAAGGAGAAACCAAGTCAACACTGTGACCGTGAAGCCTGAGATGCAAGGCTTCATCTTGCTGCCACTACGGCTCTTCAGGCTCTTCTGTCCAGGAAATAAATTCTAGCCCATTCTTAGTAACACAGTTGGTATTTACTTTTACTAGAACACTGCTAGAATTCTCAAAAAGACACCAAAAAAAAAAAAAAAAAAAACAACCATCCAACCAAAGAAACCCTCAAAACTGCTCCATCAACCCCCAGACGCCTTTAATAATTTCAATTATAACTCAGTGATCTGACGCTGTGCAAAACAGGCCGCAATAAAAACGTTACCCGAGGACAACGTATTCATATGCTGCCTTCTACCCACCTCAGCAATACTTCAGCTCTAGAAGGCAGAAACTGCAACACGTACCTGAGTAAAACTAGGCTAAAAAAAAAAGCACATCATTTCAAAATGTCAACAGTAATCGCCTCCGAGAGCCAATTCAGCAATTGCAAGAAGACCAATCTTTAAAACCAAGAGCTCTGACATACTGGCACAGACCTATTAACTACAGAAGCTTTTTTTTTTTTTTGGTCCTGTATACTCACTGCCCACGCTAACGTGCACAGCACTGTGTTTGTCACAGCGGGGATTCAGTCCCCACAGCACATCTGTAGTGTGCGGGGTAGCTCAGAGAGGGAAGGACGGTGGAAGGTAACTGGAGGTTTCACAGCAAAGCCAGGGCGACACAAGCCAACAGCACGGGCTCGGCCCAGCGGACGGGACAGGGCGGCAGGGGCTACGGGAGACCCTTCTTCCTCAACTGAGACCCCGGCCGCCTGCCCGCTCCCCAGCCCTACGGAGAGGGCAGAGCATCCCACCAGGCCTTGCTCCACTACGGCAGCCGCTCCCCGCCGCCTGCCCCGGGGAGCGCAGCCCGCACACGCGCCGCTACCTGCGTCCAGGAGCCAGGCGGCACGCGCCCGCGCAGCGGCCGTCACACGCACTTCCGCCCGCAGCGCTCGCCCGCGGCCCAGCGAGCATGCCCGCGGCACGGCGNGCAGGGCGGTGTGTGCTGCCCTCAGCGGGCGGAACGTGCTCGTGGGGCAAACAAAGCGTCCCGTGTGCCGGCGCTCGCCGAGCTGGCGCCGTGACCTGCGGCGGGGCCTGGCGCCGGCACTGCCCGGGCTGCCGGGGCTCAATGCCCGAGGCTGCGCCGTCTCGCAGCGCTCGTGGAAGCGGGTGCCCGGTGCCGGCAGGGACCGGACCCGTGTTGGGTTGCCGTCAAAACGCGGGTGTCACGGCCCGGTTCAGGCACATTAAAAACCTGTCCCCTGCAGGAGATTAAAAATGGGGGGAAAAAAACCCCAAACTAACCCTTTGCTGCTTGCTGATGGGTTGGGGTTTTTTTTTGTTTGGTTGTTTTTTGTTTTTTTTTTTTTTTGCAGGAGGCATCAGGCCTGGCTTTGATAACCCGTACTCGTCATTGTCAGAGACGTAACTCCCTCAAGCCAGCTGATGTTCGGATGTTGATGGTTGATGTGTGCCAAGATCTCAATTCAAAATTGCAGCTTGCATGACTCAACGTCACAACAGCAAGGCTTATTCCTTTTCAGCTTCCTTTCGCCAGTACCTCAGAGATACATCTTCTACCAGCCTGTGCACGCACTCTCCCCTTTGTCATCTCTGTAGTCTTGGATATTTGGGACAGCTTTCCTTTTCTTGTTTGTCGTCACTTACTGACTTTACAAATGTCCCACTGGAAATTGTCCTGCTTTCTCTACCTTTACATCTTTTGTTTCACCACTGTCTCACTATTTTGGAGCTGGTTTAGTTAACTCTGAAGTGTTTTTAGTTACACTGGATTAAAATTCAATTTAAAAATTGGAACTTAAATCCATCCATGTTCAGGAAGCCTCTGGAGGGGGATTCACTGACATGTTTTGTATTCATTTTCATTGTTGACAACCTTTCCTGGAACAGGTTTCTTTTCTTTGACAGCGCTATTCACAATAAATTTTAATGCTCTACCTTCCATTGGATATTAATGAAGCATGCTTTAAACAAAGTATTACTGAGACCTTGTTATACAGGCATGATAAAAACAGCCCACAGTCAGAGCTAAGATGGAGCTGGGAATTTAAGAACTTCTGGTTACCTACAGAACTATTAAGCTGGCTGTCTGAAGAGCCAACTACAGAAGAAGAGCCATTCTGAGATTACTGTTTGGTAATAATTAGCCAGCAATCTGGTTTTCTTTCATTTCTGTTACTAGATAGTTACAGGTAGTTGTCTGCCTTTTCAGTTACTCATTTTTCTTCAAGAAATTATCCAGTTGCTGACAGCAGAATGTAAGTCAAAATGAGAAGTTGGATGGAGTTCTGTACTGAATGTTACATGTGTTGAACTTTACATGTTACATTGAATTACATCAGAGGGGATTTTTGATGTTTTACATACGTTATGTTTTCACGCTACTTGCAGTAATATTGAAAGGTCCTGCAAAGTATACATATCATATTAGAAAATTACACCTCTGCAGAGGAAAAGAAAAACCTAAACCAAACCCCATCCCAAAACAATAATTCTGACCTTAACATTGGTTTGCGGTGTGAATTTCAAGAAGTCATGCTTAAAGCTTTCAGTACGCAATAAAAGTTCATAAATAAAAACCACCTTGGTAACCTTATTTCTTGAACTTGTGTTTTGAAATGATGGGGTCACAAAGAGGGTCCACTGCAAAATAACACTTGCCGATGCTCATAACTGGATTAGGAATTCGTGTAAACCCCAAATAGAACTGAAATTCTAATCCCACTGAAAATAATTAAAACTTTCCATTTACTTCAGCAAGACCAAACCTTTTCCCTATGCATCAAAAATATGTGTAACATGAGACATCGAATCAAAGCTTTCAGAAATAGAAGCCTTATACATTAAATCAATACCGAGTCACAGGAGCTCCAGAAGATTGTTCTCAGTGAAGCAGGAAACTAAAGAGGCTTAGAACACTAGCCTTAAGTATATGGTTTTTTTTTTTTTTTTTTTCAGATTTTTGGAGCCGTTTGAAAATACTGGGCAAGATTTTTTTCAAACGTGGTTTGAAAAACACACATTGGAGTGGCAGTTGAGTCCATAAGCAGTACTGAAAATTCTATCTGTTTGACCTTGTTTTCCTCCCGTATCTTAGTAAACAATAGCAAGAGAATTGTCCTGTTGGAATATGAGCTGTCTTCATGAGCAACTCTCTTCATGTAATGTTTTCCAAGTTCAGCATGATACACCTCAGGCTGCACGTACAATGTTAAATGTGAAGTATATATTCAGGTTCTAAATAGTACAGCTCTTAAAAAGCATCAGCTTTCATTTCATTTGTGAGCTGTTGTAAAACTGTTTCCACATACCTCCACAGCTAAAAGCAGCCCTTTCCTACTCCTGTAACTTTGCTTTGATGACCACACTTGATTTGTTAGTAGACTTCTATGGCTAGACGCCAAATTCAGTTATGGGGCAGAGTTCCTTTGCAATACATCAGAAATTATGTGTTGCTTGTTAGAGTTGATGGGCTAATAGAAGTAAAAAAAAAAAATAATCCGGATTTATTTAAATGACTATAATTATTACAGCATGTTTAGCAATTTATAGATGATTTCCAAGAATACATTTTGACTAACTGTATCTTTATAAACAAAGTTCATGTGCAACGACTCAATAAGAAATTATATGATTATAGTGTGCTTCTCACGACAAAGTGCTATGCTTAAATGATTTTCCTTCTATAAAGGACAGTCAGCTCCATGAGTTTTTGTCATCACTGCTGACAAACCTGAAATGTAGATGCTAGAATTAGAGTAATTTGGAAGAAATATATGCAAAATATTATGGAATTAATTCTTCATTATTTGTATTACTGTTCTGTGTAATTGAAGCTCACTTATATAGATATAGCTTATCCATAAAATAGAGCATACATTTAGTATTTAATGGGTACATTATGATAATTTAAGGAGCAAGATTTTCAGAAGATGATAAACCTTTCATTAGACCAAATTGTATAGGTTATAGGTTGTACAAGTTATACAATAGGCTCACTTTGACAGCCTGTTGCTGGTATTTCAGTAGCACACAGAGCAGATGCATGACTGGCTTCCTGACCAGAACCAGCCAGCTTTAACAAACTCACTAATGGAGTAGTGGGTGAAGAAAGACCATTCTGGGCAGGAGACAATTTTCGCCCATATTTAAGAGATAAGGAAAAAAAAAATGGGAGAGGATCCAGGGAAAAGCAAGAGTCTGAGTGTAGGCAAGGGAGTGCAGAAGGTCTCTACTATCCTGATTCTGGAGACCTCTGTGCTTGTGGAAATTCTGTCATTCAGCAGCTCTAATATATGTGTGAAAATCTCCCAAGATTTCTTGTAAAAGAAGGTGATGTCTGGTATATGGAGTCTCTCACAAGGGAATAGTTCTTGTGCCTACTTGCTACTTCAAAACATTGAGTTTTTGAGCTTAATAAGACAGATGTTAATGGGAAATAAAGAGTTTTTACAGTCAGAGTAAATTTTGGAATCTGTCTGAAAGTTGTTTGAAGTCTATGTTACTCTTTCCATTGGTTTCAAGGATTTCTTGGTCAATGAATTATCACAGAATACTGCAGGTTAGTTTTTTTGTTTGCCAATATTAAGTCTGCTTCTTTGTTTAAAATGAGACACTTCTAAATTTAATACACTTGTTAAGTATGCTTGCTCTATGGTTGTGTTCTTAGGTAATTTGCATAGCAATAGGACTTTATTTTCTAATGAGGTATCTACCTCTGTAGTAATGGACAATAATGAGTCTTTGTTATCTCTTTGCATAGTACTTTTTCTATATTCCAAATGAAGTGTTTCCTGAGATTGTTGAAATATTGTTCCTTATTCTAAAACCTCAACTGACTAAGCTAGAGAAGTTTGTGCTTCCTTTACTGATGCCTATAAGCTTATACTGCCTAAAAAAGCTACTGCAAAAATAAATCTAATTTATATAATTTCCCAAGGAATTGATGTGTTAGTGTGACACGTATCCCAGCAGTAAGATAATGAAAACCCCAAAACTTCAGAAGCACTGGATCTTTTCTTTTGTTGAGTACACGGATATAACACCAGGAATATTATTAAGATATTTCTGCATGAGGAGTACAACATTCATAGGTACAAGGTAATTAAAAAGGAAATGGTGTTGTTGCTGAGTTGTTTAATCTTTCAAGTACTTGCACTTAATGTCAGAGCATTTGTTTGTATGTCTATGTGTGTTTTGGTAAGTGTGCTTCAGTGGTAAGCAACAGCACGCAGGAACCTAGGCATATATTTTCAAGGAAGTCATTAGAAAAGCTTATTAAAGGGTGCAGTTGTGTGAGGACAGATAAATAGAACTATTTCTAAAAGACCTATTTAAGTTATTACTTGTAAAATAGAGAAGTGGGTTTTGCTCTGTTAGTTTCATTAGCTGAAGCAATTGCTTTTCTATGATGTATAGAAACCTGAGAAGTTTTTTCTTTTCTTTCTTTTTTTTTTTTTTTAAATAGCGTTCTCTATAAACCAGTTTATCTGTAAAATTCTAAAGTCCTTCATTTTCAGGAATGATAGTCTGACTATGGTTATTAGCACAGGCATTGCTATCCTCCTTGTGGAAATTTATCAATGACATGGCGAGCTGGAATCCTTTCACGTTTGACAATGCGATGGTGAATAAGAAAGTCTCCACCCAACCAGTTTTACAGTCAAAATATATTGAGATAACAGGAACTGGAGTTAATTCATAATGTAGTGAGATACTTACTTTGAAAAAAAAAAAAAAGAAAACCTAAAAAAGCATTTGTTCATTTCATTGAAGAGTCTTTAGTTCTTAAGGCTCAGTTCTGATAATTCTATCTTCATAGACTGTAGTGGGATTATTAAAAATATTTGTCTCTATTTTTTTTTCCTACGTTTTTACATTTAATTCTCTTTTTGGCTTTGCACAAATGTGATTTTTTTAATTATGTCTTTGTTTTGACTCTCAATAAGATAAAAAACAAGTTAATGAAAAACAAAATTAAGTAAATAAAGAAGGTGAAAGACCTGTGGCTTAAATAGAGTGATTGCTTCACTAGGCATGTCCCTCATATCCTGAGATATCCTGAATGTTTTCTAAGAGGGCCTTAATTCAGGTTTTAACTCAAAGGGCCTTAAGTGGTTTTTCGTACCCTGAAGCTAAAGCATCAGCATCAGCCATTCATCCATCGTCTTCTGTGAAAAAATGAACAGAAGTCGTTCTACCATGAGTGATGGACCACCTTATTTTAAATCTTTTGTGACTTTGAAGATATTTGAATTATTCTTCCAAACATTTTCATCTGTTCATTTTCTTAGGCTAGATGATTATTTTTTAGGCTTGTGTATTACAGAAAAATAGAAAGAATGTTCTTCCCAAACATAGTAAATATAAATGTTACTTTTACGTTTGGAGACAGCCAAAATATTGAAAGGGAGGGAAAACGTGCCACTTGTTTTTTGCCTTTGATTAACATGAAAAAGTATCCCTCAGCAACTGAATAAGGGGCAGCACAGTACCTGTGTGGTACTCAGATGTTTTACGTTCCTGGGGACTTCAAGGGGACTTAAAGCCACATGGAATTTTGCAAAAATAGAGATTCTTCAGCTATGCTAAGCCCTTATTTAACAAACTACTGAGTTCTTGGGAGGCACTATATGAGCTCAGTTTCCATCAAAATGTCAGAACAGGTATTCAAGAGCTCTTGAATTATGAAAATATGCTGGTATGTTCTTACAGCCTTACAATGGAGTTGTGGGTTCTAAAATAAAGCACACCTGGGAAGCACGGTATTCTGAAGAAAGGTTCTTACATAATATCAGATATTGAGGATGTCAATTCTTTATTGTACTAGAAAAGTATTTTGCCAAACTGAAGAAAATGTTTTTTTAAAAATAAGATGAAGTCAACAAGGACAAAAGATACTGTACTTAAGCAAAAAGAGTCAACTGCATAAATGCAGGGGGTAGACAGCAGGCTAAGTGGCAGTATCTTAGAGAAAAAAGAACAAATCACAAGCTGACTGGGAGTCAGACATGTAATTCTGTTCTGAACAGGAACAAATGACATAAGTAATCTGTAAGATATGTAAAACAACTGTCGTGTTTAAGAGCTCTGATAAGCTGAAGTAATGTGTTCAGTTTCTGTCATAAAACTTCAGAAAAACATAGGTCAGTTGAAGAGGTTCTGAAGGTCATCAGCAAGAATGATGAAAGGCTGAGGAAACATGACCTACAAAGATGGATGGAAAGACCTGGGATTATTTAGCCTTAAGTGAAGAGTATGAGAGTATATTTTTCTCATGTGGAGTCATTTGGTATATAAAAAAGAGAAACAAAGAAATAAGTGTTTCTGTGTGTCCTTGGGACATAGGAGAAGAAGCTTAAAGTCCAAAATGAATTATTTTCATTAGACATTAGGGCAGACTTTCTGACCTAGAAAAGTAAAGTTGAGGCAAAATATAATTTTTCTGAAACCTGCATTACCAAATGTGTTGTTTTGTTTATTGTTTTAACACATTAATAATATTTTTAACTATCTGATCTGTTTCAGAACAGATAGTTAGATAAGATACCTTTCGAAGGTCATTTTAGCTGTATTTTTCTATAATTCTGTAGGATTTGGTATGAAACCTTTACTTACTTTAAATTTATTCACTTCTTAAACCTGTATTACTCCCAGTTAAATGGCCTTTTCCTAAGCTGTTTATGTGAACTCCAAGCAATCACTAGCCAGGATGGAAGTCTGTTCAAATGCAGACAGTGAAATAAATATTTACAAATTGTTGTTTTCCTGTGGCTTAGTCTATGTTCATTGCATTTGACAGGATGTGGTTAATACATGCTTAAAATCTGTAATTTAGTATTACTTTACACAATCTTGCGTGATTGTTCATTGCCACATTTTCATGCCTCATTAGTTCTTTGTTCTGATTTGTATATTGACAATACCATTCATTTTCAGAGTTTGTGTGTTTTAATGTGATTGGTTTAATTGTCATCCTTTCGATAACTTATAAAAATGTAAGAAGAAGTGATAAGTGGTTTCAAAAATAAATTTTAAAATTTATTTGACAATTTGATCAGTAGCAAACAGAAATGAGCATTGTTAACAGTGTTTCCTGAGATATCATAATTACTCGTGCGCTCAACTGAATTGACTACAACTAGATGCTCACCCAAGCATCTAATTAGTTTGAAAAGTTGCAGTTGGATGCTGCATTTACACTGAATGTAGGCAAGGGTTCCTGATACTGATTTCCGCATCTTTAATAAAGCAGTCAAGCATGAAGGAGCATAATAGCACACCTAATTTGGAGCTTGCAACTTTTGCTAATACAAATAGACTTTTCTTAGAAAAGGTCAATTCATTTGCATGTGATTATTAAAGTTGATGTAATTTATAGCTGTAGAGAGGATGTGCAAGATATCATTTTCTAAGAAAACAGGATGTTTTTCCAAGAACATGCAGTAGGAAGAGTCGTGTAGATGTATTTTTCTCAACCTTGGTGAATATGAGTCTTTCTTTGCTAGTTTCTCATGAATATTTTGTGTGTTTCTGTTCACAGGACAACCTTACAATTAATAAAAGACTACATATCTGAGTATATCTTCTGAATCAAAGACTCATAGAATTGTTTTGATTGATAAAGAGCTTTACGATCATCAACCACCAACCAAATACTGCCAAGCCCACCACTAAACTATGTCCCTAAATGTGAAGCTGTCTCTAAAGTACAGTAGTGTGGATTTGCAGGAGTTTTAGATTCACTGTGGCTTAGATGTATTCTTCTAAACTAGGTTAGCTTCTTTCAAAGAGTAGGAACTACTGAAGAGATCAACATTGCCAAAAAGATAATTACCAAAAAAGCTCATTCTGTTCCCCTCCTCCTGTCTCTGTCCTCTCATTCTCTCCATGTTCCTTCCTCCTCTCTCTGGAGTTTTCTGCCCTTTCTTAAATACGTTTTTGGAGAGAACACTGACTTCACTGATGGGCTCAGCTTTGGCCTGCAATGGCTCCATACCACTCAGAACTGATCATGTCAAGAACACAAAGGTCCCTGACCTTCCTCCTCAGAGGCCACCTATGCAGCTCTCTGCAGCTCCCCGCTCCTAAAATCGTGCTGCACCAGCACAGAAACTTTGATCCACATTGCCTTTTTAGTATGAAAATCCATATCCCATTACCATTTGTTAAAAACTGAATAGGATCATCAGAAATTTGAAGTTCTGCATGTTCTCATCAACTTTCATTATTTCTTTCTTGCTATCTGCCTCATGGCTTTTAATTTAAACAAATTATAAGTAAAATGTGTATTTTATAGCTACTAGTCTGACTTCTGTGATATCCAACAAATATTACAATGCGTTGACAAAGATAATTTAGAATTTGCATTGATATCCAGCCCTAAATTTCTCTCAGAGTGGGCAGATTTTATTTTTATTAGGTTCATTGCTGTAGCAAATGGGATCTTTGTCAGAAACTAACAGCACATTGTCCTGAAGAGGCCAACATCTGCTGACAGTAAGTGCTTGCAGCCAGTAGAAGACAAGAGAAGGCCAGCGAGGTAATAAGGTCAGACTGATGAGAGGTAGTTTTACCACAGCAGCAAATTAAGTGTTGCCAGGGTCAGCAGTCCAATTTCTTAGTGAGTCATCTGTCCATTTTCCTGTTGGTCTGACACAAGCCAGTCTCCGTGTGTGAGAAAAAGTCAAGAGGGTAAAGAGCCAGAAGGCGTGAACTGTGTTGGACAAGATTTTAAAAAAGAGGATCATAATGAACAGTGTAGGTCATTACCTTCATCGGAGAAATATCCAATAACCATTCCAGAAGATTCAAATATCCTGAAGCTAGTGCATTTGGCTAAATGATAGTAGAAGTCACAGAGAGAGATAATTTAAAAAAAAACAAAAAAAGGGAAAAAGGACTGCAGTAGTAATTAAAGATAATTACACTATACATCTCAAACTCTGAAAATGCCATCACTACCTATTAACTGCCTTTTTTCTCATCTACCGTTCTTCATCGCAGCTTCATGAAACTCCTGGTATCAGAAGAAAGTAAAAAGGAGATGAGGTTTTCTGTATTCTGTGGGTCAGAACCACTGGTCTCTATGGAGAGGGCTTTCTACAGAGGATTTTTAGGACTTAGTGATACTGTAGTTTGGTATATCTCACAAGTGGAAAGTTGCAGAAATGGCAATCGTGAACTTCATAGACAGGATAATAGTAAGACATTGATAAATTGGTAATCTATTTATTACCATAAATTCACTCAAAACTTAATAATCACTGAAATAGAGAGTGATTTTCCACATGATATGCTTGCAAAATGAAGTATCACACACTGCTCAGAATATTAAAAAATCTTCCTTTCTTATATTGGTGTCAAGAATCAAATTGTTCTTGAAATATTTAACAGGTGGTACTGGTAAAATGAAAATGACGTCTGACAGAGCACAGCTTCCATTGATATCAAGAGGTGTTGATTGTAACCATCTGAGAATTGATGTGGACACTATGTATAGTGACATTCCAGAAATTAATGGATATTTATGGAAAGTTATGAACAATCCTGATCTGAGTTATTTCACTATCTTAGGCCTCTCTACATAGAAAACCAGAAAAGGGTGGTACAAAAAACTGAAATGGAAAACAAGATAGAAAAGGACAAAGACAAAAAAAAGAAGGCTATAAACCAAATAAAATATATGTTTAACATTTTACTATCTGTCCAGACATCTATTACTTACTGTAAGTCTATAGCATGTCCCTTAGGCCATAAACTAGGATGATTAAGAACTCCAAGAAAGCAGAGAGTAACACTTAAATCTTAGGTTTATTGATAACTAAGGAGAAGTATCCCTACATTAGGCTTTAAAATTTTATAAGGCTCTTATAAAAGTCAAAGAATGTCAACTATTGGTGGGTCTTGTGAAACATTGGAGCTTATCAGGTGAAGCTATGAGTCTGACATAATCCTTTTCCTTCAAATCAATGCAGTAATAACTACAGTTTTTAAAAACAGATGAAAATTGTTCACAATTTTCCACAAAAAGGGGAAACATACTGAGAAAGTAAGAATCAGTGACTGCCATTGGCTCTAACTGTAAGAATGGAAAAGAGTCTGGAAAAATAAAAGTTGGTTGCTATGCAATTAATTGTTGCTATACTATTGATTGTTGTTATTATTGATTGTTAACATAATTGGTGCCATACCATTGGTTGATACTGCATTACTGATTGATGATAAGAATTTTTAATAGGTCAATATCTTTTTTAAAAAAATAATCGTAGGCATACTGGCGCAGGTTGATTTTTGTGGCACTTGTGGCAATATGTAATAGAGAAATTTAGAGGACAAAGCCTATCTGTTCTTGTCTATTATGGAATCCTAAGAAGCTCTGGTCATGATCGCTGTACACGCACAGACTGTCACTGGATTGTGACAGGTATTTAGCTTGTGAGATGAGAGGAGAGTGGTTTGTCTCAACTTCAGTAAGGCTATCTACTCTGTTTCTTATGACAGCCTGTCTCTGAGGATAAACCAATTAACCACAGTGTAGATAAGTGGATAGCAAAGTAGGCTTAAGACTCACTGAAGAGCTGGACTCAAAGAATTACAATTATCAGGACAAAGTCCTACTGCAGGACAGTTGCTAGTGGTGTACCTCAGGAGTTGATACTAAGGCCAATATGTCTTTGTTAATAGCCTGGAAACTGGGACAGAATGCACCCTCAGCAAATTTGAATATGATGCCAAATTGAGGGGAGCGGCCAATGATTGTGCTATCTACCTACCTTTCAGAGAGACCTGGGCATGCTAGAGAAGCGGGCTGACAAGAACCCACGAGACAAGCCATTTGAGAGTGAATTCATGAAAAGCTCCTCACCTGTTATCTCTGAGGGAGTCTGTAGAAGAGCCTGTCTCTCACCACTGACTGAGAAAGAAAGAAGCTGTGTAGTTTAAGCTCTTGTGCCTGAAGGTACTTTGTGAGTGTGCACCTTTTAAGTAGCCAGTTTGTAGAGCCCAAGCACCTAAAATCAATCTGACAGGAAGGATATTTACTATCGTGTGACAGCTGGTTCTCAAGAAGAGGAACAGAGCGCTGAAATGACATGAGTTTCCTCAACATTGTCACTGTTTCACTCCTGAGTAGCGCTACCCAGTGCTTGTCCAACCAATGTCCTGACAGCTTGTCAAAAGGCTCCTTGGAAATAGCTTTCACATGATTTACTGCATCAAACAAGCTGTCTTTACATTGCAGTTCAGGCTTGACAAATTTGTCAGTTTCTCCAATCTTTTCACAGTTCATAAAGTCAACATTTCTGTGAAGCAACCGATTCTGAGAGACCTGCAAGGAAATCCCTGGTGATTGCTCCAAGTGTGACTAATTTAGAAATAGTGTAAGATATTTTTAAATCTCAACACACACACACAAAAGGAGTTTGGAAGGTAGCAGGAGGGCTTCATTAAAAATTGTCTAACAGCATCTGAGAGTTTGCTATGCAGCAAAGATTTATTTCAGAAAAGTCTCACTCATCTAGGAAAACTCAGTACTTCCCTTGAGGAAGTATTTGGTCCATATTTGTAATCTCTTAGAGTATGTGTTATAAAAATGATGAGGATACAACCTTTAAGCAGTTGGATGAGCACAAAAACCCACTTATTTTCCTGGCTGGGTAAACAATTTCTTTTTCAAGTTGTATTTGCAAAGAAGTTTTCCACTTTATACTTTTTGCTTCTTTTATTTCTCTATTGAAGAAAAGAGCAGGATATTAAACTGTTACAATACATATAAACAAGAAAAGGTAGGTTAGATCTTGATAGTTATCTCCCTTGCTTCCTTTTTCACACACAATTTTTGTAATTTTAGTGAAACTGCAAATGAAGAGGAAAAATAAAAATGCAAACATAAAAACCAATTCTAAGTGTATGGAGCTCTAGTCTGGAATTAAGTTTAATTGAAATCATTTTACTTTGTGAAATGATATAGCCTGCTCACAGTACCATTACATGACGTGATATAGAAATTTAGAGGGACTAGATTTTTTTACTGTTTCGTGTACCGATTTAATCTCTTGAATGAAGTGAAGAGATTAGTCCAGGTTTTCAAAAGCTGGATTAGGTTTTTCTGAATAACAATAGCAAGTACTGAACAAAGACAAAGCAGATTTGTTTCTTAGCAGAGCAACATGTATGGAGTTACTTTAGAGGACAAGAAGTGGTCTTTTAGTGCTGACCAAAGCAGCAGGACTCTTTCAGGTGCTGGCAGAAATATGAGCTCAAAATTACTTGAATGTGTGGGTAGGGATGTGTAATTGATATTCACAAAATCACAGAGGTCCTTGGAGGATTAATGGCACAAACAGGGCTAGGAATATGACTTTCAATCTTTATACAATAGCTTCTGCTTCATGGTCTCAGCACTAACCAGCATGCTTGGCTCTGCTGTGGCATTTTTATGTCAGAGAGCCCCTGGTAATAACAAAACCCTTTTGTTCTTGCTGCATGCATGCAAACTGGTTTGAGGTAGTTTGATTTGTGCTACCACACCTGACATTTTCTCTGTCAGCACAGAGAACTACAAAAGTTGACAAATTGAATCACTCTTGCTCAAAAACACTTTTCTGGAAATCAATTTGACTGTTTCATCTGGCAGGCTCATAAATTCCCCAAACCTGACGACATTCTGTCCTCGAGGAGAAAAATGCTTCAAAATATGAGGACGGTTTTATACTTTGAATCCAAGACATTTGTCCCAGCCTGCAATTTGTGAAGCAGTTTGTTCACAAAGATTTCAACAATTTCTTGTGTCTTGAAACAACGTTCACTCCGTTAATCGTCTGGAAACATCTACAGGAGATAATTGTGGCTTGGTTTGGCCAACGAAAGATGTAGTATTCTCTTTTTTATTTTCTGTTACCAAGAAGGAGTGTTTGGTAGTTTCCTACAATAAGTTTTCGTAGTTTGAGGTCATAATCAATGCACTCAAAATACCTTCCAGAAGCTGGGCATAATAAAACAGGTCAGCTCCAAGTAGCCAAAGCAGCTCCATAGCTCAAGGCAGCTTGGATTTAGCTGGAGCTGCATGGGAATAGTTTTATTAGTCTAGTCCATCTGTGTTCCCTGCATACTTTTTTTTTTGCTAACTTTACACCAAGAGTTTACCTAGACAGGAGAAATTCCCTGTTGTTGTATGCTATTGTTGCTCATACTTATTGTGGAGCCTGCTAATAACTGTTGGTCATCAGCTTCACGTACACCAGCCTTGTCTCTGTAAGGTGCTGTTCTGCTGAATACAGAGAAGTCAGCTGAGGCAGCATGAGAGTGCTCTGTGATTGTGACAGTTAAAGGATTTTCTCGAAGAATGGCAGACCTACAACAGTGTCAGAAGATATGTGACAAACGGAACGTGTGCACTTCAAGCATCTTGTGTTTTGCCTTGATACTGTGCTCACTGCGCTATTTCAGTGAAAATGCAGCAAGTTCCCTTGCCAAGGGACTATTAGCTGTAAGTCAGGGCAGAATAGCAATGTGTGAGATCAATAGTGAATAAATAAACATAGCATTGGATTAACCCAATGTAAGGACATGATGTAAAATTGAATCAGTATGAACAGACATAGTGCTCAAGACTGTAACATCCACAGGAAGCCATAGGACCTGTTGTCACATTATGTGACTGTTACATTGTCTATTTTTTATGTTTCTTTTTTGTATATCTAAAATTATATGTGTGTATATATATATATATATATTTCATGCAATCCTAATACTGGACACAAACTTGTACCTGTTTATTTAATGTGTAATGCTGTTTTTGAATGTTGAAACAGAACTGCCTATGCTAATAAACAGTTTAGCAGCTTTTTAGCTACTCGTTTTGGCATGCTTTTTTTCACATGCCACAAGTAACTTACCCTAAGAATTGCTAGGCATGACACTGAAGTAGAAAAGTTCCAATGAGAGCTGCCAATAGATTGTTTGCATGCAGCCACCTGATTTCCCAGGGAAATAGTGATTGCTAGCATAGAAACAAGCTTTTCTGTGCCAGCTGTTTTCAAGACCCAGGAATACTCTCAGTAAACTTATTTTACTAGCATAATTCTCAGGTGTTTCATCTTTCTTTTGCATTCATTTTTACTTGATCTCCATAAAACTCCCTCTGATCTTTTACAGCCTGGAGGTACTGAGACTGCATTCAAAAAAATTTGGGTCCTTTGTACTTAAAAAATCTTACTGAAAGGTTGGTTAAGAAAATAGCTTTATGTTTCTTTTATTGCTTCCAGTTACCATAAGTGTTACATCTCAGATGTTTAAACCTTTCTTTAGAATTACATAGGTCTAGGAATTTAATGTTTTTGCTCTTTATGAATCACCTCAATCCATATACTTTGGAAAAAAAAATATTGTTGATACTTTCCTTTAAATATAATCTACAACAAAACTCAAGAGCATAAAATTATCTGCAAAAGGGCTTAAAGACATACATTTACTACATTATTTTAAACTCCGTATTGTCATGGATATGTGCATTTAATATTACTGACATGACAAATCCTTGTAAAATCAGTAAGACAATAGCTAATGTTAAGGTTCAACATTGATAATTGCAACAGCATCACATATAGATTAAAAAAAACCACTTATTTGAAAAAAATCATAGTCAGATGGAGCAGAATTAGTAAAACGTTCAGAAATTTTCATGACCACAAAATTAAAAAAAACCCTCAAGGGTCAGCTCTCCTAAAATGAAGTAGCAGCTTTGGCTTATCTCTTCCAGTGAAAGTTCATATAAAAAAGAAAAAACTATTACCTCAGAATTTTACCTCAGGTTTTAAAAATGTAATTTACAGATTCTCATGCTGTAAAATTGTGATTTCCCTTAAGGGAAAACATCAGGATTTTATTAAGGAGCAGAGGTAGAGTTATCACAAGCCCTTCTGGCTTGCCTAGTGTTTTTTTTTTCCTTTCTTCTTCTCTTTTTTTTTTTTTTTTTTTTTAGCCTATACCTGGTTTCCTGATGGAAAAGTAATTGGTAATTGTTCCAGGAGATATGGAACCCACTCACAACATTGAAAGTTAAAGCTAGCAATTGAAATAGAAGTACCTATTCCTTCTCTGTGGGATGTTTACTACTTAAAAATTCTGTACAGCTTTATTAAACAATACTTGGACACCAGGCTAAGACCAATGAGCAACTGTTTGAGCCCAAACATCTTCCCTTGAGTTTCGGTGAACTATGCTGAAAACCAGATTTCTGTTTCTCTGATCCTGGGAAGCCAAGAGCCAGTTCAACTTTTGTTATAAAAAAGAAGTAGCTTGAGGTTATCCAAACATACACAGCAAATTCACTACTCCAGCACTCAAACTGTTTTGCTAGTACTAAGGCCATTCTAGAGAACTTTCGCTATTGGTAGTACTGTTGTAGCCACAGCAGTATAAAGATAAATGAAATAGGATATAAATAGTGGCAATAGATAGTTGAAAAAAATGTCAGAGATGGAGAAAAGAGGATCCTTTGAAATGTTATTCTATTATTAGGCAAGTATTAGCATCTCTCTGACACAAACTAGAGAAAATCTAGGAAAGGGATAGAGAATGAAGCAAAACAGAAAAATCTCACTGTATAGCTTGAACTACCTTGAATTTTTATCAGATAGAGATTCCCTCTACCACAATTACTCGCAGCACTTCAGTGCCATGTGGATGTCAAGTGAAGCGGTTAATTCTGATCAGACCACTGTCCTGGGTTTGGCCAGGATAGAGTTAACTCTCCCCAGCTGCCGCCAGGGGGCGAGGCCAGGCTATTCAATCCCATGTGACATCATGCTCGGGATATCAGGGCAGCAGCTGGGCCGGGGCGATGCTGTGGCCAGTGCGGGAACTGCAGTTCTGCCGCTGGACTGAGCGCGGTGAGCAGTTACATTGGGCTTTGCTCATTTTTCTTTGTCCTTTGGCCATCATCGTAACTGCCTGCTCTTTGTGGTGTTCTATTAAACTGTCCTTATCTCAACCTAGAAAGTTCTACAACTCTCTCTTGATTCTCCTCCCCATCCTGCTGAGTTGGGGAGGAGTAACTGGGTGGTTTGGTTATTGTTTTCAGTTAGGGCTAAACCACCACACACCACTTATTCAACTTCTTTGATGAACACCTTTGAGAGAGGCTCAGAGATATTTCTGAGAAAACTGCAATGATCCATCTCTGTCCCACAGAGTGGGATCTTCTTTACTTATCAATTGTATAATGCTCTTTTGTATTCCATTCACGGATTCAGATAAGAATAAGGTAACTAATTTTTGTGGATAAAATAAATAATTTGATACTACCAGTTATAAAACTAACCATTTATGTAAAAAATGTCAGAAACATTTGATTGTAAGATATGCTAGTGTCGACAATTGCACATTCTGACTACAAGGTATGCAAAAAAAATAGTGTGGTGTAGCCATCAGAAAATGAAGAAGGTGATGGCAAAAACACCAATTACTTCAAACACTAAGCCTAATGGTTTATTAATATTCCTATAGAACAGAAATCAATCTAGAATGAGAGCTAGAATCAGAAAGTAGTCACTTTTATTCTAGACTTCTAGGGTTTTATTAATTTAAAATGTAAGTAATACTAATCATGGGAAAAATAAGCAGTATGGGTGATGCTGTTGCATCAGGAGAGAAATGTGAAATAAATGGCTTGTGTACTTTCTACCTTCCCAGGAACTAGCTGGCATCATAACCTAAGCACTATTTTTTCCTTACACTAGGATCAATACTGAAAATGGGAGAAATAATAAGCAGCTTTAATTCTTCCCCTAAAGTCAGAACAAATAGGCTCAACCAATGCTCTGTTTTCTGGAATGCTGCTTATCCACAAGGATCTATTTAATTATTTCTTTGGTTTTGTGGGTCTGTATACAGTCATTTACTTTTCCTTCACAGTCGGTTACCCAAGGTAATTCTAATTGTAATGAGACTGGGATGTTTTGCTACAGAAGTAGGAGGACAGCTAAGAGGCCCTGCTGAGAGCATTTTTTCTCTTGCTAACAGTAAAAATCCCTTCCCCTGAAGCTCCTGAATCCCCTTGTGAAATAGCCTTAGTGCTCTGACAAGCCACACCTGGGACCTTTACCTATCTGCTCTGTCCGCAGCTAGGAGCCCCATTTCTGCTCAAGCCTGGGGCCCTAGACATTGTCTTGTCTACTTCGCTCCAGCTCTGTCCACTGCTGTTCCTGAGCTGTTGATTACATTTCTTGGACTGATATTGGACATGAATCATTACCTAGCTTTGTCTGGGCTATGTGTGGGACCATTGTGATGGGCATTGCTACTGTGCTTACTACCCTACTCACATACTGTGGACTTGTGCCCTGCTGGTGGGGACACAGAGACATCTGTGCCGCATGTAACCTTTGCTACAGTTTGCATCTCCCCGTGGAGCAGCCTGCTTCTTGCTGCTCCTCAGCAATAGTTTTGGCAAGGAATAGGGCTAGTCGTGGGGACCTTTGTCAATTCAGCGTCTGTTCCAGTTTTGCAAAGCTAAATTCAGCAGGCTGTGTGGCCTACAGCACACTGGAAGATCTGCTCATGCCCCTAGAGCATCTGGGTTCCCAGTGTAGAGTTTAGCTACATCACGAGGGCTGAGGAATCTGAAATGAAACACCTCCCAAATCACACTTCTGTCATTTTACTTTAAAATGCAAACCCTGCTGAATTCTGTTCAAATGGCCTATTATTCCTGTAATTTATTATTAGAAAACTATTTATTTTAACCACCAAATGCCCCTCAAAAGACTTATCAAGTTAACACCCACTAATATCCATGATAAATACCTGCTGTTTCAATAGGAACATATGCTAAAGTTTTCTGTGCTTTTGAAGACTTCATCTGTGCTAACAGCCACATAGTCTGTTAGTTTTAATGATCAACTAGATGGCAGTGGTACCACAGAGGGTGCTGAAACATTGTTTTCTGAATAATCGGCCTTGAATCAGAACAGCCTTAATTTAGGTAAGTGCAAGGGTAAATGTGTCCTTTAACCAGACTGTCTATGTGCAACAATTTCTGTAGCATGACAAACAAAAATGTGCTCAGCATAAAATGTAAGCATGGAATCATCCTTCAACAGACCTGTTTTTAAAAGATAAACAGGCAAAACTAATGGAAGGAGCAAGCAGACTTTAAGACAAGTCTTATATTGTGTTTCTTTGTTGGAAAGTGAGAATAAATATGTACATTTTGTACATTGTCTTTTGTTTTTTATTAGATTTTTGTGTTTCAGCCTGTTCAGTTTAATACTTTGACGTTGGGTCTATCTCTGCATCATTCCTGTTTACTGTTGGCTTAAGTATTCTCGTTTCAGACAATAAACTGATAAGTTCTGAAGGGGATCTATGATCCTAGCCAGGCTGTATGGGAGAATGATTAATCATAACTAATCATTATATATTGAGAGAAGTAACTCTTCTCAGACTGAGGGCTGGCAATATTGCATGGTACTAATGTTGTTCAATTGTTGCTTTGTTTCTTAATTATATCTGAAAAAATAGGCAAATCTTTCTTGTTGTCAGGAAGCTCTTTCTCTCTCATAAGCATATGGCACATATGAGCCAACTTCACACAAAACATGAGAATAAAAAATTTGCATTTTGAACTCCATTCTTTAACCATTTTATTATAGTCTCTGCCTATTACACCATAAAATATTGCAGCACCTGTTTGCAAATGTAATAGTTAAATGTAGGAAGAAAATATATTAAAACTTCCATCATCTGTCATATGGGGGATAGCTAAATCTTTAAATGTTATTTAAACATATATTTTTACAACTTAATTTGGTTTTTATTGTTATATTTTAGAACACTGCCAGTATGCTTTTATCAAACTTTTATATGAGCAAATAACATAGGTTTGGATTTTTTGCTTTATTTTGTGCCTGATTACTTTTTGTGAGTTTCAGTAGAAGCTCAGTCCAAATTTTCAGAGGGATCATTTTAAAAGAAAGCTGTGTTAGATTATTGTGTTATTTGTTGAAATAAATAGAAACTCTGAACCTATTAGCATTGGCTGAAAGCAGCTCAAAAAACCCAAGTCACTGCAGTTCATTCCTTTCTTCTTGGTTGTTGGAAAGGAAAGAATAAACAAAACCAATGCACAAGAATTTCACAGTCTGAGGAGGCAGAAAGAATATTCGAACAAGGAGAATGTCTCAGCCTTGCCCTAATCCAATTAACAACTTCTAGTTTCCTGAAACTGTTGTTTCAGTTTCCTATTTCTATCTTATCCCAGTCCTCTGGGGATGAGAATGGCTGGCTAGAAGGATTAGATTGATTAATTTTTTGTTGTATGTCAGCATACTGTTTCCTTTAGTAATGTGAGAAGTTCTTAAATTAAAAGACTTACTCAGGAGAAAATCTTGAAGATGATAACAGTTTAAAATGTTTTGTCATTAACCAGTTATAGTTGCCTAGTTTGGGTACTTAAGTACAAGAGAAACATCAACAAACTGGAGAGAAACCAGTGGAGTGTGACTAGGGGATTTATAGGCCTGGAACAGATAGATGGGCTGTGGAGCTGAATTTTAGCCTTAAAGGGTCTCTGCAATTGAAAGGGGGTTAGAGATGATGGAGCTAGACTGTTTATAGAGATGCACAAAATAATCTCTACAGTGAGAGCAGTCAAGTACAAGAATAGTTTGCACAGTGAGGATGCAGAATCTCAAGCTGGCAAGTCCTTGAGCAACCTGCTCCAACCTTGGAAGTTAGGTCTGTGCCATGAAGCAGCATGAGTAGGCTGCTCTGCAAAAATTGCTGCCTGGTCATGTGGGCATGGAATTAAGAAAGCCAAGGCTAACCTGGAATTGAATCCAACAAGGGATATGAAGGACAAAAAGAAAGGATTATGCAAGTATGTAAACAGTGAAAGGAATATAAGGCAAAACCTGTCCACAATGCTGAATAGGAAAGAGGAACTGCTGGCAAAGGATATGGAAGAGACAAAGATATTCAGTGTCTTCTTTGCTTCACGATTTACTGGGAAGACCGATCTTCAGGAATTATGAGCCCCTGAGACCAGAGGAAAGCCTGAGCAAGGAGGAATTATCCTTGATAGAGGAGGACCATGTTAGCTAGAACTTAAACAAACTAAACATACAGAAATCCATGCAGCCTGATGTGTTGCAGCCGTCAAGTACTGAGTCACTAGAAGCACCTGAAGTTAAAGCATAAGAAGGTCATCAGGAGTAGTCAGCATGGGTTTATCACACTTTATCCAACCTGATAGCATTATACAAGGAGGTGACTAGGTTGGCGGATGAGTGGAGAATGGTGGGTATTGTTTACCTTGACTTTAGTAAAGCTTTTGATACCGTCTTCTGTAAAAACCTCATAGATTAACTGACAAAATATGAGTTATGTAGATGGACAGTGAGGTAGATAAAAAACTAGCCAACAACCAATTCTAGAAGGTTGTGTTCTGTGACACAAAGTCCTTTTGGAGAGAAGTCACTAATTAATGTACCTCAAGGGCTGTTACTGGAGCCAATATTAATTAATATTATTAATATTAATGACTTGGATGGGGGGCAGAGTTTGTATATGACATAAAACTGACAAACCAGATGGTTATGCTGCCTTTCAGAGGGATCTGGAGTTGCTAGAGAAACGGGCTGAGAGATTTCTCATAGAGGTTAACAAAGGGAAGTTCAAAGGCCTGAATCTGAAGAGGAGTAATCCCACATACCAACTGGTATAAACAAGGGTTGGCCAACTGGAAAACAGCTCTGCAGAGAAAGACATTGAGCTCCTAGTAACAAGCAGGTAACCATGAGCCAGCAGTACATTCTTCTAACAAAGAAGGACAACAGCCTCCTGGATGACATTAGTGTACCAGTTGGTCCTATGTAGCAGTCAAGCTGCTTGCACACTCCTTCCATGCTCACAGAATGAGACAGGGGAGAAAAAAAGAGAACAGTAGGAAAACTCAAGGATCAAAATAAAGAAATGGAAATAATTAACGCATTATTTTTGTGGACAAAACAGACTTGATTTGGGAAATTTAACTCAATTTAAAACATTAATATCTGACCCAGTGTTGACAAGCGATGAAGACAAACATTCAAACACCTAAAGACCTTTTATCCCTCTTTCCCATGCTCAACTTCACTCCAGACACTTCTGCTTCCCATTTCCTAGTCTGCATTCCTCTGTCCCTTCATTGAGACAATGAACATTGCAGCAGGTTGGGTTTACTACATAGCAATTTCTTTCTGCAGCTACTTGTTTCTTATTCTTTTTTCCACTATACCCTTCTTAGTGGTTTCCTCTGCTCTGGCATTGGTCCTCCAAAGGCTGCAGTCCTTTCAGTGATGTACTTGCTTTGGTACTGGTCCTTTATGGTCCACAGTCTCCTCATGATTGTACCTACTTGATCATGGGTTTGTCTACAGGCTGCAATCCCTCTGGGGTGTTACTGTCTCCACTGTGGAGAAACTTCTATTGCTCTGGCCTTGTTACTTTGCCCTTTCTTAAATATGTTAGCACAGAGGCACCAGTAGCTTCACCAATGGCCTCAGCTGTATCCTGTGGTGGGTCTGGTGTGGATCTGCCTGGAACCATCAGCAAGCACCACAGAGGAGCCCCTTACCTGCTCCCACAAAGACTATTCATGCAGCCATTCCTACTCCCCAAACCCAGACATTTATACCCAACACAGTTAGGAAGTATGTTGCCAAGGGAGCTGATCCTTCCCCTCCACTCAGCATTAGCAATGCCACTCCTGGAGTAATGTGTCTGGTTCTGGACTCTCCTGTATAAGATGGAGATGGACATACTGGAGCAAGTGCAGCACAGCAGCACAGCTATGAAGATGGTTAAGGAACTGGAGTTTCTCTCATATGAGGGAAGGCTAAGCAAACTGAGCCTGGGGAAGAGAAATTGCAGGAGTTTTATCAGTGTTTGTAAATACCTGATGGGAGAGCAAAAGACAGAGCCAGACTCTTCTTGGTGGTGCCCACTGACAAGACAAAAGGTGACGCACACAAATTGCCGCTTGCAGACGAATTGTTCCAATGCTGATAGGGGAGACAGTTTCACAGAACCCAAACGTGAAGAAAAGAGCAGATATGGTGATGGTAACTACGTTCATTCACTGATCACCAGAGAGAAGTTTGTAGTGACAGAACATGTTTGAGGTCAAGTCAACAAGGCCAGGATAAACAAGATAGAAAGCTATGAACAGCATGCATACATTAAATCTCGAGGAAGGATGAAAAGCAAGTGCCTGAGGTTAAATGCAGCTTTTGAGCCAATGTACATGGATTGCCTGTTTAGAAAAGCCAGATGAGGCTTCTTGCTGCTCTTTTTCACAATTTTATCTTCACAGAAGTCTAAACCAGGGTTTCACAGCTGTGCTATATTATAGATGACTTTGACACTGGCAGCTGATCCTTAGGCAAAGAGGTTACAGAGAATGACAGTTACAGAGTGGTCAGGACAATTAGAGCTTTCTGGTGCACATATATACCTGCTTGGAAGAGGCAATTGGACTAGATGATGTCCAAAAGTCCTTTCCAACCTGAATTATGTTATGATTCCATGACTGATAATTCAAACTTTGTTCCTTCTTCTTCAAATAGGTAGTTTATTTTTGTTTAAGTACATTCACAGTTTATCTTTGTTGAAGACAGTTTAATTGCTGGAAGACTGGAAGATGAAAAACAGTGTGCCACTTCTGAGTGGTAAATTGTCCTCAGTTTTAGGAAGCAGAATCTGAGTCCTTGCACACATACCTCCTAGACAATATACCTGAAAGGGCTGAGGACATGTAATTCATTTGCTGCTATATTCAATCCAAGATCTTTCAGAACTAAAGCATTTCTGACAGTGGCTTAATTGACCATTTAAAAACCTCTAGTGACAAAAACACCTGAGCTTACACTGGTAGTACTTCATTATCTTTATTATTGTGAAGTGCTTCCTTACTTTCTGCCCTGGATGTGTCTTGCAGCAACTGAAACCCATTATTCTTATGCACTGTAGAAATGGAAAACATATTACTTCCTTTATCTTCTCAACTATGTTTTATTTATTTAAAGATTTATTTAAAGGCTGCACCTGTGTCACCTTGTTTCCTTTTTTTTTTTTTTTTTAATCTGAGCAATCCTATGTCCTTCAGAGTTTTTGCACATGTGGCATGTTTCTAGATACTCTCATTATTCTCTTCTCATCTCTTTGTCTGGTATGCATCTTCTTTGGAAGCGCAGTGCTGAAACCAGGACATCACACTATGGCTGAATTCTTTTCATGACTGAACAAAGTGGAAGGCTTAATTCACATATTTTTGAAGTTTTACTTGTGTTTACTTGAAAAAGAAATGCTAGAAACTGACAGTGAAGTAGCTGAAGCTTTTAAAAAATGCATTAACACTAATGGAATGAGTCACTCAGCATGAACCAGTGTTCATGTGGTGAAAGAGTGTACTTCCTAAAATAGGTATCTTTTCTATTTCTTGCATTCTCACACACATATATGTGCACATACCACTCATTTCTGCTGTCTTTGAAGTTAAAATTCATCACGTTCTCTTTAGGTACATTTATAATGTAGAAATCCACAGCAGGTATCCTATAACCATCAAAGGAAAACACAGGAATTATTCATCTGATTTATTTTAAGATACCTTCTGTAACACGAAACATACCAAGCTCTAAAATTCAGTTTTTTTTTTCACCGGTGATTATAAAATGAAACTACATTAATAGCTTACATATAAAGAGTGAAGGAACTTACACATGGGCAGATGTATCTCATCTCCTACACTTCTGATGATTTCCAGTACAGCTGTAACTAAAAATGATACTTGTCAGTATAGGTCAAAGTAATCAATAATCTTCTTTTACCTGAAGGCAGTATTTATTTGACTCACAAGCCATTTAGTAGTTGTGCTGCAATGCTGTTACTAGATGCTGTTTATTTTAAATAGCTTATGTAAGCTAGTATTATTGTTGCTGTCTCAGACCTCTTTCTCACATCTACAATTCAAAAGATTTTTATGTACGACGATTACTACTTTCCTTTTGACACTGTAATGTATTTTATGTATCCAAAAAGACATAGGTCAAGTTCTCCTTACATCCATATATTGCATATCACTTAGGCCCAGGACTTCTCCATAAAATACAAATAAGCAGTTCTAAAATGATGAAACACTGTTCTGTGTTAAAGCCTTTCCCCTGGTGTTAGAAGTGTCGCAACAATTGGTGAAATATGTATTTGAGCTCACATTAGTTATTTCATGATTTTTTATTGGACAAAAGGGTATATTTTGACACGATAGACAGCTTTTCTTTCTTTATGCCTGTCTCTAGGATTGTGATTCGAAAATGAAGAGGCTTTTGATTGATAATTTGCATCCTTTCACTCTCGGCATAGCTGTTGCTGGTTTGGCATCTCGCTGCCTTTCTCAGTAATCTTGTCAATACCTTTCCTACCAAGTCTGTTAACAACCAACTGACTCTAAAAAGCACAAAGTCAGAAGGGCTAATACTCTCTCTCACAGTCAGCAGCAACATGTACTTTACCATCTAGTACAACTGAAAGGCATAGAAACCAAAATCTGAAACATAGTCTGTCAATAAAATGTTATACTTAGCATATACTCTTACTCTTTGTAAGAGCCAAAGTTTCTGAAAAATCACTCATTGTGGAGGTTTTTTTTTTCCAAACATAATAACATTTCTATCTTTTTAATTTAGTCCTCTTCAGTAACTACTGTATTTCATCATTTAACTTAGAAATTAGATGCCTTAGGGCTTGACTTTATCATGCACCAATAAAATGAAGAGAAACAGACCTTTAAAAATAATTGCCAAAATAAAGTCTGTCAGCAAGCATTAGGCTCAGCTGTGGCACTGATTTGAAAAGGTTATTTTTGATTTAGAATACGTTAAACATTTATTAACTTCACCTCAGGTAAACAGAAAGTTGTTTGCATATCTGCAAATTTATATAGACACATTTGCAAATGAATTTAGAAAGGAGGACCACATTCATAAATATATACCTTCCTTATCTATGGTTTCAAAAATAAATAATCAAAGTGTTTTGTTAGCAATTGGCCAGGGTTAGAAAGGTGTGGTTTTTGAGAAGCAGGACTCATTTCCTTAACATGTCTAATAAAATGTGCTACTACTCATTTGATTTGTTTTGTCTTCCTCCAGCCTCAAAGTCTTCCTCTCCACAAGGAGAACAGTACATGAAGATAAAAGAAATTCTGGCTTTCTTCATACTTACCAGTAAGAAAAGATGATCTAAACACATAAGAACTGTCCCTGCCTTGATCAGAACTAAGTTCTCAATAAACTCTGGTTTTGAAATCTTTCTGAGGCACAGTAACTTTAAGAAGGTTTCTCTAGCACCTAGGGTAGGTTTTTGGTGGAGTGTGGACACGTTGCTGGCCCAAGCAACATAGTTATTAAGAAAGCTTATTCCTCAGAACTTGTCACTTAATTTGGTGTGAATGTTTTGAGCTTCAGAGTTCTGCAAGTCTTTGAACTTAGACTCCTACTTATGCACAAAAGCAGTCCAGTCTGGTAAACCAGTGCCTAAATCATGGCCAGAGTCTCAAGATTAAGCAGTGGGCAGAGCACCTCAGAGCATAGCAAATACTCAAAAAAGTGAATGAGAGAAAACCCAATGCTAAGTGCAAGATGAGAAGTCTGGGTTCCAGTCTGAATTCAGGACTATTTCAATCTTCTGCATAATATACACGAATAAATGGTCATAGGATATGAGACAGCATCAGTATTTAAAGTTGATTCTGGACCTTGAAACAAATTCCTTCATACTCTTCCAGTGCCTGACTCAGTTTTATGTGCTGTATCACTTCTCCCTGTAACATTATTTACTTAGTGTTTCCACAGCACTTTTATTTCTAGCCATCTTTAATAATAGATATATTTCAGAAACTATGTTTTATTATTCTTGTCTGTCTGCTGCTTGTAAAATGTAAGATTTTTATGTGCAGTAATTCAGACTTTTCTGTTTTGTTCCTTGCAACAGTGCACCAGGTTTCTGAGCTTTTTACAGCCCTCCCCAGGTTTTCCAAGTAGATTAGGTTTTATTCTATCAATGATCATGTTCCTAGTGCCTTTTTCCTATAAATCTTACCATTTCCCACCACTTACAATCCTTCTCTTTTCTGTGTCTTTGATTGTCTGATTTACCTTTCCTTTTGTACTGGAATCAGGCATGAACACTACATGAATTTTTACAACTTTCTTCAGTAATTTAGTAATTCAAAATTTGTCTTATCTGTGTATATTCCCAGCTACTTGCATAGGTTTTGTCAGTTGAAAGAATTAATCCTTAAATAAATTCTCCCTGCAGTAAGACATCCCCAGCTTTTCACATGATTGAACCATCTTCTCATTTGCATTATCCTGTTCTTCTCTAGAGAACTCCTCCTCAGCCTGCATTTCTGTAAGCCTCTTCTGCAGATCTGTGTATTCTCCATGCACCCTTCCTGGGGGATACTGGCAGCCCTCCACTGCAGTGTAATGGACAGTCAGGACACTTGTTGAAGTTACCTTTCTCTTCATTTCATCAACTACAACTCATATCCTTGGTCACAGCAAGCAAACAGTAACCTTAAAGACATAACAATGTCAGGCTGAAAACTATCTCTAAATATAAGGTTTCACTGACACAGATACTTTTCTGCCAAGTGTCAATGTTCTTCCCGATCTTCTGCTTTCCAGATTACTTTCAGTCTACAGATCTCCAACACTAAATCCTTTCAGTTCTTATACCTTATTGAGTGAACTGTTTACCTTTTTTCCTTTATCTTTCCCATAGGTTAGTATAACTGTCATTTAGCTGACTATCAGCTGTGGTGAAATGCAAGAATTTTCATACATGTTTTCAGATTTACAGACACAGTCCCATGGTGTAAAATTTCTAAGCTTTAAGCTGGAAAGACACCAATACTGTTGGCTGCAGCCAAACAAATCACCAGGCAACAGATAAGAATTTTTTTGTCCCCAAAGAACAAAACCCAGGTTCTTATTCTTGCTGACTGTACTTCCATTTGAGCACTTTATTAACTTTAAAGAGTAATAAAACAAATTATGAATAATATTTTGCATCCTCATCTGCATTTGTGTTTTCTAAGTAATGTACTGGTAGTGTTCATTAAATAAAAAAATACCTGAAAGGTACCTAAAGCTTACAAGAATTTCTTCAAACCAAAGAAAAGCTATTTTTTTAATGATATTTCTCTGTTTTAACATTAAGGCACATAGTGAAAACATTTCAGTGTTCCCCAGACTTCATAGCTTTACTTTTTCTTTAGGTTCTGTTACAATGATCAACTTCTCTTTGCTACAAAAGAGTGGAGAGTACTTCACATTATAAAGGTACATGATCTAATACAATGACAAACTACTTGTATATTTAGATGCTTATCTTGACTATGGAATAAAACTTACACAACCTGTAACCACTGCAAAAAGAGTGTGCTTCTGTCCTTTAAATTGTAGTCTATGTTAAACTAATTGGTGTCTCCTTCAGAACATTATAATAAGTAGTCTCCTCTGCTAAAGCAGTTGAAAGTGGTGGCATTGTTCCAATTGCAGGATGCCTTAGCCATTATAAAGACTAATGAAGTGTATTCAGCCACATCTGACCATTATAGAGAAGGATTGCCACCGGGATGTCCTCCTGTTCATATTTGTAAATGCATAGGCATTCCATATCCATCGAATCCATGTTAAGATCTCTGATTCCTCAGAAAATGTAAGCTGAAATTGATATCACTTTGTTCATGTCAAGTTGCATTGTTCTTCAAACTGTTGTGAATATGACTGATGATAGGATTTTGAGTCAAACTCTGCAGGATTTTAGTTTCTTCAAGAGGTTTATCTCTACATGCACATAATTTGAGCAAATTAATGATTTTGGAAGTACGCTTTGAGAAAAACCTATTAATGTAAGCATGCACCCTGTGCTCATTGGTGTGATATGTCTGATCCTTGCCTAACAAGCTGGAAATGAAAGAAAAAGTACAGAACTGATCAAAGAAGGTTCTTTTGGCTTCAACAGCACACATGCACATTGTCTGTCTTTATGTCATATAGCATAATCCCAAGTCAATAGAAAAATATTTACTGTGTGTGGTTTTTCTATGAAAGGGACAACTATATGAAATACAGGGCATGCCATTTCTACACTATTTAGTATTATACCTGTTTGACATGCCTCAGATAAACTAAATGGAAATTGCACTTTTGTAGTTCAGAGCAGATACGATTTCAGAAGATGGGAGACTCATCTTGACAGCACAAAGCTTGAAATATGCATGAGCATTTTTCTGAGAGTCTTCAGTCTTCTGGAATTAACATAGTAAGTATTTTAGTAGGTACATCAGGTTAAAAGAGGAAAAGGTTTTGAGCCCTTGGTGGTCTGTCACAGCAGTTTGCCTTTTAAAAATGATGTGCAAGTAGGCACAGAAGAGAATAATAACACTGCAACCAGTGGGGTTTTTTGCAGTTCTAAAACATTAAAGAACACCGTTTCATTGCAAAATTTTATCCCAAACATTTCAAAGCCTCTTCTTGGTCCTCTACTTCCTCATTGTTGCAATAGCCATGGCTTTCTGACACACTGAAATACAAACGAGGGATTTCCAAAAGTGTTGTCATGAATCGATACATCTTGATCTTTACTGCTGCTGTAGTTCTAAATACTGTATAGATTAGGCACAGAAAGACATACCAAATGTATATTACCCAGTTTGTAACAAGAAAACATAACAGGAAAATAAATTTTTCATAGCATGGGTCATCATCATTGCAGAACTGTGTTGACTGGCGCATTCATGCCAATAACACGACCAGCATTTCACATTTCTTAGCCAAGAAGCAGGTTTGCGATGTGGCTGTTGCATGCAAAAAAGTATTTGCTGCCTTCCTTTTTAGCATGAAATCTCATAGTGACAGTGCAAATGATTTGACAGAAGGATTAGCTTAAAAATTAGCATCATGATCCCTCTGGGATGGTTTTAGAAAACACAGATAATTTAAAAAAATCTTTTGGCTTACAAATTATGTCTTTAATCTTTCTGGTATACACGTAAATATGTCTCAGATAGTGTTAGTCCGGTTTAAGAGGATATTCTGTATAAAACTAGGTTAGAGAAAATGTAAGAAGCTTGTTCTGTGTTTGGCAGTAAGAACAAAGTACCTTGAGCTACCATTACATGCTACTTGCATATAGAAATGCATGACATTTTAAAAAGATATCTCTGGATTTTCTTAACAGCTAGAAATTACTGGAGGATTTAGTGGCAGAAAAGTATAATTTTCTTTAATAGATTGTCAATAGACTTGTGTTATACTTTATACTTCTATAGATACCGAAGTGAACTAAAGGGGAAATTAAGATTTTAATTTTGCCTTATATTTCTTGAAGCAAGTATTTTAACCTGTCCGTAATGACTATATGAAGGAGATACAAGAAGGTTATAAGTTCTGTCTTTAACAACAAAATATATCACCTGCCATCCTTCAATAATCCAGGTGGCGTTTAGTAGAATTTCTCACTGTATAAACTACATTTTAAGAATCCGGAGCAGTAATTTTTAACAAATTTTCAACATCTTCATCAACGACCTGGACGAGGGGACAGTGTACCCTCAGCAAGTTCCCTGATGACACCAAACTGGGAGAACTAACTGATTCCCCAGAAAGCTGTGCTGACATTTAGCGGGATCTCAGCTGGCTTGAGAATTGGGCAGAGAGGAACCTCATGATGTTCAACAAGGACAAGTGCAGAGTCCTGCATCTGGGGAGGAACAACCCCATGCACCAGTACAGGCTGGGGATTGACCTGCTGGAGAGCAGCTCTGCAGAGAGAGACCTGGGAGTGCTGGTTGATAATAAACTGAACATGAGCCAGCAATGTGCCCTTGTGGCCACGAAGGCCAATGGCATTCTGGGATGCATCAAGAAGAGTGTGGCCAGCAAGTTCAGGGAGATTCTTGTCCCCCTCTACTCTGCCCCACTGAGGCCTCATCTGCAGTCATGTGTCCAGTTCTGGGCTCCCCAGCTCAAGAAGGACAGAGAACTTCTGGAGAGAGCCCAGTACAGGGCCACCAAGATGATCAGGGGACTGGAGCATTTTTCATACAAGGAAGGGCTGCGTTAACTGGGGCTATTTCACCTAGAAAAGAGGAGACTGAGGGAGAATCTTATTCATATTTGCAAATATCTAAATGGTGGGTGTCAGGAGGTTGTGGCATCCCTTTTTTTCTATTGTGTCCAGCAACAAGACAAGGAGTAATGGAATGAAGCTGGAGCACAAAAGTTTTCATTTAAACATAAGGAAAAACTATTCTACTGTTCAGGTGAGGGAGCCCTGGCACAGGCTGCCCAGGGAGGATGTGGAGTCTCCTTCTCTGGTGGTTTTCAAAACTGACCTGGATGCATTCCTGTGTGACCTGATCTAGGTGGACCTGCTTCTGCAGGGGGGTTAGACTTGAGGATCTCTAGAGGTCCCTTCCAACCCTACACCTGACACCTTGTATAAACTTTAATTAAAAACATATTATTTGTTAATAACTGATTTAAGCACGTGAATTTTGTGGATAACTGATTCCTATTAGGCTAGAAAATGGTATAAAGCTAAGTTCATTGACACTTTATTGGGATCTATCTCATGTCTCTCTTAGTTATAGGAAAATTACATGTATAGTCTAAGTTGGTTGTCTAGACAGCTCTTTAGTAAGTGGAGATGTTTTCAGTGTGTGGGTAATGATAGCCAGAAGCAGATTTCTAATACAGAATGGGATTAATTTCTCTCTGAGTGTGCTCATTCTTCGCCACAACTAAGGGAACAATGACAAACCCAAAGTAGGCACATAGTTAGGTGAAATAAATCCTACCATTAAATGAATGTAATTTACATTTGTTTAAACTAAAGGAAAAGATGAAATTTTAAGTTAATAAACTGACCTTCCAAAATGTTTGTTCACCACAACCCCTTTGAATTATGTCATTAATATATATTTATTGACTACTGAAAATTAATTCTGTCCTGTGTTAGGTGGAAAGTAGGTTTCACAACTGCTGTAAACTGAAACTACTTGATGATGGAGAGGAGATGGAGAACTTCTGCACTAGCCGGTGATGAGTAGCACACTCCCATTACTACAGTTGGGTAATGAAATCCAGTCCTATTAACTTCAAAGCATGTAGTCTTTTAGCTGTGGAGACTATTCCATTATCCTCACTTTCCACCACAGAATAAATATACCCTAAATAATGTCAAATTATACTCAGCCTTTTCCCAGTGAGAATCAGAAGCTGAAAGAGCAGCAATATTTGAAATAGAACTGAGGAAAAATGTGTAATGGTAGTTTAATAACCCACCACTTTGTTTCAGGTCTCTTGATCTTTACTCTCCATTGTATCCAGATGGAGAAAAAGAGGAAGACTTCGATCCCATTTTCACTCCCCAATTCCTGAGCCTCCTCTATACAAGACTTAGTATAGTATAGTTTAACCTTGGGCCTGAAATGATCTGTGCTAGTTGATAATAGGCCTTCAGAGACTGTTAACCAGTCAAAAATTGCATTATCATTGTAGCTTTCCAACAGTTCTCCACCTAAAGCAAGTAGCCTGCAAAAAAATAAAAAAAGTAAGAGATTACTGTATGGTCATATATATGTATGATACTGAGAAAATAGATGGAATAGAACAGCAACTATGATCTTTTATATCCAGATCTGTTGAAATTTCACTTAAACTGAAACACTTTAAAATGCATTTATAATACACATTTACTCCTGTATGGGTTCTTTTCTTCAAAATAACAACATGGACTAGGAATGGCTGATCACATTTATGATATATTGTAGAACAGTAGGAGTTGTTACCTCATTCAGATGACAAGGGCTGGTTTGGTTTTTTTATCCAATTGCAAATATTATAATCAGTCATACAATTGCTGTTTTCTTTAAGGAAAGCCACTTAACACTGAGACACTGATTCATTCACTTGAGTAGAATCATCTCAGCAGGATTGCTCCAATTCTATCTGGGTTTTCTTTTGTTTTGGATTATTTAGTATGTTTTTTGGTTCTGAGTTTTTTACAGAAATTTCTGCCTCTGCCTGATATGTCAAAATCCAGACACTATGTACTAATTACTGCAATTATGACATTAAAAATCAAATTTCTGACTCTTCAGCTGCAGTAGGGTCAGGTCAACAGTCTCTAGTGGATGAAGGGTACATAGAAGGTTTGAACACAGTGTCATATTTATTCTATAAGTGTCACAGTCTTTCCTCATAATTAAACCTGTTGGGTATTCCTTTATAAAAAAAAATGCTTAACAGTTAATTTTTATACATTTTTAGAACTGAAAGTAGTGTTGGTTGATTTCTTTGACTGTCAGAGGAAAAGCTTTAAAAGTAAAATGTGGTACTAGTAGCACTCTTTCTCTTCTCTTCTCTTCTCTTCTTTTCTCTTCTCTTCTCTTCTCTTCTCTTCCTCTTCCTCTTCCTCTTCCTCTTCCTCTTCCTCTTCCTCTTCCTCTTCCTCTTCCTCTTCCTCTTCCTCTTCCTCTTCCTCTTCCTCTTCCTCTTCCTCTTCCTCTTCCTCTTCCTCTTCCTCTTCCTCTTCCTCTTCCTCTTCCTCTTCCTCTTCCTCTTCCTCTTCCTCTTCCTCTTCCTCTTCCTCTTCCTCTTCCTCTTCCTCTTCCTCTTCCTCTTCCTCTTCCTCTTCCTCTTCCTCTTCCTCTTCCTCTTCCTCTTCCTCTTCCTCTTCCTCTTCCTCTTCCTCTTCCTCTTCCTCTTCCTCTTCCTCTTCCTCTTCCTCTTCCTCTTCCTCTTCTCTTCCTCATCTTTTAAGTGTAATTTCTTGATCCTCATTACAACCTTGCCCCACAGAGATGTTGATGTTTTCACATAATAATGAACTGCAAGCAGTACTGTAGATAAATCTTGGAACAGAAAGAAAAGAGGTTATAAATGAATAAATTTTACTAGAAATGCAATATAACATAGTGGGCTGATTTTGATGCTGTTTGAAAGCAATACGCTTAACAAGATAGTCTTAGGCTGAATAATTAAAAAAGACAAGAGAAAAAATATAGAGATACAAACATTTACATGGATACAAATGAGATTCTTACTAAAGTAAGAAATTTTGTATTTCTTTATGTTTAAAATGGTGCCAAAAATGAATGAACAAAAGAAAGAACTTAGACTGTCATGCAGCTTTCTTCTTTTTACCTATTTTCTTTTATGCAACAAGTATCAACGTTGTTCCTCCTTCAGCTTCCACAGGAAGACTGGAAATGAAATATCAGACTGAAGTCATTGAAATAATGAGAGAAACATTTGAACACCTTCAACATAGGAACAGGACAACAGAAAGTTCGGGCTGGCTTTTTGTAGGACTCTTGTCATAGACTTCAATCAGCACTGGAGGAGGCCTAATGACTGAAGATGAGAATGTTTTCTTAAACATTTTCAGAGAAACATTAAGTATATATCTACTGAAGCGAGATGCTCTGCTCAGTGATTACATTGCGTCCTGTTGCATGTCTGAATTTTGTAGCATCACACTCTGATTTAAAAGTCAGTGGAGTCATTTTGAGAGTTCCTCCTGGGTAGCAGAACAGCATTTGACCCCTTACCATTATTCTTCTGGCTGTCAGCTCTCCCAGCAGCATGCCATGGGTTGCAAATGGAGTCTGGCTAATAATTGTTCTAGCAAGTTAATCGGTGGATGGCAGTGTGGAAATGTGTTTCCTCTGTCTTGTTGCATATTGCAGTGGGTAAAAAAAAGGAAAAAAAAAGAAAAAAGGAAAAAAGGCACATACTGTTTGTATTACTGAAATGACAGGCATGGAATGGAATTGTTCAAGTAACTATGATTGTGTTCTTTTCTTCTTGTTAATAGAATTGGAATATATATATATCTATATATACACACATATATATTATATACTGAGAAGAGTCAGAAAGGTCAGTGTAATTCAATTCCAATAAGTTAAATTTAAATAAAAAAACAGAAGTGAACTCACATACATACACATACTGCCAAATGTCATCTCTTCTGCACAGGGCTATGTGTTTGCACTATATAATCTGACCTCTATATTTCGCCTTCCCCTAGCAAATCCACCCTTGACAAGGCACACAGAGAGAAATATACAAAGAGACAATCAGCTTAATCTTTTATTCTGTTTACACAAATCCACTCGATTTCTGTGTTAGCTGTTTTAACTGCTTACCAATTGTGTATTCAAAAAGAATAAGAAAAGGCAGTGAGGAAGTAGAGAAGGTTCTATGAATATGCCACTGGCACTTTATGGCTACACTGACACTAGTTTCCCCATCACTATATAAGGGCTCAGCACATGACCACTTATCTAAACCTCTTTTGGAAGAGACCAAATTTAGAAAATGGTCCTTGGTTGCTAATGAGCTAGCTAATTTGCTAAAGTGGTTTTGCCAAACAAAAGCAATCCGTTGTCCCTGGTATCCTGATTTCTCTGATACAGTGAATTCAGTAACAGAATCCTATGTCAGTTGTAGAATAACTGTAGAATAATGATGTATAGCAGCTAGACCAAAATATTGCAGCATGGATTTGATATCTATCAGAGAAATAGCAAAGAGAAGAACCTATCAGGCTTAGAAAGGAGAATAAGATTACTGAAATAAAAAGAATTGTACTTTGGTAGAATAAAGTGTGCATTAAGTCATGATAATGTTTGCAGATAGCCTCTTTGTGCTACAAAGATGGTCAGAAACTTGCTCATTTCTTGCTTACCTTCATTATTAATTTCCCAAATTAGTTTAGATGACCATAGCATGCCTAGACAACCATAACTGTCTTGTTTTTCTTTTCTAGTTATCCAACACTTGCTACATGATTTTTTTCTACCAGTTCACTGTTCTTAAGAGGAACAAATAAATTTTTCTCAGTGAAGAAAAGTTGTATCCTTTGTACAAGATAATTTGATAAACATAGAGCTTTTTTAAAAAGAGGTTTTTCAAATTTGTCTGTCCAATGATATATTTTAATCTGATGTATCATTCCATTTTACCACAGCCATAACAATGTTTTTGAAAGTATTTATTTTGATTTTAGAGACTGAGGCTTCCATCTCAGCACAGCTCAATACTCATTTCTGATTCTCATATCCCCTCAAGTCCACTGGCTAGTTTCCAGCAAAATGGAAAGATTCTCTGAAAACAAGTACCAAATGGGTAGGAAAGCCACTGAGACTCTTTTGGAGAACAGGTCTTACAAGGAAGAGTTGAGGGAGCTGGGGATGTTTAGCCTAGAGAAGAGGAGGCTGAGAGGAGATGTAATCACTCTCTGCTACTAACTGAAGGGGAGCTGTGGTGGGTGTGGATCTCTCCAGTAATGAATGATAATACAAGAGGAAACTGGCTCAAGTTGCACCAGGTGAGGTTTAGATTGGGCATTAGGAAGAACTTTTTTAACAAGAGGGTTATTAAGCATTAGAACTGGCTGCCCAGGAAGGTGGTGGAGTCACCATCCCTAGGGAGATATTTAAAAGATGCATAGATGAGGGACTGAGGGATATGGTTTAGTTTTGTAATGGGCTTGGTAGTGTTTTGTTAGTGGTGGCATTTGATCTTAAAGATATTTTCCAATTGTAATGATTCTATGATTCTGTGACTCAAAAGCTAGCTGCAAAATGACCTAACCATAGAAAAATACTTAAAGCTCTATTAAATGCAGTGCAGAATTATAAACAAGTTAATTCTAGGACAAGAAAGAAAGAATCCCACAGCTTGTCAGGGCCTGTCCCTGCCCCAGGGAGATGCCCTATGTATAGGACTGGGGCTGCCACTTGTTGCTCCCCTGGTTTGCCTCATTTTGTCAGGGGACAGGCAGGGCAAGACCCCACAGGCAGAGCCTGTTCTACTCTAAAATTGACCCTGGCCACCAGGTCCTGCCCTACCCACCCTGGGGACAGCAAATGAGAATACAACCAAACATTACAGATTCACAGAGGTGGTGGGTTGGACTAGATGATCTTTCGAGGTCCCTTCCAACCCTTAAGATTCTATGATTCTGTGATGTGCCACTGAATGTGTCACTTGACAAACTGCACATGTCTCTGATAGAGAAGACATTGGGAAGACATGGGGAGTGAGTCAGAAAACAGAATGAGATTCAACAAGAATAATCCAGTCCAAGGATAACCATAGAGGAAATAACAACATTTTATAGTCTAGGAAAGAGAAGGCTCAAGAGCAATATGATCACAGTCTATAAACACCATCAAGGAAACAATAACAATGAATTAAGGGAATTACTGTCTCAGAAGATGGCACGACAGGAAGCGATGGCCTGAAGATAGGAAAGGAAAAGCTTAAGTTGATAGCTGGAAGAATTGGACAATGTGGGAAATCACTGGGCTTGGCAATCAAGCCACCAACATCATGGTGCGTATTCAAGAAAAAAAAAGGTTACTTTTAATGCTTCTGAGAAAGATGTGCGGCAGAAAGTTTTGTGACAGGCCAGAAAACAAATTTGCTTATTTGTAACTGAATTTCACAGAATCATAGAATCATAGAATGGTAGGGGTTGGAAGGTACCCTTAGAGATCATCCAGTTCAATCCCCTAGCTAAAGCAGGTCCAACTAGATCACGTTGCACAGGAATGTGTCCATGTGGGCTTAAAACCCCTGAGATTAAGATTTTTTTTTATGGGTATGGCTGTATATATTTAGAAGAACTAGGAGAGGAATTGATTTTTGAAAATGAAATATCGCCTTTTTATTGAATAAAGTCAGCTTTCATGTAGGACAAAGAATGTGATTTTAATTTTTAAAATACTTTTTTGTGGTGGGGAAATATGTTTATATTAAGATTTCTGTCTCAATCTTTGGAGATAAGTAGACAATTTCTTTAATAAGTTGTAGACTATGCTATTCACTAGGAACAAATCAACAAATGACAGATGTGTTAGTAAGTGCCTGCATTCTGTTTCTGCCAATGCTAGACATTAAAACACAGACCATAATCATCTAGAGTAAAGCACAGCACTGCAAGTTATGGGAACAAACTGATTTTTTAATACAGAAAGCTGACAACTGTTTGTGGTTCTGGAGATACATAAAATAAAACTCTGGTTGGTGAATCTGGGAAGGCATAAAGTTAAAATGTGTATGCTTCTCAGGAATAGCAGCTGAGGACTTGATAGATGTCATGGTTCAGCCCCAGCTGGCAACTAAGCCCCACTCACTCCCCACCAGTGGGCTGGGAGAAATCAGTAAAAATGAGAAATTGGTAAAAAACAGTAAAAAATGAGAAAACTCGTGGGTTGAGATAAAGACAGTTTAATAGCAAAGCAAAAGCTGTGCATGCAAGCAGAGCAAAATAAGGAATTCATTCACCACTTGCCATGGGCACGATGTTCAGCCAACTCCAGGTCGGCAGGGATCCATCATGTGTAACAGTTACTTGGGAAGACAAACGTCATTGCTCCAAATGTCCCCTTCCCTTCCTTCTTCCTTCTCCAGCTGAGCATGATGTCATATGGTCTGGAATATCCCTTTGGTCAGCTGAGGTCAACTGTCCTGACTGAATCACCTCTCAACTCCTTGTATTCCTCCAGCTCACTCTCTGACAGGACAGTGGGAGAAGCAGAAAAGGCCTTGACAGTGTGCAAGCACTGCTCAGCAAAAATGAAAGTATCCTTACGGTATCAACACTCTTTCCAGCACAGATACATAACATAGCCCCATACTGTCAACTATGAAGAAAATTTACTTCAGCCAAAACTAGCTTAATGGATTTGACAAAAAAAAAAAAAAAAAAAAAGATTGGAAAAAAGTTTTAGAGATCAGCTCAAGACTGAGATACACATGGTGGTGTATGTAGCTCTTACAATGCCAATATTGCCAAAGTACACTGTGGTGTTTCAGCTTCTTTCCATTTTGGTGTCTTGACCCTGGCTAGATGCCAGATGCCCACCAAGTCACTCTATCACTCCCCCTCCTAAAGTGGACAGGGGAGAGAGAAATGTAACAAGAGGCTTGTGTGTCAAGACAAGGTCAGGGAGATTGCACAGCAGTTAGTGTCACAGGCAAAACAGACTCAACTTGGGGAGAAAAAGGTTTGATTTATTAATGAACAGTCAGAACAAAGCAGAGAAATGAGAAATAAAACCGAATCATAAAACACCTCTCCCCACTTCTTCTTCTTGGGACTTCCCTTCCTTCCCCCTAAGCAACACAAAGGATGGAGGATGGGGATTGTGGTCAGTTCATTACAGATAAACTTTACCACTGCTTCTTCTCAGGGGGAGGCCTCCTCACACTTCCCACTGCTACACTGTGGAGTCCCTCCCACGGGAGACAGTCCCTCATGAACTTCTCCAGCTTGAGTCCTTCCCATGGGCTACAGTTCCTCATGAACTGCTCCAGCACGGGGCCTTCCACAGGGCACCTCCTCACACCCTGCCCCATTGTGGGTCATCCACCAAGAGACACAGTCTTTCAGGTACTAACCAATCCAGCCCGAGTCTCTCACAGGATCACAGGTCCTGACAGCAAACCTGCTCTTGCATGGGTTACTCTCTCTCCACAGGCTCCCAGGTTCTGCCAGGAACTTGCTCCAGTGTGAGCTTCCCAGGGTCGCAGCTTCCTTCAGGCCTCCACTTGCCTTTTTATAATAATGCACCTCGTTCTGATAGTCTCCAGGAAGTATAATTTTTGTTTTTCTTTCATTCCTTTGTTTCTCCAGTGCCCTCCTAGAGATCTTGGAAATCATTCATAACCATTTCAGTGGCCTATGACATCTAATGTTAGAGCACTGCTAAAGCTTTGGAACCAAAATCTAATCTTGGATTCCTTTGTACTTCACTTGAGATACTTTAGTTCAGTCCCAGATGCAGAGATAACTTAGTATGCAAAATAAAAATAATAATAAAAAAAAGTTTCTCAAAAGACAGACTACAGCAACCCTTAAGTGCTTGTACAGTCCATATGTAGACTTCATACAGAATATATGTTTTCTGTCAAAAATCTACTTTGATGTTGGTAACAGACTGATATTATGAGGAACAAAAGAATTGGATTTTAAGGATGACTGAATGCTTGGTGTGAAATATAATAATTCTGGAGTGTTACGATGTTTTTTTGGGTTGGCCTGATATGTTTTACTATCATAATTGAATTGACCGATCTAGATGTTAAGAAAAAACAAGCATAATGGTAGCTTCTTTCTCTTTTGCAGCTCTATTCAGAGAAAATGAACTATGGGACTTTTAAAAGGAAGATATTGTTAGGAACACTGTATTATGATTTCTGGGATCACTGAAGGGCTTTCTTTTTTTAAAAATAATGATCTCAGAGAGCTTTTCAAGCAGTAATTAGGTATCACAAATCCATGGAGATATAGCTAAATAGAATTTATTCACCTGCCACAGGAATACAACCATATTCAGACTGGCATATGGCAGCTAAGAACAGACAGTAGAGTGACGTGCAATTTTGCTCTGAATTAATATCAAGTAGCAGTCACCAGGGGGACTAGACAGTATGAAAACCAAAATCGGACTACTGTGAAATTAATAATGGCATCTAGGTTTGAAACATTTAAGTAGGCAGACTAGAAGCACAAGTAGACTCCAGCTAACTGCAAATCTATAAAATCTTTTTCCTACTCCAGTTCAAATACATTACCCTTTCCTCTCCAAGTTTTTTTTTTTTTTTCATATGCTTGATTTTTAATTTTGGGAATAAATAATGTTTGTTGTATACAAGCAGTAGTTCTGAAATATTCAACATTTCTGGAATTCTGTCATTTAATGGTGACCCCGATTAACTTGTGATATTTTAAAGTATTACTGTGCAATCTAGTAAGCATGCAATAGCAAGCAATAAAAGTAGCAGAAGGGCTCAGAGCAGAGGCTGCTTAAAAACTACCCTTGAGACCACTAAACATGATTAGTACTCTGCAAGGGAATTTTAAATGAGTGAAATAAGATCAGTGCAAGATTTGGTGCACTGATGAATGAAGACTGGAAACATTTAATATGAAGAGAAGTTTGACAATGACTGTATGAAAATGTTAAACATGAGTAGACTGGAATATTGATGAGTCATATGGGAAGGACAGGGGACAGCGGAGACACTAGAAAAGGAAGGCTCTATGCTGTCAGTGTGTCTGTGGGTGAGAAGTCTATTTATAGAAGATACTTTAGGGGCAGAATTTAAGTCTCTTTTTCTTGTATTATAAACATAGAAAATGACAATCCAGATTCAGACACTGGCAGGTTGATGCCTGTGAGTCCCAGAAGGGAAAGAGGTGCTACAAAGGAGGACACTGTCTGTATTGACAGGAAAAATCCGGCCTGGAGCTTCTGAGCTGCTACAGAGGCCAACCTAACAGAGGATCAAAGATGCCCTTTTTCAACATGTCTCTCAAGCAGCCTCTGCTTCCTAGGGCTAGAACTGAAAGTGAGTATCTATCCAGAATTGTTCTAAGAGCTTTCTTCTCCCAAAGTGTACATCCTGTATTTGTAGTTTGCATGATGGGTAGGTTGTTGTAATGTTTTCACTGGGACAAACTGCCTTGTCTTGCTTTTCTGGAGAGACAGAACATGTTTCAGTCAATAGTTTGATCCCCCTTTTTGACTATGTCTCAAGACCTGCTTGCAGACTCTTAGCAGGAGGCTCTGGATGTCCTAGAATAATTTGAAGCAAGTTTAGTAATACTTGCACAAACCTCAGTGTAAATATGTTTAGCATGATTATTTCCAAGAATGTAGCTTCATTCAAAGCAAAAAACTAAAACACTGGCACAGAAAATAAAAGGGGCTTCAAGTAAGAGGAGATCATCTTCCAGTTCAGTAAATGACATATTTTTGCTGCCTTTACTCTGTTTTTTTTTATCATCCTTGTACTGAATGAGATTTATCTGAGAAACAAATGTCTGTATTGGATTAATTTATCTGGCCGATATTGTTATAAAAAGCCTTCTCAAATGTGAAGTGGTGGTCTAAGGAGGGAAAAATGAAAGAATTAAACCAAAGTAATCACTCTGAAGATAACCACTAGCCTTTTCTTAACTCACAAAGCTAGTAATAACTTTGTTTAAACTTAGAATAGGCTATCATTCTGTAATGGTTTTGACCTGGGCCAGGTTTTTTCAGTAGCAGAGGGGCTAAAGGGGTGGCTTCTTTAAACAGAGTTGCCAGAAGCTTCCTCTGTAGCTGACAGGGTTAGGGCCAGTCAATTTTAAGCTGGATCCTGCACCTAACCCAGGCCTAGCCAATTAGTGGTGGAGGTAACGCCTCTGTGAATAACATATTTGAGAAGAAGTTGTTGTGCAGTTGAAAAATGGCAGCAGCAACAGGGAGAGAGAATGTGAAAACATCCCCACAGTCACCGAGGTCAGTGGAGAAGGAGGGGGAGGAAGGTGCTTAGGCACTGAGAAGAAGGCTCCCCTGTGATACGTGGTGAGGACCTTGGTGAAGCAAGTTGTCCCCCTGCAATCCATAGAGTACTGCTGGGAAGCAGAGATCCACACATCGGAGCGACCTGAGGGAGGCTGTGACTCCGTAAATGTTCATCCTGGAGCAAGTTTCTGGCAGGACCTGGGAGTCCGTGGGGAGGTTCCCACGCTGGAGCAGGTTTGCTGGCAGGATTTGTGATCCCGTGAGGGGACCCAGGCTGGAGCAGTCTGTCCCTGAAGGACTGTCTCTCCCGGTGGATGACCCACGCTGGGCAGCATGTTAGGAGCTGCCCCGTAGGAGGACCCATGCCGGAGCAGTTCGTGAGGAGCTGTAGCCCATGGGAAGGACCCACACTAGAGAAGTTCATGAGGGACTGTCTCCCGTGGGGAGGGACCCCACAGTGTATCAGTGGGAAATGTGAGGAGGCCTCCCTCTGAGAAGCAGCAGTGGCAAAGTCCATCTGTTATGAACTGACCGCAACCCCCATTCTCCATCTCCTGCGCCGCTGGGGGGGAAGGAAAGAGAGTCCTGGGAAGTAGAGGGGTGGGGGGAGGTGTTTTAAGATGATTTTATTTCTCATCTCCCTGCTTTTATTGTTTCTTTAATAAATCAAACCTTATTCTCCCCAAGTTGAGTCTGTTTTGCCCATGACGCTAATTGCCGAGTTTGATCTCTCTGTCCTTATCTAACTCACAAGCAGTTTGTTATATTCCTCTCTCTCTCCTGTCCAGTTTAGGAAGGGGAGTGATATTATGACTGGGTAGACATTGGACTAAACCACCACACATTCAGAAGACAATAGTGGTCTTTTCTTTGACTAACAATAGTCATGATGCTTTTTTTTTTTCCTATCAGGCACTGCAGAAAACTGTTGCTTTTAATAGATTATAGTTTAAAGTTTTGTGGCGAAGAAAAACATGAAATCTTAGATGGTTCCCTGAATTTAGAGTTAATACAACATGAAAGTATATTACAACTTTGTCCTCAGTTCTACAATGAAATACGCAAGCTGCAATAGTTTCACTGCAGGATTAACAACTTCAATTATGTTTTCTTTTTCTTTAATGAAATCTTTTTCCAACACATTCAATTACTAACCTGTCTTAGTTTAAATATTTGCTATGTAGCATGTTATACTTAATGTAAATTTACTTTTTCTTGTTTCTGAGGAAGCTGTAAAATGTGTTAAAAATTTATATAAGTTCATTTTAATTTCACCTGTAGACAAATCATCTGGATGTTCTCTACTAGCAAAGAGTAATGATAACTGGATTTCTGATGTCTCCTCATGGTACCTAGGTCTCCTGCCCTGCTCACATGTAGCCAGCATATATTATAGTGCACAGAAGCACGTGAGTCATGATGGGAACACTGGTAGATTCCTGGTGCTTGGTAATAGCTTTCTCTCTTTTCTGTTGTGGCCATCATAGTCATAAAAAAGAAATAATGAATGTAGAGGTGTCCAGACAAAAAAATAAAACCAAAACCAAACAAGTATTGATGCATTGTACATACAGTTTTACCTTTTGAGACCTGCGTTGTGATTGATATTTCTGGTGAAAATGTAAACTGTGAGTGAAGCCAGTGCCTGAGGTTTTGCAAACACAGCAGCACTGTACAAGACATAGCATGGGGATCAGTGCTAGTCTCCTTATCCGACTCAAATACTATAGTTTCTTACTAGTCGAAATGCAAAGCAGAGTATTGCGTGGTGACAGTGTGAGTAGAGGAAGTAAGTCCTCTTCTGTTCTTTACTGCATAGCTTTGTGAATATGATAGTAGCAGAAGTTAGCTCTATATTGCTATATCAACACAATATCTTAATCTAAATTAACTAATATTCCAGTACTAGTATGCTACTCATCACAGTTGCAAAGGAGAACTTTCATTACTGGTCTTCCAGTGGGTTGAGCCATAAAAAAGATCTGGAGGTGTCTTTTGGTAGTTGCAGTGTGTGAGGTCAAGAGTAACCCTGACATCCTACACTGCTGATAGAGGGAATAAAATTCATGTAAGTAATATCCCAGCATTTCATAGAATTCCTGAGTAATATTACATAGGATCTCAGAAGGTAGTGCAGTGCTCCACATCACACTTATTTCACTCAGATCTGCTGTAGCTAAGGTTTTGTAGCTTACTGTGGGTGGTCTTTTTTCTTTGTTATTCTGTTAACCTTCTGCAGTTTTGAATAGTGAGTATGGATATGCACGGCACAAAAACTGGTTTAATCCCTTGCAGAATGACGAGAGCAGGTATCTATGTGTAAAAATAGATTAGATTAACACAAACAAGGCAGAAAATACCTATGTGGTTTTAGGGGTAACCTTATTTCCATCAGTAGAGGGGGAGGGTAAATAGAAGGAAATCCATACTTAAGAGAAGCTTGGGATCCCTGTACTTATATTTTGCTTTTTTTCTGAAAAACTCTGGTTTCAACATCAAGAGCTGATTTTATGTCCTTGCCTCTTGGGTCACAGTCTCTCATCTCTAAGGTGCGAGTAACAACTACATTCCTACTGAGTGATGTCCGTATTTCAAAAGCAACTCCTTCTGTCCTTAATGGCTCTTATACCACAGCAGAAGTCAGTAGGTGGACAGCCATGCCATCCTGCCTTGTGTCTCCTGTGTACAGAAATGGATAGGAGGCACTGTAGCTGCAATTTTGATGTTATAAATAAGTAATATTATTTTTCCTTGAAATTGTTTGGTATTCAAACACTATAAAGATCTTTCTCAGGACTGTACAAGACAGCTGCAGCTCTGACTTCTGCGGAGCACATTTTACAAATCCAGGGTAAAGTTACTTCTTTTAACAAAGTGCCAGAGCTTTGTTTTCTGACTATAACACTAATATGGAGATTTATTTATTTATTTACAGATAGTAGTCTAATCTCTTTGAGGGATGAGCCATTGTCAAAAGCAGACCAAATCTGTGGGCTGGCCATGAGTTGCTGCTAGCTAGAGAGCGCAAGACGATGCTACAGCTGTCCAGCCTGTTAATAGAGTTCAATTTATCTTTCTCAGGTTAGTTTCTTTGTTTCCTGGCCTGAAATTCCTCTGTGTGAATGTTTTTTTGTCTCCTTGCCAAGTCTGTGGCCAGTTCCAAACACACATTTACTGACAAATTAATATTTTCTCTTGGCATGAGCCTTATGTTTATTTTGTTCAGATATGCAACATTTTATTTGCAGCATCTGTGCATTTCTAATCAATTTATGTTCAAGATTCAGCCCCTCTCTCAGAGGAATAGCAAGAGAATGGATAGCTGAGATAAGATAAATTATATTATACATATATATTTTAATGTGCATAATAAACAGTAGAGTTAATCCTCTGTAAGTGTTTCCTGTTTAATAAAAATAACTCTCTCCCTCGTTCTCTCTTTCTGACTGGTCTTTGTTAGTTTTTTTTTTAAACAGTTGGAATGTCTTAAGAACGCAAAGTAAAGAACATTAGAGCAATGTAGTCTTGGCTATTCCTTTCTAATTATTTTTCTTCCTAACTTTGTTTTTGTAATTTTCTGAGTTCTAGTGGTTTCTTTTGCACATCCTAGGTGGGAAGTTACATCAAAGTTACTATTATTTCATCACTTTCAATATATAATTGCTTGATATACTGTGAAATAAGTCCCTGAAGCTTCTATGATTAATTTGCCCTTATTACGCTGCTTCAGTAACATGAATGAAATAAATAATACAGAAAAGAGATGCTGCATTTCAGTAGGTGACCCTGTTATATTGTTTCTGAAGCATGCAGGAGAGGATTTGTGATCCCAGACATGCACAGAGGTGTTGCTCTTTAGTCACTATGCAGGACAATGGGTTATTTCTCTTTTTGGCTGAGATGATTTTCTGAGAGCACGTTTTTCCATATTGTATGATTTGTCTGAGGAGCTTCCATCTACTGCAGAAATTATTCCCTTTACAGTTTTCCCATTCTTTTTACCATTTTCTTTTTCTGTCTTTTCTCTTGAGTATTGAAAACTCTAAAGATCCTCTAAACATCCTCTTGGCAACACCTCAGAGAAGGAGGTGAGATGTGATGATAGTCAGAGGAGTAGTGTAAAACACAGGCAAATCAGCCACTCTCTAGGATTTCATACTGATTTAAGGAAAGATGCACAAATCCTAAGTTGACTATTGCTGTTGGAAGCCATAGTACTGCAACATTACAAAATATGATTGTAGTTATTGAGTCAGGCTGACCTCTTTGATGCATTTCCTGCAGACTAGATTTTCCATTGAAGTAATGATACATTTAAACATCTTTTTTTTTAAGCAGAACTCTCTTTAAAGGGGAAAGTTATGTTATAATCATTTTTCAGGGGGAGAAACTGAAGTAGGGAAAATGAAATACATGCCAGTGTTCACTCAACAGAGACAAGACTGGGATCTTGATTTCCTGAATGTGATCATTTTCACATGCTGTATGTACTCTGAATCTATGTTTTTATTAGAACACTATGTCTTTTCTTCATTACACCAGTATTTTCCAGATGATTACATACTTCACTGATACTCAGTTTTCAGACCTTCATAACCTCTTGAAAATAAACCAAATTCCTTTTAGAAAAGAACACAGTCAGTATCTGACAGAGATACCCCTACATAATAACCTTTTTCTTCCAACGTACTTCTTTTCCCTGAAAGACTTTACTTACACAAAAAAATGGTACGTATTTTTCTCTCAGTCTTCAACGCACACAGGATTAACCAAGTCACTTTTACTCAAATTTGTTTTCATGGAGCTTAATAATAGTGGTGAAAAGAGAATTTTCAGTACAGAGTGAGAACAATAGATAACTAGCTGCTAAAGAATGCTACAATTATTAATTTGCAACTTGAATAATATTGGATACTTTTTCTTCTATGTGGTAGACACAGTATATCTGGGAAAGGAATTAAACCAAGCCCCAAATGAAGATAGTGATCAAAATAAATGGAGACTTCTGAAGGCAGTGGCAATCCCAAACCAAATTGACATCAGAAATTCATCGCTTCTGATTTCTCCAATATTCTCAGTAAAAAGCAGGATGATGAGAGCTCCTGTGGTCTTCAGAGAGCTATTTTTCAGAGTATGCAATTAATTAATAATGATGAAATGGCTACACAACAAAGGGCATTTCTTGTTTTCACATTTCCCTACAAGAGAAAATATCCAAGATATTCCAAGATATTCCAATATTTCAAACTTTGAAATATTTAGTCTTTCATTTGGAAGTTGTTCCACAGGATTAGTGTTCATCTGTCTTTCCATTTTCAGGTGATCTCTTTTCATACAAGACTGATAAAAAAATAAAACGGAAGTCACTATTTTAGTCAACATTTCAGTTATTCTTTATATGAAGACTTTTCAGTACAGCAGACCTTCAACCTGTTAATGTAACCTAGTCTTACTATTCTGTTTATAAACATGCTAGAGAGGGGTGACTAATGTCCTAATTTGCTTTCTCCTCAGATCTATGATGCTGTAATATCAACCAGACCTGTCATCATTGACAGAACATGGGAGAAGAGCCTGGGGATTCAGTTTACTTTTCCTCTAACACTCCTTCTTAAAAAACACGAAATAAATGAGACTCTGTCCCTTAGCAATAAAATCAAGGGTGAAATGAGTACTAAAAATGAAGAAGCACAAAATGCCATCTCCCTTCTTTGACATTGACTATCTTTTTAAAATATTGAGCTACTGGGAATGCAAGCAGACAAAAGACGGAAGAATATACTACTCATGTTTAATCTTCTTTTTCCTAAAGACTGAACTAAATTTTCAGTGCTTTTAAGCTTTTAATTTTTTTTTAAAGAACACAGCTAGGAGCCTGACCTGTCAAAGTGAGATAGTGTGCTGGCTTGCTGTGATTATGTTGCTGTCAGTATATACATTTACTTTCCTTCTTCAGGATTGTTCTAATATGTCACCCTTTTATTTTAATTCGATGACCACTAAGATTTCTGACAAAAGCTTGGAAATCAAGGTTAACAAGTAACAAATTACTCTAAAATAAAAATGTCACAAAGTCTCTGTGGAATGCAGCTGCAGATATTGGTTACTCAGGATCAATTTTTCATTAAACTCTGCAAATGATTTTAAGCCTTTATTCTACATCTGTGAAGGATCTGCTCTTTATCAACTGCCAGAAGATGGAGCTCTTTTAATAAACCATGATGTTAGCATATGAAAAAAGCAGAAAAAAAAACCATGTAAAAGATTTAGAAAAACATTAAGAATTATTTCAGGGTTTTTTTTTTTATATAAGGCTTAGTAAATACATTTTAAAGTAGGTAAAGATTAGGATATGCTGCTGCAAATTTGAAAAACACCTTAGTATACTGACTATAGTTTCAAATTTTTTTAGTTGTAATCTTATATTTTAAACTTTCGTCTTCCATCTTCTAAATCTTCCAAACATTCCTGAATTCTTCAGAACTTGGTCTTTAGTTAGGATATATGGAGTTGCAAGGGTGCAATGTATGTTAAAAATTTACTCCACGTCATTTTTCTCTGCTCCCTGTTTTGGTGGCATAAAGCTGGAGTGGAAGGCAGCGTAGCTGGGCTCTGCAGAGCTGTGTGGCTGTCAGACTGAGGGTGTTTCACTGACTTCTCTGACAAGTGCTAAGCAGGTGGGCTTCAATTTTGACATAAGCCACCTCAGACAGATAGATGATGGTAGGAAGTGAGATAAATGTGCCTGTGAAGACAACTCTTTGGCTTTCCTTCTGTATTGACCATAGAGGAAAGATAGATAATGAGGTTAGACTAAACGTCTAAGTTTAAGACAGGTAAAGTTAGACAGAATGAATCCAGAAATCTTATTAACAGACTCAGTGATGAAAAGATTGAATCTCTATGCACAGTAGTGATTCACACTTTTAAAATGTGAGACCATAATGTAAGATTATGAGCATAAAGTTCAAATTTTAGGGAGACAGCTATGTATCTCGGGAAAGCATTTGAAACAAAATTATTTTTTTTATATCCAATGATGTATCTTAGTTTACCACTTAAAACTAAAATAATTTTTCCATGAGTGCAAACCTAGATGGAGGAATTGTAAAATACAGATTATGTTTCTTTATATCATCTATCACAGTGTTATTGAGAATGGATGAAAAATACGCCGAAGAATTCTCTTATTGACACAGTGCTTGAGGAAATTTAGACCTCCAAAGGTTGCTTGGTATGACAGGATTGTCCTTTTCATCTATTTTAAGAAAACTTCTTTTGTCTGTATGAAAATTAATCAGCTTGTGTGATCAGCCTGTCCATAGCTCTCACAGAATTTGTCAATCAGCCTGGATTGCACTGAAAGTCACTTTAGACCTGAATTCCAAAATTGAATGCGTGTATGTGCTTTTACCACTTTTCTCCTGATGTGGAGAAATGTTTATTTTAATGGAGACTAATAAAATAACAAATGCTTTTACAATCTACCAAATCTATCATAGCAATTCTTCTCTATGGATTATTCACTTTGCAAGGCCTTTAGCAGCAGTAGATGGTAGCATATTTAGCCTACAACCTTTTGTCTTTGTATTATGCTTCTGTGGGTGTACTTAAAAGTTTTTACAGCTATACTATACATTAGGGGTAAAAGCTGGAGATTCAAAAATGCTACTTTGGTGTCTTTGCTCCCTCTCAAGCCATTGAACAGAGAAAAGTATTTCATAACATTAAAAGTTGGACATGTTCAGAAAGGAAGTTAGAGCATTAAATGAAGGGCTTAAGTACTTTTTGCTCTATTGATTTTGTATGAGGTTATGCACCTCAATTCAAGCCAAAAGTTCTGATAACTCTCCTGTACCTACGTGTGTTTTCCAAGTACGCCATCTATCATACACCCTGAAACTATACTGTGATGATGTGTTTCAGCTTTGCTCAGATCCATGCTGTTTTCTGATATGGTGAAAGGAAATTCCACACTTGCATTCAAAATCTTCAAATTAATCTAGAAAGATGTTAAAAAAAGACATTTTTTTTTTCTTTCTTTCTTTCTCTCTTTTTAGGATTATTTTTATGACAATTTTCCAAAAACTCCATTAGCTTTGGATCTTTGTGTAGATGTCTCTGAGTAATAACGAAAGGATCACGTCTACCAGAAAGGAGAGTACTTACTTGATAGCAAAAGGGCCTAATGGATACCTGTCAGAGGACTTGGCAGGAGTGCAGGTGCTGTCCATCCATAAATGATGATGCTTAATGATGACAGAGAGAGTGCATGTATTATTATATGAGATTTTTATTACTGATGGCTTTCATATTTGTGCTGACACATCCTCTCGCAGTGTCTTAAACAATGTTATATCAATCTCCTTGCAACTGCACAACTGTATAATTTCTTCTGGTGAAGGCTGAGAACCTTCTCAGAGGATGTTAAAGTTAAGATTTCTTGTAGTTTAAGCCCTAATGCAAGCACAGTGAAACACCTTACCATTTTGCCTACTCCCTACTTTCCTTCCTTTGCTGAAACTAGAAATATCTTGCAGGGTGATTAACAGGTAAGGGGATTTTTGGAAGGATTTGGAAGGCAATACAGAGCCTTGTAATTGCAAGGGTTGTAGCATTCTTCTCACATGTCTCTTCCGCTTCACGAATGCTACTATTACTTCTCAAAAAACAAAACTCACGCTTGAGCTTACTGTAGCTACTAGATTTCAGTAGTTTGTTCTTTATTTGTTTTACTTATTTGAAGAAGTGTTATGTGATTGAAGATTCATGAAACACAGAGGGAATTTAAAAGCAACTTTCTCACTGGACATATCAGTGGTACTTTTGTCTGGAAGCTGGCGCTTTTTCCATCATTTTAATCTTACTTTAGAAGGAGTTTTTCTTTCTTACTGGCTACATAAAAGATGATAGGTTAAGAGAAATCAAGACAACATGTTACAAAATAAGCAATTCAAACATTAGGAGGAGAATAGAGAAACAACACTTTATTTTCTTTAAGGTCTTCTTTACATATACAAGTTATACAACTCTGACTGTACTGCTAAAAGCTGTGTAACCCATCTGGCTAAGTGTGCACTGAACTCATTGTAAAAGGCAGCAAAGGGAGGAATTCTTTTACAGGAATGTTTTTCTTCTGATATAGCTGTTCACACAGCAGGAGTTGTGCCAACTTCAGTGATGTAATTATTTTCATTTTTAAGTAAAGTTTTATCCTCAACTGAAATAGTTACAACAATGGCAAACATACAGGTTAATTAGGACTAATATTTTTTATTATAACATTGCCCAGTGTTTCTTTTTAAATTATTAGTGAATTTTTTCAGCAGAAGTGTGTTTAAGTTGGGAGTGATCTTTCTCTTAAATGTTTACTACTGTCATATTGCTAGAAGCTAGGTCTATCTTGGTAGACTTTGTTTTGCTCTTTTGGAGGACGCTTCATACCAAGAAAACTAGTGGAACAGACAGTTATTGCCACAAAAACTAGTAGCAAAATAGCTAGCTAGATAGATATATAGATGATAATCAAGGTGAACAAGATAGCTAATATTTTTGCTTAATATATCTTGGACAATAGTGGAATGATTGTAGGAAGAGATCAGTATTTTTGAAAAGAAGTTGTACATCAACTCATTGATTGCAGTTCCTTTTACTATAGTTCAAGGAATTTATAGTGTATGCATCTTCTAACTTGTAGAAGAAATATGCACTAAGTTGCTTTGCAACTTGTGGTAGCCTACAAAAAAACAGAGCTAGGCTGCCATAGGCCTGGAAGGGTAACCTGAAAAAGGCTCCAAATGGTTGGGAGTTAACTCTTATTTTCATTAGAAGATTGTAAGACTGCTCCAGGTACAGACGCTATGCATATCATTTATATATACTTACAATTTTACAGCCTCTAATTTAGTCTTCTAAGCATGCAATATACTTATTTTTTTCCTAAAAAAAAAAGCCCAAAACTCTCAAAAGATTTGAGGAGTCAGAAGAGGATTGATTTGCAAGGTTCATTTGTCACTATGAGCAAAGATTAGAGCTCAAGGAAGAATGACTCATAATGTCTGTGCTCATTGCAGCATGACTGACAGTTTGCAAGTAAAGACAGACATACTTCTCTTTTCCTCTGGGAAGCCAGCAGAGAAAAGGCCATTTTATTCAGCTGAACTAAGACTATATTTTGGAAAATATTTCACCCATTTTGCTAATATTGGTGGGCACTGATGGATACTAATACTGTACACCCAAAAGAACAAATTCCCTCAATGTAAGAGCATTTTGCATTGATGACTGTTCTGAGTACACTCTTTTCTTTAACTTTGAGCCTGATAGGGAGCCTATGTAGGACAATGCAAATGATCTTACTGACTTTAGTGGAATTCAGATATAGTAAAAAGATGCATTGCTAGATTTTTGCAACAACAACAAAAAAAAGGTACCTAGTAAAAGATCTACAGAATGATATTGACATTGCTCATTTAAATTCCTCTTCTCAAAGAACTTCTCCTTGAATTACCCAGTTTCTAAAAATCCACTTCTAACACACCTCAGACTCATCGTAGGATTGCCAAGATGATCAGGGCACTTGAACATCTTTCCTGTGAGGAAAGGCTGCATCACCTGGAACTGTTCAGCCTAGAGAAGACTGAGGGGAGACCTCATCAACACTTCCAAGTACTTAAAAGGTGTATGTTGAGAGGATGGGGCAGCACTTTTTTTCTGTTGACTCTAGTGATAGGACAAGGAGTAATGGATAAAAGCTGGAACACAAAAAAGTTCCACTTAAATGTAAATGGAACATTCCTGTAAGGGTGAGGGAGCCCTGGTACAGACTGCTCAGGGAGGTTATGGAGTCTCCTTCTCTGGAGGTCTTCAAAACCCGCCTGGACACATTCCTGTGTCATCTGATCAAGGTGGACCTACTTTAGCAGGGAGTTGGACTAGATGATCTTTAGAGGTCCCTTCCAACCCCTGCCATTCTGTGATTCTATGATTAAATTGTGAAGTGCTTTTAGATTTAGTTCCTTAACTCCAAAGTGGACGACTGCATCAATCTAGAAAAGAATTGTTAAGAAACAGTCTGATTGGTTTCAGTACAAGGCTGAATCTATTATCCTCCTGCAGAAAAGGGAAACGTATTCCTTTTTCTAGTTTTCACTTTTTTTCTGACATGATTATAGACAGACATTGTATTTTTAATTTTTACAAATCTTATTGTATGGATTGTATTAGGCTGTGAAATACTACAGACCACCCCCCACTCCCCAACCCAAACCAAAACTTCTCTATATCTAAGACTGGGAGGCTGTTACAATCTCATGAAGCCAAAACTTCAGTGGATTTTCCATGGACTTCAGCTGGTTATTGTGAGATTATATTTAGGCCCAAGTAACATGACTCTTCCTTTCTAGTTCAGTACACTCTTTTGGTTTTTTTTCTAATGTTTCATATGGTTGGAACCTTAGCTAATAAAGATCCTTTTAGTTGCAGAGAGAAGCTGGATATTTCCCAGGTTCAAGCAATGTAGGCAATATCACAAATTTTACAGTGTAATTCTACAATGATTGATCAGATTGGTTTTCCTAAATCTGATCTTAGACCGTGGAAAATCTTTCAATTGTAGAAGATGTACAGGGGGCTAATATTGCTGCACTGGAACAAGCCTACTTTATTCCTATGCATAGAATGGAGGATATTCCTTCTTTGTGGAGGATCTATAGTAAAAGAGTAGGGAGGCATTTGAGGAGTCAGAATTGCTTTGAAAATCTGAGTTTTGTAAAGCTGCAAGCCACAGAAGAAAGTGATGCTTGAATACTGTGGCTAATGCAGAATTTTTAGAACACAAGTGCATATATAATTTAGCAGTGACAGCAGTAACAGTAGGAGAAAGAAATTCACTTCAAAGGAAGAAGGAACAGAGGGAAGGTGTTTTCTAAAAAAGCCAGGGAGCTCTTTCTGTCAATGGTGCCTTACAGGATTCAAATAGAGGAGGCCAGCCTTTTCTATTGATTGGTGACTGATCTGTATTTTATCTCTTGTCAAAGTGAGCATACACTCAGCTTTTAAATCTAAGATCTGCCTTTAAAGTAGTAAAGGCTTGGATGATGCCTCTCAGAGAATTGTTTTTCAAGAAAAAATAAAAAAGAGTAACACAGAGAAAAAATCCTTAATCCACTAATGTCTTGTCTCTAAAGGTGTAGAACAGACAATTTAACTTCTCAGAATCTTCTTTTATCCACATGGAAGTCACCTCCCTGTAAACTTCTGACTCCTCAACAATAAGATGGTCCCTAGGTGTCCCCTATTAGCTGGAGGAACCTTCAGGAAATGTAGCCTGCATGTTTATTACATCCTGTTGGTTATTAATGAGAGAAAAAAGAAAAAAAGAAGTTGTTCTACTTCTGTAGACTTTAATTGCTCTTCTTGCTGAAATGGGAATAATAATAATGTCAGAAATGTTTAAATCACTGTAGGATATGCTGAATATGTTGCATATTCATCTTGAACTCATCTGTGAGGTAGCAATAAAAACTGAGATTCTGCCCTGAATTCTCTTTCATTCTTCTTCCGTAAAGATCAGTTTGCTGGACCAGAGCCATCAGGTTTCTGAATTACTAAATATACTTTGGACAGTCCTATTCACTTTAAGCATGGTACTTTCAGAGATAAATAAATGACCCTACAGACATGATTTCCAAAAAACCCCCAAACATTAGCCTCAACTGGAATTTCCCATCCATTTTAATGTATTGTTTTTAGATGACATTGAGAACCTGGGCAACGATGCACTGCATTGGTAAAATAATATCTTTTATGAAAGGTATCAAAATGAGGTGCAATGATACTGGGAAAGAAGTTTCAGCAAAGATAAAGTGTCCAAGTTTGCATTTTTTCTGCTATTAATTGAATTTAAGCACTTACATTGACAGACATCTGCCAGCCTTACTGAACATAGTAATAATGAAGTGATTTTTTATCTTGAGAAGGCTGTTGTTTTCAACAGCTATGCATTCACGTTAGCATTACCATTCTCTGTTACAAATCATAACCTCATGCAGCTGCATTTCTGATACTCTACATGTTTAATATATATAGTTATTATGTAGTAGCTATTCAAAGTTAGTGTATACTGGGCTGTAAGTTATGAAAGTATGAAGAAGTATTATTTTTACTTTCTAAGTTTAGGAAATTATTGCCATACCTCAGATGTCTATTAAAAAAACTTCTGTTATACATTGTATAAACTTTGAAAACTTTTATTGGTGAAGGTAAGAACAATTCCAGAAGAAAAATTTAAAACTCTCTTGGGTTATTCCATGTGAATTTGAAATGGTTGTACTAGTTTATTACAAAGGAACTTGATCATTTAAACATAATCTTTTCTAAAAGTGCAACATCAAAAAACTAAAATGTCCACACTTTTACAAGAGTAAAAGATTTTGGTGTGGGCTGGGGTTTTCTGTGGGGTGGGTTTGTTAATTTTTTTTTCTTTTGTCTGTAAGACTGTATTCAACTGAAAAGCTAGATTAAGTGAATTTTTAAAAAGGACAGTACAAAAATATATCAACAGACTAAATTATATCTTTTCCATTAAAATCTACAGGTTTTGATGAGTGCTAGTGCTGGAAAATTATCTAAAAATTGATAAAGGGTCTTTCAAGATTACTCATTGTTCTAACCTTTTTTCCTAAGGTCATTGAATATCCTGCCATGGTCTAATGGGAGAGGTTGGCCAACGAAGAGACCTCGAAACCCCTGTAGGACCATGCAACAATGTTGCCAGGGAACTTCCATCATCCTAAAACTGTATTTAGTTATCTGCACTTGCCTACTGATTTGCTATCCACATTTCCTTTTATATGGTGCTTAGACATAACTGCTACATTTGACCCAAAACGACTGGAAGAATGCAAAAACTCACCAAAACTGTTTCTAGTTTATGCTGCAACTAAGTTTTAAAGAAAAACTTTCAACACATATATGAAAGAAACAAAAATAGTCAACTCTAGCAAGACTTCCTGGGACATTTAGTACTTAGGGGAAAAGCCAGTTCTAGGAGGAGATGTATAAACGTTGAGATATTCAAGTTAAGTATATTGTAGTAATTCTGTTTCATTTTAACTGTTAATTAGAAAATTCATGTAAAAGATTATTTACTTTAAAAATCTTCACAGAAGATGTAGAACTGATGAGAATCGTATCCTGTATATATGTTAAAAAGACTATTTTTACCTTGTAATTTTCACTACAGTATATTCAAACATGGCAAGCCACAATTTATTTTGGTATGAAAGTAACAGCAGAGTAATAAGACCAGGTAAGAAACTTTATTTTTTTTTTTTTTTAATTCCCAACCCCCCACACACTCCTAGGGAATTACTGCACCAGTTTTTTTGGTTTTTTGTTTTTTTTTTTTTCTTTTTTTTTTTTTTTTTAAAGCAACAACAGTGTCCTTGGAGCCTAGGATCTAAAAAGATCTGAGTGATTGCCTCTCTGTGCATATAATTTTTCCCTGTTTTTTAATGATACTTTCGGGTTCACTGTTAAACGAGGGCAGTGTCTACTAAATGATGCATTTGTTTCCAGAATACCTAGTATGTAACCCATAAATTACCAAACTTTCTGAGTTTCCTCCTTATATGTCATGCATTGCTCCATTGGCTTCAGCTGCACAGTAACAGAAAGTCTAGCTCTTTATTTCTTGCTCTGTTATTATTCTTTCACTCATTCAGCCTCCTCTCTCACAGACTCAGAAGAACAGCGTTTTCTTTTGTTCAGTTAAGCATGAAGTCACAGAAGCAACATTTCAGGAGGGAGAGAAATTGATGGGAAAAAAAATTTCAAAAGGTCTAGGAACTGGTCTTTTTATCACCAAAATCCATAAGAGTTTTATCATCATCTTCAAGAACAGTGGATTAAAAATGAATGCTTTCAAAAATCCCCCAACAAAAAGTAGCTTTTTCTTCCTCTTCTGCCTGCTATACTTTTGCCTTGCATCCCAACTTCCAACTCTGTCAATAAATTTCTTTTTTAGTTATTCAGCACGTATATACCTTTCACTGGAATTTTTCAGAATGCAAGAAGTATGTGCTGACTTGGTGTATTTATTTATACGCAAATTCATCAGTATGAGTATGTTATACCAAGAGAATATGACAATAGTACCTCTCACAACATCAGAGAATGTGACGTGGTTTAAGAGACTTTAGGTTCTGGATTCTAAATTTCATTATCTTGGGATAATGAAAGAATAAGAATAAGATTTTGTTATCCTTTGGGAGTACGTAACTGTGGAGGATCCTCTTACACCCATCCAGAGAAACCTGCATGCTCAAGCAAGCCCTTACATTGCCTGTATACTGAAGCAGGCAGCTTGCAAAACAAGCAGGAAGAAATCTCAGTGTGGTTGCAGACACATTGTGGGACAGCTCACATGACAATATATATGGCTATATATTATTTAGGAAAGGCAAGCTAGTGAGGTGGGGTGATGGAGTTGTTCTCTATGTGAGAGAGAAACTGGAATATGTTGAACTCTGCCTTGGTGGGGATGAAGAGCAGGTTGAAAATTTATGAGCAAGAATTAAGGGGCAGGGTAATGAGTGCGATACTGTTATGGGAGCTTACTACAGGACACCTGATCAAAAAGAGGAAGTCGGTGAGACCTTCTACAGACAGCTGAAAACAGCCTCATGATCACAGCCCCTGCTTCTCACAGGGGACTTCAACCATTCTAATATTTACTGGACAAGTCACACAAACAATGAAGCTCAGTCCAGAAAGTTCCTGCAGAATATTGATGACAACAACCCTGGAAAGGTGATGGAACAGCTCATCCTGGAAGCCATCTCTAAACATGTGAAGGAAAAGATGATTATCAGAGTGAGTCAACATATATTCACTGAAGGGAAATCCTGCTTGACCAACCTGATAGCCTTCTATGATTGCATGACTGGCAGTCTAGATGAGGGGAGAGCAGTGGATGTCATCTGCCTTGACTTCAGCAAGGACTTCCATCTCCCATAACATCCTCATAAGAAAGCTCAGGAAGTGTAGGTTGGATGAGTGGATGGTGAGGTGAATCAAGAGCTGACTGAATGACAGAGCCCAGAGGTGATTAATGGCACAGAATCGAGTTGGAGGCCTGTGGCCAGTGGAGTTCCACAGGGGTTTGCTCTGGGACCAGTCTTGTTCAACACCTTCATCAAGGTGAGGAGACAGAGTGTATCCTCAGCAAGTTCGCTGATGACACCAAACTGAGAGGACTAGTTGATTCACCAGAAGGCTGTGCTGACATTCAGCAGGATCTCAGCTGGCTGAGTTGGGCAGAAAGGAACCTCAAGGACAAGTGTAGAGTCCTGCATCTTAGAAGGAACAATCCCACGCACCAGTACAGGTTGACCTGCTGGAGATCAGCTCTGCAGAGAGAGACCTGGGAGTGCTGGTTGACAATAAACTAGCCATGAGCCACCAGTGTGCCCTTGTGGGCAACGGCATCCTAGGGTGCGTTAAGAGTGTGGCCAGTGGGTCAAAGGAAGTTCTCCTTCGGTGAGGCCTCATCTGGAGTACTGTGTCCAGTTCTGGGCTTCTCAGATCAAGAGAAAGAGAGAACTTTGGAGAGAGTCCAACAAAGGACTATCAAGATCACCAGGGAATTGGGATTTCTCTCTTGCAAGTAAAGGCTGTGAGACCTAAGGCCTGGAGAAGACTAAGACAGGACATTGACCAGAGAATCATAGGTTCACTTACATTGGTAAATTCTTTGAGTCCGACTGTAAAATGGACAATGCCAAATTCAGCAGTAAAATATTTTCAGATCTTATCAGTGTTTATAAATACCTAAAGGACAGATGTCAAGAGAATGGGGTGAATCCTTTTTCTCTTGTCTCCAGTGTCAGGACAAGGGGTAACGGGAACAAACCAAAACGCAGGAAGTTCCACTTGAACAGGATGAAAAAATACTGTGAGGATGAAGGAGTCATCCTCAGGCTGCCTAGGGAGGAAGGGGAGTCTCCTTTTCTGGAGGTTTTCAAAACCTGCCTGGATGCATTCCTGTGTAACCTGATCTAGGTGAACCTGCTTTAGCAGGGAGATTGGACTGGAAGATCTGTAGAGGTCCTTTACAACTCCTACCATGCTGTGATTCTGTGAGTCTGTGATCTAAAATCTCTATTATTTCATTGAGCCCACTAAACGCATCCAGCAGTACAGACATTTAAAAAAAATTATTTATATTTAGATCTAATTTAAAAAAATGTGATAATTTTTGGAAACAAAATACTTTATCTGTTGATTTAAAATTTTCAGAGCTGCACTAGGCTGATTCTGATAGATTATATTCTGAAAAGAAATGAATTCAATGTTCTATTTTTTGTCATACACTGAGCAGAGAGGAATAATTCCTTGTAATTAAGTGTTGATTGAATACATTGAGTAAAATGGGATTTATGTACTTTGTGTGACTTGGATATTTCAGTTTATTTAGATGTATATACATACATATATACATACGCTTGTTTTCAGTTCATCACTTTTTATTCTCTATGCCATCTCTTCCACTTCTTCAGATTGCATGTAAGGAAGTTACAGTTACTTTCCCATCTGCTCAAGAATGTGCTGCAGAAATCTTACATCATCATCGTCATCTTTATGTCACAGTCATAATAGCTAATGTTTCCAAAGTCTGCATCTGGAAGGTAGGTAGGGAGATGGCTCACCAGGGGATGTATGCCTGGTGGGAGCCGTATTATATTTGCAAGCTTTGTGTAGATTCTCTAGACATTGACATTAAGACAGGAGAATCCTACACAGTTAATCCATACAGTGTTGTAATATTTTGAAAGGGAGGAAGGAAGGAAGAATACAAAAAGATGTGAGAAGTTCAGTGGTGTCTAATGGCCATATTGAAGAATTATAGAATACAACATTTTTTTTCCCCCAAGTATTTAATTCCTTATTTCTTTTTTGTACAAAACTAGTGAGATGAGTACTTCAAGGTGACTTTACAATGCAAGTTAATTCACAACCTGTCAGAAATGATTGCTTAAAATAACTAGCCCTAAGGGTTTTCCATTCTATTCTAGAAATAAATAAGAAAACACGTAATCTACAAAACAGCTCTAGTTGCATTTTTAAGCTCAGAGTAGTAATAATTTCGCCAATTAAAAAGCATACGTGTCAATTTACAATGGCCTATTTCTTTTGATATTCTATATGCAAATAATGTTACAATGATTATGACTTAAAATAGGGTACGAAAAATAAATAATTGAGATTCCTGATCATTAAAAGTTTTTGATCTTTGATGCTTGCAGCACCAGTGGACTTAGATTCTGTACCTCCAGTATACTCAGAAGGCTCATCAAGAAACCTCATTCTGTTGGTTTTTTTTAAAATTTACTTCCATGCAGTGCTGGCTCCCAGGACACTATCCAAATAGCTCATGCAGAGGTGGTTGTTTCACCCTTGTTGTTTGATATTCCACGTACACTCTTATTTTTATTCCTCCTTTCCAGTCTCACAATGAACTTGTTGGCTCTGTGTTACTCCAGCCCAAACAGTTAGGCATGATAAGGGGAGACAGTTGGAGAGCTATGGGTTTTAAAAGTAGTTGTTCTACTGCTATAGCATAAAGATGTACTTTTCTGGCCCTTGATGTTCCTAGGCAGCGAACAGCTGTATCAGACTTTCTGGGTGATTGATAGCTCTTTTCAGCTTAGCTAGGGGAAAGAGTATTACTTCTCAAAGACCTCTGTCTGTATTTGTGCTCTAAACTTTTTTAGGGACTAGGAGGGATTAGGAGGTACAAGAAGCTGCAGGCTTGGCTGTCAATTCCAGTCTTTACATTGAAATGTGTCACAAAGAAAAGGATTTTAAGCAAAATGAAAAATCTGGGATTTGATTCTGCTCCAGCAGATATTAGTAGAAGAAATTTGTTTGATTTCAGATAGAAGTAGAACCATCATTATATTGTATTTTGTAGTGGAAATAAAATACCTACCTAGGAAATGTAAGATTTTCTTGGGGTTGCAAAGAACTCACATGTTCAAATACCACAGTCAAAACAGTTGTCAAAGCCTATTGATGCTGGAGTAAAATGCTCTTACACCAATTGTGATGTTTTCTCAGGGAGGAGAAGGAAAGTAGGTGAGTTTAATGGCTATTTCAGTTATCACTTAATTTTTTCACATTGTTTGCCTTTCAAGCAGAGAGTAATGGCAAACAGAAAAAAAAAAATCAACCAAAAAAGTAGCTCATTAATTGGAGACTACCATAACCAGTTTGCAGGAGCATTTATCTTTGTTTCCAAGTTGGAAGAGGTACTGGTTTATGAAGGAGGTAGAAGACTCTGTACCTTAAAAAAGCATTGAAATTAGTAAGTAGGAAAACCTCTGGTAACAGGCTGCCATCCTAACACCTTGTGTCTATTGATTCACAGACTGTCTTAAAAAAAAGCAGTTTGAAAATAAGCTGACAGACTATCAGACAAATGTATATGTCTCTGGGAGCTGTCATCTCATCTGAGAAGGTGTCAGGCCTCAGTCCCTGTATTCTGTGTCTCTGGAATATGGAGATAAAGATTGCTTAGATGTCAAATAACACCAAAACCCCATTTGGCATTGGAAGAGCTTTACTTGCATAATGCTCACACTTATAAAAACTATCTGTAGAATTACATGGAGGAAAACAAAATAATTCAATCTCTTTAATATTAGAATCTGGCAAGTAAAGCTTTTGTATCTTAAATTTGCAAAGATTAAGAATGGAGGCTTCAGAAATTCTTCCGGGTTGCTATTTTACTGTTTCAGTTCACTAAGTATGTGAATGAAGACTGCATATTTATAAGAGACACCTAAAGGAGCTCAAACATTTCCCTCCCATTTAAGTTAACAAATTAGTATCTGATATGTATGTATATATAAATGTATGTGGAAATATATATACATTCATTTATATTACTATCTTTGAACATGTGTTTATTGCATGCTATATAAGTATCTAGCATATAACTTTCCCTGATGAGCAAAAAACAAACAAAAAATTATTCTTTTACTGTATAGTCTCTTGGAAACTCTTCTAGTCTTTTTCTCTGAAGGAACTTCCCAAGAGATAATAACAAGACATATTTACTATGACACTTTATAAAAGTTTTTTTACATTGTAGAATGTTATATTAGAAAGCTTGGTTGACTCAAATTAGAAGAAAAAACATGAGAAATAGCAGCCATCAGAAGATCATTAGATAACTTGCTATTTTTTTATTAAAGAACTAGAAATAAAATGGACAGCTTTTACACTGATGTAGCAATTAGAATTTGCATTTCAGTCTATAAGTAAACCACTTAGAAGTTGCCTTTAAGTGACAATTGTTCTTGATTTCATTATGAAAAAAAAAGCCCTTGAAAAACATTATTTTGTCATTTAATAAATAGCTATGCAATTAATCAGACCAACCTCCCAACCCACAATCCAATAAATGCAAAATGCACTAGTAGAACTTTCTGCACAGCAGAAGTCTGACAATACCATTCCTTGTGCACACAAAAGTAAAGGGCTGTTTTGCTTAATTATGGGAGGGAGCTTTGTGAAGGAAAGTAAGTGTGAGTAATGACAGTTCTTCTTCCAGCTACCACAATTACAAAATTCTTCCGCCTCCTCCTCTCTTTGAAAAGGTTATAAACATAAAATTGTTCTCTTTCATTTCGGTTTAACAGTTTTCTTGTTGAGTTTGAAATTTTCTTTGTTTTGCCCTTGGAGAATATTCATTGCCATTCTCTACAGATAATTCTCTATGTGGAGTTTTAAAATATTTTCAGATATTTAATACAGAGGAATGAGAATGACAAAGCTTATATCCCTAACTGCAAACCTGCATTATATTCTTGCTCTTTGCTCTTCTTAACTGGATTAATTTGCTCAATGCTTAGATTCCAAATATATTCTGGATATGGATACAGTAAATACTTGACTATGAATCTTCATGCTCCAGTAATATTAAAACTTTTAATATTCTGTATTTTTTCACGAGAATCTTTATAACTATATCGGTTTTGGCAGTGACAGTGATAACTGAGCATATATTATCAAGAGAGTCCTTCTGAATCAAAGCTATTGCTGGAACAGTAACCAAAGGCTATATTACTACTGGTGTGAGGGAGAAAAATAACATGCTAGGTCATTTTCTTAGATAATTAATCTTTATTTGTAAGAATTCACATAGTCAAATCCTTGAACGTGGAGCTGAAATGTGTTAGCTGAATGGGAAGAAACGGCTGATATTGGAAACAATGCATATTCTAACAGAAGCAAATCCTAGTGTTAGGAGTGTAGCCAAACCAATTTCTCCATGAATTAGGTTTTCTGTGTAAAAGTGAGTTGTGCAGCCAGTCATAACAAGCTCTAGCTCCCTGACACATTAAGAATTGTAATGTGGGTAGCATCATGTATTTCTCTTCTCCACTCATCCACTTCAGGTATTGCATTTCTTAATCGTCAGATCTGACTCTAGAGTAGAGCTGTGCTGGCCGTACTCTATTAATTGACAGTCATGCGACATTCAACTCTGTGCCATCCTTCTCACTGATACTGTTAAATGGCCAAAATGAAGCTCACTCTCTACTGATCCACCCAGACTCTAAAGGTTAATGCAGCACTATTTGTCTATGAGCAGCAGAAACTTCTCCACGCAGTTCTTACAGAAAACATTAATGTCTTCTGACCTTCAGCATGAAAAAGCCAAGGCAAAGCCATGGGCAGCTCCTTAATCTTTGAGAAGGACCTGCTGGCTAAGACATGGAGCTCTGTCTTCTCCCTCTGTCAAACTCAATACTATTCTAATACCACAATCTACTATCTGAAAACCAGAATGACCACTCTCATCTTTCCTTATTCTCTACGTATCTTACATTCTTCAGGGCAATGTTTCAAATTGTTTAGCAAATTGCAATGGAAGGGTATTTTGAAATATAAACATCATGTTGCTATACCAAGTGTAGAATGGCAGTTCTGACCACTAAAATAATGCAGCATGTTCTGGCAACCATTTTGGCAGAGGTCTGCCACTCATATACTGTAAAGCAGGCAGGAGGCTGATTTAGCTGGAGAGCTGAGGATGCTCTACAAGACAATGGAAGCCCGTGGGGATGGCTTATCTGCAATCACTGTTCCAAATGTCACGTTCAAAATGCATTCAAGGAAAAGATACAAAATGCCTGGGTTGCTCAGCCAGTCCCTGTTGCCATGACAACTCTGAAGAGCAGTGATTTAGATCAGCCTTAAGGCTATCAGCTCTAGCAGAAGAAGTGATAGACCACCACTTACAGCTGCTGGAGAAACCAATGCCAGTGATATGATGTTCGTATATATGCATGAATCTATTGTATCAGCTAAATAAAATATTGCGATTACTGTCATTTGCCTTCAGAAAGATGGCAACAGTTGTCAGTGTAACAGTACAAAAGCAGAGCCTAAATCTATAAGAAGGGAGAGGGTTCAGGTTGTTCCATTGAATCAGACTTGTAGCATCACAATATGTCTGCACTCTACCCAGTGTCTTCCTCTGTGGCCTTCTGTGCACCATGCCAATCCTCTTCATAAGCAGTGGCAGCAGCAACAGCAGGCTGCTGGGACTGAGTGTACTCCTGCCTGTCTCATCCTGTCTTATTCTATGAGGCACTCTTCAGGTAGCTCTTTTGCCTCAGATTTGCTATCTGTAGCCAACTCTTAGGGACTGCTCCATGCCTTGCAGGAGGTGGCTCACAGTCTCTTTTAACTTTATAGAATTCACTGTTTCGTTTTTTGTTGCTGATGAAGTATTTTGCTTTTCACGTGGTGAAAGCTTGTGCTGCAGAGCCGAGTTTTTGTGTTATTCACCTCTGCCTCCATGTCACTTCTGTTTCCTGACTTCTTTGCACTTAATGTGTGAAGCCAGCAACAAGGTATAGCTGATTTCCATTCAGCCAACTAAACCGCTTTCGCTCCAGTCCCAGTTTGAATCACAGACAATGATCACTCATACTCTTAAGATGTTCTTTTCTGAGACATAAAATATGCAAGACATAAGACTTTGTCTGTTTCATAGGTCAGATTTAATGCATTCAGAAACACACATTTAACACCTCAGTGAGGAGAACACAATTGACGAGGCTGTGTAAACAAGCAGCATATACAGAGTATTGATAAGGGTCATTCTTTTCTTCTCTTTTAGCAAAAAAAGACTTTGGAAAGCTGGATACAGAACATTTGTCTCATTATGCCTAGCATGCTGTTGCTTTGCTTTTTCACAATGGCAAGGTAACCTGCTGACATAGCTTGCCAAACTCCTGCATCCCTCAGTGGATATATAAGCCAGACTGATGTAAATGGACTATTGAATTGCATTCACTTGGCAGTCCTCCCACACACAAGATGAAGAGCAACAACTTTGATTTGCAGGACCTCTTCTCATTTACTTCTTTTGTAGTAAGATAGCTTTTATTTGAGAAATATATAGCCTGAACTGAGAATTTAAGCTCTGTCCAAGGGCCCTGTAGTTAAAAACCTTTGCCACCATTAGAGCTAACAATCCTCTACCAAAACAAGATACACGAGCACATTCTTGAATTCAGTGTCTCTGCCTAAAAATTTAACATAATCAGGTGCTCAGGCATTTTCCAGTCTATGGAGAAAACTCACAGAAGAAAATTTTGGATTGTAAAAAACCGGAGGGTATTCTAAAAATTCACCAAAGGGCTGAGTCTGGGTAGGATCCTTCAATATACTTTAGGATTACTTTTCTTTTGTATTTTTTAGGTCTGTTAAGACTAAATAAAGTGGGGAGAAATGCCTACAAGTTATTTTTTAAAGTTAGTTTAACTTTTAATTTTAGTAATTTTGAACTTTGTTTTCTATTAAAATAATCCATCTCCCAGTTCTACAATGCATTCAAATTTTACTGCCTTTTCCCAGTATTAGTGGCAAGAAAGGAGACATATAAAATAAAAAAAAAACCCCTATGACTGTTTTGGACTTTTGACCATCACTTACCAGCTCAGAGTTAGAGCTTCAGCCTCTGTGTCCTTGGCTGGAACCCAGACTGAAGCACAGAGGGAGTGTGCAGCCACCGAGGTGACTGCATGTGAGAGGTGACTTTCTGTCAAGGGTGGAAGTGGGGAACGCTGTTTGTTTGAGATGTGCGCAAGTGAGAGAACTACTCTGCTTGGTGGCACAGCTACAAGACAAGGTGAGTAGGCTAGGGAGTATTGGAGAGAGTTACCAGGAAATAGACTAGTAGGATCATACCCTCCCCTTCATGTGGCAGATCAGTCAAGGGGTTAACCCAGGGGATTCCTCTTCCTCTCTTAGCTCAGCTGAATCCAGAGACTGAAGGGATGGAGGGCAATGGTAGCAGGTCATTGTCCATTGCAGCAGGGTACCTCGTGTGACTGCTCTACCCTCCCAGATGCCCCTACAGAACAGGTTTAAGGCCATGCAAGTGAAATTGAGCAATCACCAGGACAAGGGCTCACCCCAACTGGAGCATTCAGGCAACCAGCGCACAACACAAAAACAGTTTCCTCAAAGAAGGAAAAAAAGATAGATCATTGTTATAGGAAACTCCTTTCTGAAGGGAACAGAAGGGACGATATGCAGGCCTGACCCACATCTGAGGCGAGGCAATTCTGCTGCCTCCTTGAGGAGGTCAAGGATATCAAGAGGAAAATCCCTACCATGGTATAGCCCACAGACTACTATCCATTGTTAGTTTTCCACATGAGTAGTGATGAAATGTCAAGTAGTAACCTCTAAAGGCCATTAGAGGAGATTTTAGGGCATTGGGATGCCTGGTTAAAGGATTGGGAGCGCAAGTAGTATTCTCCTTTGGTTATGGGCAGGGAGGAGGACAGCATATGGAAGGCAAAACAGATCAATACCTGGCTCCAAGCCTGGTGTCACCGACAAAATTTTGGTTTTTATGAGCACAGGGCTCTTTAAAGAGCACTGAGGATAATCTAGAGGGATGAGATACGTCTGTCACAATGAGGGAAAAAGAAACTGAGACAAGAATTAGAGACACTCATTGGGAGGGCTTTAAAATAGATTTGAAAGGGGAAAGGGGTAATACCAGGCTTGACTGAGGTAAGCCTGGGGGCAGCAAGCTGGCATCTGAGGGATGGACTGCTTCCAACATCCTTGGGTCTGCTGCCTCGGCAGAGGCTGGAGTTAGAGTTCTTTGTGTCAGCAGAGAAACAATTTCTTTTGCTAGAGGACATGGGCACATCTGAAAATGGTCATGAGGAAGTTAGGACTTCTTCCCCTCAAAAGGTAGCTGGATCTGTAACTCACTTGAAGTGCACCTACACCAACGGATGCAGCACGGGCAACAAACTGGAAGAGTTGGAAGCCACTGTGCACCAAGGGAAGTGTGACATCATTGCTATTACAGAAACATGGTGAGACAAGTCACACAACTGGAGTGCTGCATTGCTTGATTACACTCTTCAGAAGGGACAAGCAGGGCAGGAGAGGTGGAGGATGCGGCATAATTACCTAAGTGGTCTGGAAATTAAAACTTATATTGAAACATATTGAAAATCAGCATAGTTCACCAATTAAGGAAAGGCATAAAATCAAGAAGGCTTATAGGGTGGATACAGCTGCCGCTGATATGTAAGGGATCCACAACACAGCAATCCGCTGCAGTATTTGCAGTCTCATACCATGGAGTGTGGAGCAGAGTGAAGGCTCTGTGGTCAGACTCTGTGATAGTACATTGGAAAAAGATGATCCTCTAGAACTGATAAGCAGCATTTTTGGTACCCTGAGCCAATGGTCTGTCAAATCTTGACAAAATGCTGTCCTTTGTGTGAACTTTGTTCATTATTATGTCATTTCAATACCAAAACACACCTTCATCTAAAAGGCTACCCACCTCCATGGTGCCACCACTCCTCCTTGAGTCTGTGCCCCGAATTTTTTGTAAGCTATACCTTTAAACACAAGACCAGAATATTTTACACCAGATGTAATAAAGGTATTTATGACTAAAGTCACTCAAACTCCCTCTGAGAAGAAGCAGTGGCAAAGTCCATCTGTAATAAGTGACCACAACCCCTATCCTCCATCCCCTGTGCCACTAGAGGAGAAGGAAGGATGGTCCTGGGAAGAGGGAGGAGTGGGGGAGGTGTTTTAAGATTCAGTTTTACTTTTCATCTCCTTGCTCTTATTGTTCCTTTAATAAATCAAACCTTTTTCTCCCTAAGTTGAGTTTGTTTTACCTGTGATGCTAATTGCTGAGAAATCTCTCTATCTTTATCTCAACTCCCAAACCATTTGTTATGTTTCTGTCTCTCTCTCCTGTCCAGTTTAGGAGGGGGAGTGATATTATGACTTGATGGACACCTGAATAAACCACTACACCTAAGCTGTGTTGATCAGTTCCTGCAGTGCTGAAATTAGTATAACAGCATCCTAGTCTTGACTCTAAATGCAGCTTTACTAGAGACCTAGTACTAGAGATCTTAACATTTTCCTTACTAGTTTCAAAAAAGGAGACAAGAAAGTGTCTGTAGCAAAGAGTCAAGAGCGTTACCTATGTTACATGCTCCCGTGGATGACCAATAACTATTGCAGAGACATTTGTCCTTAACCAAAAAACACCCATTTCTGTTAGAATCGTAAGTACTAGTAAGCACTAGCCAACTTTCCCAGGAAAATGTTACATTTCTGTCCTTCCTGGCCTAGTTTCCTCTCCTCTCCTCTCCTCTCCTCTCCTCTCTGTCCACTCTAATCAGACAGTTCAGCTGCTGAAGCTTGGGACAGCAGCTGAGTTCCCAGCTTTGCACAGGCACCCCATCTACCATTTGATTTTTAATGAAAAAGAGAGAGAAGAATTCTCATCCCTCTCCTTCCTTGATGTTGATTTTGGTTGGTGTACTTGTCTTCACTAATTCGTCTCAGTCACCTTTTTCTTCCTCAAAATCCTGTCAGGGGCATATGTATTTAAGCTTTTGATTGTCAATTCAATTCTCACAGTTAGGCACAACTCAATTAGGATCCCACCTCCAGTACTTCAGCTGACTGGCATGTGTCATCCCCTGACTCACCACCACAGACAGAGAGTCTTTTCTTCTGAACCAACAGACTGCTATTTTTACTGGCGCTGAGAAGCATCAAATATCAATTAAGGAGTATTGCACCCGGTAGCTGCTGGTCGTACGCTGATATATCAGGGCAACAGAAACTTAAAAATACCTACCACAGTTCTCAGAGACATTGTTAAATCTCCACTGCATTCCTTTTGAGACTTTTTTTTTTCTTTTTCTACATTGGTGTGGATAGAAACAATAGTGTATATTTCATTCACATTGAAAAATCTAGGAATTGCTGTAGCTGTTGTAGCTGCTGTTCCTGAACTGACCAAGCTATATACCGTGAGCTGCTCAATGTAAATATTACATTGCCTCGTACAGACTTTGTCTTAAAGTGCCAGTATCCTACTTGGCAGGATTTGTTCAGGCTGATTTAATATAAGAACATGTTTAAAAAATCCATGCAGTAATAATTAAGTGCTGACTTTAGAACATGGAGAATTTGAGCTGCTGCAGAGATTTTAGAGTATCAGGATTTTCAGATCTGATCCCTTGACTGTGCTATTGATGTATAATTATGTTTGCAGACCTATGAAGCTTCTCCTCTCCCAAGCTGTCAGGCTGAAGGAACAGATGGCAGAGAGGCGGTGGCAGGTCAGATGCCCGGGTAAGAATGTATCTCTGTCTTCCAAAAAGGTTCTAATGACAGTAAGGCCCCAGAGGATGGACTCCTTCCCCTCTTGGGTATGAGGGTAGCTCATTGCCAGGCTGGCCAGCTGTGTTCAGCACTGCTACTTACTTACAGAACAGGCAGGGCTTCCACTGCAGCACTGCAGAGGAGCATGGCATAGGAGCTGCAGGTGCAGGTCTCCCTTGGTGATTTGACAGACCTGGATTATGCTGCCACTATTTTGCAGCTCTAAGTGAATGCACTGCTTGCTAATTTATTTATATCAGCTTGTTTGGTAAGAGAAGTTGAATGGACCATTAATGTCAACTATGTTAGAAGACAACAGCCGTGGAAGAGTTTTATTGGCAGATTTGGGACACAAGAGAGGTCTTTGAGGCTAAGAAACTAGAGATATTTCAGATGCCTCAATTCTCTTCTTAAAGTAACTATAGACTTGAATTCTTTGTAGCAAAAGAAAGAATATTTAAGATTGTGAACCAATTTTAAAGTTATTACTTTTTAGTAGATAAGCAAGATACATTTCAATTTTGCATTCTGCTGAAATATATTTATTGTTCTGTTCTTCCTTTTTAAAGAAGTCATTAGGGTCTGATATGTTTTTCTTTTTCAACCCAGTTCCTTCTGTAGAATCAGTATTAGAACCAAGAGGACTCTAGAGGGATGCTATGATATGGCATCCTTCCTTCCTCTCCAGATAGTGAGAATTTAGACTGACAGGTTTTTCATGAGGGTAATAATTTCAGACTACTGACAGAACTTGCCCTCATGTTTACTGGGCTTGTTTTGTTTTGTTTTGTTTTTAATTAAGTCATCATTAGTAAAAATCCTTATTTGAAGAATTTTGAGTGCTAAAGTGGATAATTTCATCATTAGGCGGGAAAGACTCAGAGGAGATTTTTTTTTTTTCTCTATATAAGAAATGTTTCATTCATGAGATTGGGATAAATAGACATCCTGTGTTCTTCTAGACATGATAGCAATGAACATTTTTACAGCCTGGTGAGTAAACACAGATTTCCAGAAAGATAGCACATGCATAATTTGACTGAAATGCGTGTGCCTGAAGAATTAGCACCCAGTGTGTTAACTATGAGTAGAAGAATATGAATGGAGTCATAAAGTTGAATTTAAATCAGAAAGAGCTCACAACCTGCTTTTTAAATCAGATTGGCTTGTTTAGGTAAAAACTTGATATGGCAGATGGAATGTACTTTGACTATCTATAACTAAACACATTAGATACCAAACTAATGGTGTTTAATGTCAACTACCAACAACAATGGCTTAAACTGTGGAAACTTGTAACATGCCTTTAGGATTCACATATGTGAAGCAAGTTTTGTTACCAACTGCAAAGAGCAAGTTATACTTCTACTAAGAAGGAAATTTTGCAACATTCATAAATAAATTTTTAATTGTGAAAGATGTGTAGCCATAGCAACAAAAATTTTCAATTTTTGTAATACCTAGAGAATAGGACCCTGTACACCTGCCTTGGAGGGTTTGAGTAAAGTTTTGGCACCACTTCAAAAGCAAAGCAATACTTGAGAGCTTCTCTGAAATGAACATCTAGGTTTTAGACAGATTCCCTTGAGCTTTTAATGTTCAAAGTACCGTAAGTCAGTGTAAAATTTGACACACAATTCATTTAAACCCTGACCCACACAAATCACATATAGGAATAACTCTTTTGGCATTCAGGTCTGCATGTTTTCAATGCAAATAGAGGGACAGTATACAAGGACGATGACTCTGATTCTACATAAGACACAGAGCAGTCACAAAATATATGTTCCTTCTTTCAAAGACAGATAAAGTCTGGGTTTAAACAGCCTGACTAGATCTTAACAGCTTTTTATTTTATTACACTCTCTATAAGACAGATGGGTACAAACCTTTTCTTTCTGTTAAAACAACAAAATGCCTGAGTGTTGGAAGGAATTAAATTTCTACATATAACACTGTCTTCTCATTCAAAATACCTAATATCTTGGAAGTTCTGTCCATTCGTTCCTCTCAAGAAAATACTGTTCACTACTGTTAAAACTTTGGTTGTCTCCTGTTTTCTGCTTTCTCTATATGTTTCTTCTCCTTCCAAAATACTGGTTTTTATCAGGTTGGTTATATATTTTGTTTCCCTTCTTATTGCTGGTCAGATCTTCTGGCAAATTAAAGTTGCTTATCTATGAGTATTATGAAAGTGCTTCCTGCTTCAGCTGAAAAGTGTTGCTTATCTCAGTGTCCTGAGTCAAGTCATGAGAACTTGAAGGGGTCATTAGTAGAGTATGAAAGTTGCAAACTATAAGCTGTGCTTAAGGACTCTGTTTTCAGGACTCCAGTAAGTCCACAGCAGTGTAACCAGTTTGATAACATTGCATTGAGATGATTTTCAAGCTTTTGATGACCTCCTGCTTTTTTACTGCAACAAACTCCTCATACCATAGCACCTACATGAAACAGTTGGGCGAGCAATTTTCTCTTCCTCGAGATATCTGTTTTTAAAAGCTCCTTCATTTGCTAGGCATCTCACTGTTTACTTCTGTGAAAAATACATTCCCTGGGCAACTCAATTCTGCCTAAATGAGGCTAGAAAAAAGATCATGACCAAACATTAGCTGACTGAAAAGAGTGAGATATGCAAAGGATGCCCATAAAGACAACATAAAGCACTGTGTACCAATATACATATCTTGCTCAGTGCAAGTGGATATTGTGCTAGGGTGCTGAACTAGAATTATATTCTTGATGCTGGTCACACATCTTCTGATCATTTATAATCAATTAGCCATTCCAATAATGATTTTATGGTTAAGTAATGTGCTCTGCATCTTTAATAAATTAATGCTACAATAGAAGAACTCTTTAAAATGATTTGCCATTTGTCAGTAGGTCTTTGAACTTCTTAATTGATAGAATATAGCATTCATTTTGTGTAGAAAGTTTGAATATGAAATCACATGGAAAGATATGGAACTATTTAAAACTCTGATATGAACCCCTCATCCAATACAACTGCTTTTGGACATGTATTAACACTAATTATGCCGAAAATAATAAAATTCAGAGATGAACTTAATGTCTGAACTTAATGGAAAGGCAGTTTAAATACTTAAAATCTTCTGCTTTCCCAAGCTGCCTTAGTCTGTGTGTTTCATCATTGTCCTTTAGTCAGCTGAACATGAATTCCACTACATGAGAGTGAATTACTGATCAGAGACAGACTTCATCATAATAAAAATTTACACAAGGCTTTTCTCCAGCTGTTACTCACCACATGATTAGGATATTCAGTTCAGAATACATAGACACTGACTGAAGTTATATTTTAATATTGTACATACAATCTGTCTGGGATAGAGAACTTTTGGACTGAGTCCAGCACAGGGCCACCAAGATGATCAGGGACTGAAACATCTTTCATATGAGGAAAGACTACGGGAACTGGGGTGGTTTAGTCTAGAAAAGAGGAGTCTGAGGGTGAATCTCATTAGTATTTACAAATATCTAAATGGAGGATGTGAGGAGGTTGGGGCATCCTTTTTTTCTATTGTATCTAGTGTCAGGACAAGGAGTAATGGGAAGAAGCTGGAAAACAAAAAGATGCATTTAAAAATAAGGAAAAACTCTTTTACTGTCAGGATGAGGGAGCTCCAGGGAGGACATGGAGTTTCCTTCTCAGAAGGTCTTCAAACCACATTCCTGTACAACCTGATTTAGGTGTACCTGCTTTGGCAGGAGGATTGGACTAGATGCTCTCTAAAGGTCCCTTCCAACGTTCCCATTCAATGATTCTATGATTCTATGATTGCATTTATCAACATGTAAGGACTGCAAATCAAAGATACTGAGAAGACATAGGAAGAAGAAAAATAATTCCAAAATATAGATAAAAAATGTTTTGTTTTTCTGAAACTGAAACCCCTTTTTTTTGATTTGGAGTTCTTTTGAAGCTTCCAAAGATTTTGAAACATTAAGCTTTCCATCACCATTGGAAGACTTATTCTAACAGACTAACTCTAACCTGCTACCAGAAACTTAAATGGAATGGGGAAGACTTTCATCAAACTATCTCTTCCATTACTTGCTTGAGGATATGTCCCACCATCTTCTGCACTCCTCAGAATTTGTTAATTTATGAAACAAAAAATATTTTGGTTTTTTTGTCTCCCAGACATACATACTATGTGTCCATTAGGAGATGCTTTATTAACTAAAGGATTTATAGCTTTAATATATTTGTGAAAGATTAGATAGAAATCAAAATCCCGAGTCTTAGGATTTTAAAAGTTTTTATTTTTTTCCAGTTTCCCCACTGTGGAAATTTGCATTGTAGAGGCACAAGTATAAATTCTTAAAAAAAGACATTGGATTTAGCTTCCCTTCACTTTTGTTCTAATGTTGTTAAGTACAGAGATTTCTGGCTAGATCTTTGTTTGCATAACAGGTTATTTCCTGGGTATTCTCCACCTTGTGAGCGTTTGAGAAGAATTCCATTACCTAGTCTTCACTTTTATCACAGCTAACTCAGGATTACCAGAAACAGGTAAGGCAAGATCGGTGACAATGACTGTTTACGTATGTGATTTCATGCAGTCTTTCTCTAGTTATCCATTTTTTTAAAGTAAGTCAGTAAGCTCAGTGATAGTTGCAATTCCTTTTAAGCCATCTTTTTACATATTGCTTCTCCATGACTTTTCCTAGCTCTTCCAACAACACTACAAATCCCTCCTTCACAAAACTGAAAGATCTAGCTTCTAGTTAATATTATGTCATCCATTCTTTGTTTATCCTTAAAAAACAAAGAGCCTACAGTTACTCTTTTGCTGTTCTTGGATTTTGTGTGCATGGCCATTATTCAGATCCTTATTACTGTGTTTGTTTAGGAGGGCAAAAAGGTGTCAGTTAGGTCTTTGTTGCTTGTGTTTCTTTATAATAACAAAAAAATACAAACAAAGTCCTATCTTTGTATAGGAAGAGTGTAGGAAGAGGAAAGAACAGGAAATAGCATCTTCCTTTGTTCAGGAATCAAAATCTTACAGACAGCTTAATGACCTAGGCACTTCTATCTCTGCATCTTCTGAGATCTATGCTATCTGGTGTCTCTCTGGTTTTCTCTGAGCTTTCTCAAAGTCTCTTCTTGTTCAGATATTTTCAAGCAAAACAAAAGATATTAAAAGTAATATATCCCAGATTTCCACTTTCTTACCTTCTTGGGGGGCATCAATGAATTCTTTCATCACATCTAGATGGACAATGGCTAGAAGCTTGTTTGCTTTTAACAAGGCTTGTGTTTCTTATAGATCAAAGGCATCTTCACTCATACAAATGCTTCCAGCACAATTGCATATTTTCCCAATTAGCATTGTTATATAATTCACTTCAAAATTCCTCAGAGTGGGATGTTTAGAAACTGATGGGTTATTTTTTAAGATCATTTATAAATAGAGACAGCTATCCACATTCTGTGAGACAAGACACTCAAATAGGACATTCTGAAAAGTAAAAAATAGAAAAAGTATCCTCATTTCTTGGTGCTATACTAATCTTCATTTGGGAAAAGATTTTTTACTGTTCTTTAGTCAAAGAAAATAATGGGAAAAGTCCTTAATACTGTATAAAAAGCCTTGAATATGACTTTAATATATAACAAGGATGTGGAATTAAACACGAACTTACTGAACATGGATTAATTCAATTCATTGATCTAATTTCACTGAAAGAAGGAGATATTATTAGATTTCTATGCATAGATTTTCCTCAAATGGCAGTGCATGTGATTTTGTAATCACCAGTAAATTTATATGAATACATTTTACAGATTTGTTGGTCAATTGATCAATACAGGATTTATGTACAATAAAATATGTATGAAAGGATTTTGAGCTACAAAAGGAATGGAGTTTCAGGTTCAGGAAAAAAGATAAAGATAAAATGTCCTGAAACACTTGCAAAATAAAGAACTGGATAGACGGTAGGAGAAGATTGCAGCAATTCTGGCCCATTAAATGACATGTCCTGGTTCTTGCTAAATTCACTACACATTCTAAGAAGTTACATCTTTCCTCCAGTAGAAGGGCAGGGAGGGGATACCTGCTGCCATGACAAAGAGAAAATAACAGGCTTGTAATGATACTGATGCTCTTTTCTGCAAAATAACTCCATTCCAAAATAATTCCATTTTGGATTTAGGAAGATGGTTTGATAGATCTTTCTTATGGTGTACTTTTAATTTGAGTTGTTTTAATCCAACCTTGACTTTTCTTTTAAATCGACTATGTGAACTGGGTTCCTTTGTATGGACAAGATGACTGTAGTGTGCTTGTGTACAGTGGAATAAAGGGCTGTACGGAGGAGCTCTCCTTAAAAGAATAGATGATTAATGAATTAGTCAAGCTAGCATTACAATATTGCTTTACAGAATGCTTAGCGTGTGTTGATTCTCAGCTGAGGCTTGCTGCATGTATAAATATCATTTAAGCATATTTTTAGAAGAAAAAAGATTAAGTGAATGGCATCATGATTTATATCCTAGGTGTAAAATAACTATCCTAATGCATTGTATTACAAGCCTACTGCAGTATTACTGACGGCTTTTAGGCTGTCTGCCACACTTGTTCAAGTACAGTATTTAACTGCCCTATATCTTGAGATGAAACTAATGACGTTGTTTCTGTCTGTATATTCATCCTATATTTTTAGGTTTTCTCCAGCAATATTTTGCTTATATTTATTATTTTTTCCTTCATTGCAAATCTTATGACTTAATACATTAAACATGATCATCAAAGGAGAAGTTTTTACAACAAAAGCATTCAGAACTCCTCACCAGACAAATGCCAGCAGGTCCTTTATGTGTTGAGAAAAAATAATATTGCTCTTTACCTTTAGTACATTTAGCTCATGTCAGAGGTTGATGACTGTGTTTTGGATTCAACCGGCTATCATGACATTACTTGTTAAACACATAAATTTTTTCAAGAGTTTTCACAGTTGGCCACAGACCGCTCCCCTCTAAAACTAGCTGATATTTTGACAGTGACCTAAATGAGGTGATTTGGAGACCCCCAACTTTGATACTAGGTTTGATAGTAACTTTTCCATTCTACACAAGATTTACAAAATTCATACTTCCTTCATTTTTAAAATGTTCATTTTTATGTTACTTGTCAAAATATCACAGTAAAATCTTTTTCTTTCTAGCCACAGATATTTCCCATTAATATAAATGAGAAACTCCTCTCTTGATGTGAAACAGTATTGTATTGGTTGCCTAGTAACAAAAAAAGAAAAATGCTGAAAAGCAGAACTTTGGAGCTGGTAAAATGAACAACAATATTTACATCAATAGTGTAAAAGAATTCTTGCTGTCTTGGTGACGAGTGCAAGTTTATGACACTAACATATTTACAATGTTTATTGTTTGAAGTGCTGGCTAAATCTCTATGAAAACCTTAATTTTACTGTGTCCACTCATATCAAGAGAGTAGAAAGATGCAATGTACGGTCTTTTCTGTTGCAAAGGCCCATTAAATTTTCTTCTCAACAAAGGCAGTTTGTTTCAGTTTAATTAAAGAGTGTTACTAGTGAAAGTTGACTACTGTATCTATCTTTCCTTTGCAGCCTGTAATGTTCTTACATTTTTATCGTAGCAGTTATAGAATTTTTCTAGGCAACAGCAATTTTTGTTAGTGTCACACAATACACTAACTCATTGCAAATACGTGCAATACATTTTTCATCAGATTGTCACAGAATTTGGGTAATTCAATATAATTCACAAAAAATAGCAGTTCATTTTAGGACTTATTAATAAGTATTCATAAATCTGTTTGCATAATGAACATTGCTGGACTTATTATGAATATTTAATAGAAACATTGTTGAGATAAAATTTTTGCCGTTTGCCTGGCCACAAACTGCATATTTTCAACACCTGCATACATTCACTAAAGCTGACAGCTTCTCTCTGATAAATCACATCTCGCGATTGTCAGAAGTGCAAACAGTAAAATAACATAACTGCAATCACACAACACCTTTACCCCTATTTGGATGGGGACAAAGTCTGCCCTAGTATTCCAGGCCCAATCCTGTATAGAGATGCATGTGGACAAGCACCTTCAGGTTAATGAAATGCTTCAGAGATGCCATTTTGCAGCAAACTGATGTGATCGCAGGTTCAGAAGAGAAGGTTTAATATTGTGAACCAAATTGATTTTTAAGGCTAGATATAGGGCAATTTGTTCAAAATGAATTTGAAAATACACTGCAAGGTATATGCTCGATGACTGGAGAAAATAACTGATTTCAGATTCTCTAGTTTTAGAGGGAAAGGGTGTGTGTTGAACAGGCAAAGAATATGGATCCTCTTTCAAATGAAGGAACATATTTTTCTTTGCAAACATAGCAAGCATAATATTTAAGAGAAGATGATAATTTTTGAAGGGTGTATTCAGTTAATAACATATAGGTAGGGAGAAGAGGGAGAAGGAGGTAAAGGAATTCATGAAAGTGTAAACCATGCATGCATATATGTGTCTGTGTTGATAGTGTATGTTAAGGAAAGTACAGTGATACAGAGGGGCAAGTGAAATAGACAATGCAAAAAGGACATGACTGAGACAAAAAGACAAAGCAAAGAGAAAGAAAAATTTCCCTCCTGACTCATTATCAGTTAACACCTAGAAACTAGAAAAGAAGAACGACATTTCCTCAGAATGTAGCAAACATAACCCACCAAAAAGCTAAACATTCTTTGCAGATTTTTTAAAAAAATATTATTATAGAGCCGAAATATTCTTCTGTACTGTGATGAATCAGACATACAGTACTTCTAAAAATGCTTCATATTGGCAGAGGAGTCTAATGAAGGGCAGCGGTATTCTAGACTGTTCTCAGTGAATAACAGCTTACAAAAGTGCTACAGCATGGAAGATATTTCTTTTAACAAAATAGATTTTCCTGGGAAAATGATGGTTTGTCAGAATCTGAACCTTGAGATTTTTTCAGAAAAATACATTTTTGTGAAAACTTAGTTGAGAGGTGTTTCTCATATCGTCTGTGCTGAGGTTACTGGGGCAGACCTCATAGTGGCATTTCTACTACAGCCTGTGAAGCCCTGGAGTGCAGGCTGTGACTGTACATAGTGGTATGTGGATGCAAATGGGTTAGGGCGTTCCACTTATGCTTGTGTTGGTGATATCGTTTCCAGCTCCAGCTCCTTTTATGATGATACTGCTGTTCAACTGTTTGAAGAACTTTACCTGGGTACAGAATTAAAATCTACATTTTTTAGCAGGTTCTTCTTCAGGTACAGGAATTTGGGGCAGGCACAGCTGCAAAGATGGTTTGTTGTGAGGTGACCTTGAAAACAGACAAGTGCCTACCATCAAGTCCATACTGCTGCTAAACTTTTTGCATCAGAAAAGCACAGCCTTAATGTAAGTATCTGTGTGTATGTTATTTAATAGAACTACTTTTAAAAATTGTATATTTTTGTATGTACTTATATACAAACCAAATTATATAAGTTGATCATTATGTTGTAATGTATAACTAATAGGACAGGTGACTTGAAGTCTGCACATAATGGGCAATAAAACTTTTATGTCAAATTGACAAGGTTAGAAAATTGGCTTTGTTTGGTTATTTGTTTGCAATATTTGCCCTGCTGGTAGAACAGCTGAGCAGGGAATAAATGGATGTGACATTTCAGGTCAATGTTTGTGTGTGCAGAGTTTCAATAGTTTGTGCTATTATATGCTCAACACAAAGCAATAGGAAAAACACTGGAAAGAGGACTAAAGACATTCTTTTTAGGCAGATTGTTTTTTCCTGTTTGCTTGTTTATTTATTTGGCAGTTTGTCTAGATTTGGAAGGCATAATGTGAGCCTGCTTCCTTGTAAGATGCGCAAAACTAGGGTCCCAGAGAGGCTAAATATTCTATGTTTTAAATAGTCCACTACTGAGCTGTAATATCTAAAAGCTGAAGAAAGTGGATAAAAGCCACTTACATTGTCTTTCAGGATGGTAATCTGACCTATCTCTAGATTGCTACAATGCCATTCTTTTCTGCCCTTGTAGTCAATGGAAAGGCTTGGGCTTGATTCACTTGACTGAATGTGATTTGTATAATTAAACTGATAGGTTGAGAAATATCACACAATAAAAAATAATATTTTTCTGTGGATAGTTTGGCTACACTGGAAGGGATCCTCTCTCCCTTCCAATTTCTTTCTGCATAAGAATTAGACTTTCCACGTTTTTGTTCTCAGTGTGACACTGATGATGTGTCAGTCCTAATTTGTAGCTTTGCATATTTCCAAGATTTTTTCAAGATTTGGGAGTTTGCTAAAGTGTGAAAAATTCGTGTTCATACTGTTACTGAGTCATGCAAGTAGGTTCCACCACTAAAGAGTTGTGGAAAAGGGACAAACACTTTTCTAGTGGTTGATAGGGCAAAGGCTGGACTTGATCTTAAAGGTCTCTTCCAGCTGAAACGATTCCATGACTCTGTGATTCTATGACTCTATAAATTGTTGGTAACACAAAATTGTTAAAAACAAAATGGGAGAAGAAACTTTAATATTTTTCTTCAAATTGTACTGATTATTAATGAAGACTGTGCGACGCATAGTTTAACAGCATGTAGTCTACATATAGAGGTACTGATTAGTCTAAAATGTGGTTTTAGAAGTTTAATTGATTTTATGTGCAATTAACAGTCACTAAATAGAGAGTAATAATGTGCTATTGATACTAAAGTGAAAGGAGGGTACAAAAGCACTAAAAAAGGTAATTCTCACTAAAAGCAGAAAAAACATTAAAAGAAAAAGACTTTCACAGAATCACAGAGTTGCAGAATGGTACGAATTGGAGAGGACTTCTAGAGATCATCCAGTCCAACCTTTCTGCTAAAGCAAGTTCCCCTCAGTCAAGTACTCAGGAATGCATCCAGGCAAATTTTGAAAACATCCAGAGAAGGAGAGTCCAAACCCTCCTTGGGTAGCCTGTGCAGGGGTCCATCAGCCTCAAAAGAAAGAAGTTTCTCCTTATATTCAAGTAGAACTTTTTGTGTTCCAACTCTTATCTTTTGTCCTGTAAAGGCACTACAGAAAAAAAGACTGGCCCCATTCTTTTGATATTCACCCTTTAGATATTTATAAGCATTGATAAGTTTTGTACATAGTTCACTGGTGGACTTGGCAGTGTTAGTTTTACAGTTGGACTCAAACATTTCACAAGTCTTTAACAACATAAATGAATCTGTGATTCTCTGGTAATCGTGTGCACCCAAACTGCTGCACCCATTTTTATAAGACTAATTCACCTCTTCTCAGACTTTTCCATCTATTTTGCAAGCACCTGCATCACTATGAGTGGTTTATTTCACAAAGTTTTGAACCTATCTGAGAAATCTTGGTTAGATAAATCTTGGTTAAAGAAATCTGATATTTGTGTTAGGAGCAATATGAGGAAGGATTTTGCCAGGTGGTAGGACAAAAAAAGACTTTGCTTAAAAATTGATGAGACTTTTAAGATTAGTTTAAAATATCTTTGGTAGAGGGTAATACTTTCATGATAATTCAGAAATTGTGGAGTGATAAGTGATAAACATATATAAGTGATGATGCTAAGGCTAGAAAGCCAAGTGCTCTACTGGATCAGACCTATAAAAGGAATTGTTCAAGTATTTTAAACATTATGTGTGGCAGGAGATTAGAGGTTTTTTGACAAAGAGGTTTACACTTATATTTTTCAGGAATATTTTCATTTCTATGTATCTGTCAAATTGCAGTTCAGTTTAATGACATCTGTTTCATAGAGCATGTCACATTCATTGGACAAGATCAAGTTCAGAATGGAATTTCTGATAACAAGAAGTAACAAGAAGAGAAATATTTTCTACTTGGACTGTCTAGTTTTTGGGGCACTCGCCTGCAACATAGAGAAGACCTAAGTGTTTGCATCTTGCTTTCTCACACCTCAGAAAATTGCAGATATTAGTGAATTATTGTCTATTCTAAGGGAACTGTTCCATTAACTATTTGACTTTATACAGGTAATTATTATTTTTCTATACAAGAATTAAATTGATAACCGTTTAGTTAGTGCTTACCTAAAATGTAGGAGTGCCATGTTCCAGTTTCCACTTCTTTAAGCAAAAATTGAGAAGTAATAATAAATATACAAAATCACTCCATCAGAAGAGACTGGAAGATCCTTTTATCTCTGAACTTTGAACTTTTTCTAGACATAGCACTCAAGTGGCATATGGATCTCTCACAAAGAACTAAAGTTCTGAATTTATATTTTGAAAAACAGCTCTTAAGATCTTGGCCTTTTCTCTCTGGAAAACTCTGGGATGTGTTGGATGCATGGAAATTTTGTATACTTTTTGTGCCTGGAGTGTGTCTAAGTCCCCAGTTCCCAGTTTCATTTAAATCTAAAGATATTCCAGGTTTATTGGGAGTCGTTATTTTGGGATGGATTTGCTCTCCATTTTAAATATAATTCTGACTTGTCTCCAAGGACGTAAGACTTACTTAGATTTCAAGGTGTTAGATTTTTTACTGTTTAGTGGCATTATTGATATGACATTTTTTTCTTTATCCTTGTCATCAGTAACAACTGTTTATTGAAATTGTCTAAGTATTTGGTGTAGTGTATGTAATGTTCTGATATTTTATGTTAGATTTTTACCTTCTTTAGATGGAATGGAAAGATTTTTGAAGTACTATCAGTCTCCTTTCTCTTGGAGAAGACATGCAGATGGGGAAAAATCCTCTTATAGGTGGATTCTTGGTTTTATCCTTATCTTGCACCATAATATACCCCTATAACAGAAGAGAATGTAGGTTGGAAATTTTAAAGTAACTCATTAGTTTTTACAGTAGCAAAAATTTTTATTTCACAACCTTTCTTCCTGCCTGTGTAAGCAACAAAAGGATATGCATATTCTTCAAGAAATTTCAGCACGTGGCCATCTGTGCACTGGTTTTTTAGATGATGTCTTAATTTCCAGACTCATAATCAAACCTCTTTAAAAATATTATTTGCTAAGCAAAACCCCAACAGTTGCACAAAGAGAGACAAAGAGGGTTTTATCTAGTTAGAATATAGGATACACATTTTTACTGTAAACATTTACATATGTATTTCAAAGATTAGAAAAATAAAGGGAACTAAAATATCAATAAGCAATGAATGAATAATAGTAATGTCCTATTGCTTATACATTGATGCCAAATATCCAGATAAAGCTTGTCTGATAGTTAATGTGTATTTCTTAGAGTACCATCTGTAAAGCATTTAGCATGCTACTGCTCATTCAATGATACTCTATCAACAATTTCTGAAAATGGTATTAATAAAGAGTCTATTAGGTCATGTGTGTACTGATTTTAAGAATACATAATTGCTTAGATAGAGAATTTTGTTTCAGAAAACTTTTTATTCTATTGTTTTATTTCAGGAATGAGCCATTTAACTTAGTTTATCATTCCAATGAGAGACAAGTAGTCAGAAGGTGAATGACAAGAAAATTGCCAATGAACTGGAGTTAAACAGTAATAGCAATAAATCAAATTCAGTTTTCTTTTTCCTTCTTCAATATGCATTTATTCTTAAAACATAAACATTTGTGGTGTGCTTTGGGAAGCAATTGGTTTAACTTGAATACTTGAATTATAGACAACACAAAATGACTTTGCAAATACCTTTATTTAGAGCACAGTTAGCATAAATGCTTTCATAAAGAAAGTCTGAAGGGAAGATGTTCTTTCACAAAAGATTTTAATAAACTGTGCTTTGTTGGCACTTAGCAATTGCCAGGGCAGGAAAGGCAGGCTAAGCAATGCTGTCATTTTAAGTGTTAGTACTCCCAGTGTAATAAGAGCTTGCAGATATAAAGAGTTCGTTGAATGATGTCATACCAAAATTGATAAGAAATCCTCTGTGACAACAATTAATGTCTCGTGACTTCAGGAACAAAAACATAATTTCACATGGAATTTTCAAAAGGTAAGTCATAAAAGTGTACTCCATAGAAAACTTGAATAACGTATTGTGAGAGTCCAGGAAGTCTCAAGCAGGTTCACAGACCACAATTTTTGTACGGCAATAATCTCTGCCTATGTCTTTCACTTAACTCACATCAGTGACCTTGAATGAGCACCTTGTTTTGGTTAATGCTTCATTCCATTTGGCTGTCTGGGCTGTTTCTTTAAATGCAGATGTTCCTTGAACTTGATAACAATAATTGCTGATAATTCTCTATTAAGGTGAATGATGGAAATACATTTATTGTTGGATATGAGTGATCTGTTAAAAGCATATTGCACTAAGCAATATTGAATCCCCTTGCATCCCCAAATGAATTGATGTAATAAAAAAGATTGGAAACTGTATTTCTGATTTGTCTTTATTTGGAGACAAATATTTGTGGTAATCATTTTTGATAAAGACAAAATGGCTGGTCTTTTCATCACACAGGAATTGTGTGGGATTTGTAAACAAAAGCAATAGAGTATACTGATATCTGAGACTTGATAGTTCTGGGGACTGGCTGGGATAGCTGCAGACAGTGCTAGTACAATGCGGAGACAGTCAATCTCTGGATATTGCAAAAGAAGAGAGTATAGACTATCATATTGCTGAATGAGTTTTGACAGTATTCTTTAAAAATGTATATATGCATTTTTTTTCCCAAGTTGTGCCAGATATTTGCATTGATACTCCATTAAGCAAATATATAATCATCCTACAGGGAAATAAAATATGAGTGAAGTAGTGAACAGATCTGATACAGTCCTCTCCAAAGGAGTGTAATTCTTGCATAGCAAACACTATTTTGAATGGTCACAAATTATCAGTTTCCAACTCCAGGGAAAGCTGTGGATTGAACTGGACTATTTGGAAATATATAAAGCAGAAAACTGCTCTAGAAGTTAGCAAGTGCCAATTAATCTAAGGATTTGGTGCATCTGGATCTTTTAAAGTCTACTTTTCTTTTTCTTTCTTTGATATTCAGTCTTTTACCACTAGAAATCATCTTTGCCTTCCCACCAAGAAAGTGGTTGCTAGCAATAAAAGACCATAGAACTTTCTTCTCCTCACATTATAGGAGTTGACTCTCATTTTTCCCTGTAGCCTTGCTAGTGGTTCAAAGAGGTGTTCTTTGTTTCAAAGTACCAGAAAACATTCTTGGATTACAAAACCTAGTGAGATGGAAATCTACCTCAGCACAAACAAACAACACCCACATATCAACTATAGTCACAACGTTTGCTTCTCGAAAGGTTGTTTCTGGTCAGCTTTTGAAAGGAGACAATAGTTTTTCATTCGTTTTATTCCTTAGCTTTTATTGCAAGTGACATGTTTTGGTCTTATAAACTGTTTAGAACATGATGTAATGTGATTAGTAAGGTAGTGTTTACTTAACCCAGCAGTTTATCCCTGGCAGTAGTAAACATGATCCTGCTTAGCAAAATGACACAAACATTATTTTCTGTAATTCCTTTACATAATACTCCATAGTCCAGAGAAGCCATTTCTTAGTTTCCTCATTAAACAACAGACTGTTGGTCCTCAACACATCTTTTCAAATATTAGTACTGTTGCTTTTCAGTGACAGTATTGGCCATTTTTTCTGAATGACTGGTATTTTTTAATATTTTAATATTGCTGTGTACTTGTCTGTTGTGCTCCAAATTTGTATCATCAGAAGATAACATGGTAGAATCTCAGTGTATTAATTCTTTGGAAGTGTAGTAAAAATCACAACAGTGTGGGCTGAGACTTTTGTTTGTGGAAGTCAAACTGTATTAGTTCAGTGTAGATTTCTTTTTTCTGGGGTGATCTAAATTGATTAGAGCAGACATTTGATGCTCTTGGTAGTATTTAATTTCATTCTTGTCATGCAATATTGTGGTGAAATATCAGAGCTGCCCTTATGGCAAAAAAAAAACCCCAAAAAGACCACCATAGGTACAGCTATATTTGCAAATATTTCTGTTTGCCTCTCCACTCGCCGAACTAAAGAATAGTTGACCTCGGGAGGTCATCTGGTCAAATGCCCTGTTCATGCAGGGCCACCTAGACCTGGTTTCCCAGGACTATATCTAGGAGATCTCAAAGGATAAGGACTCCACAACCTCTCTGTGCAACCTGTGTCAGTGCTGTCACCCTCACAGTAAAAAAAAACATTCGCTCATGTTCATAGTGAACCTGCTGCTTGTACCCATTGCCTCTGGTCCTGTCAGTGGACACCACTGAGAAAAGCCTGGCTCTGTCCTCTTTGGACATACTTTTGTATGTCCATTTTGCTCATTTATTCCCTAACTAATCCTCTTCCTCCAAGGATATGTATTCCTTACTTTCATTTTCCTCAACATACCCCTGCAGGATTGGACAGCATGTCTGTATTCCTTTCATGTTACATATCTATGCTTTCACCTTCTGTATAGTTATATTTTATGTTTGAGTTTTTCCAGAATCTTCCTGTTCATCCATGCAGACCTTCTGACACAATTGCTTGACTTTCTGCTCATTAGGATGAGCTGCCCTTGGACTTCCAGACATTTTTCTTTCTTTAGCATTCCTGTTTAACATGGGGAAAACTCTTATTTGCCTATTTCTGTCCATGTCTGGTTTTCCTTCTCATCACCCAAAATGGATGCAGTTCCAAATGATCAGATGTCTGAAGATTTTGACTTGTTTTGGATATGCAGGTGTATATATTAAAAAGATTTATTGTGGTGAGATGAGAATTCATTGCTTTCAGTATCATTTCAGTTTATTTTCATGCAAACTTAAAGCTTGATGGATAGAGAAATCAGCTGTTCTTTTAAGTCCTGATTTATTCTAATGTCAGTTCAAATTGCATATACTGATTCATAGTTGCTGTACGTCAGAGTACACTATCAGTGCTAGTAAAGTAATTGCAGTCAGCCTTTGACTATGCCTTCCACTTTAAAAAGATAATTTTGTTACAGTATATTTTAGAAAAATGTAGGTGATTTGCCCACTGCTTTTGTTCTATTTTTACTGTTTTCATGTGAGGCTGTGCAATACTGAATATAGCAGCACACTGGTGAGAGTCTTAGGTGATATGGTAATGTGTGTTTAGTTCTGAAGAACATCAAGTTTCCTTAGTTTGATTAGTGCTGCCTATAATGACCCATATGTATCTCATCCATAGATTCAGAACTGCAAGGCACAGAGATGTAAATGATTTCCATTCCTTTGAACACAATATCTTAGCTCAACAGTGTGGCACATCACACACAATTTCTACGTACTCTTTGCAGTGGTTCTCACGCATGGTCAGTGGAACAAGTAAATGAGAGAATTTGGTCAGAAACAATTTTATGACTTGTTACTGGGTTTGTGTAGAGGAAACTCTGATATAGTGCTGGCTGGGAAATCAATTAGAGGTGAGAACAATTGGCCCATATTTTTCAAAGTAGTTCATAGGTCAGTTAGCTTATTAGAATCAGATAATCTTATGGGTTATTTCTGGATTTTTATTTTTTCTTAGTCCTTGAACATCTCAGTCTGAAAGGTACAGAAGTGTCATTCACAGATCACTTCTCAGATAGAGCAGATGAATTTTCTTACACAAAAGACATTTACCTCCAAAGCTGTCTCTTCTGGTGTGTGCCAGTCAGTTTATCACAACATGGTTGCTATAGTCTTTTCACCTTCATCAGTGAGTTAGTAACAACCTTTCAGATAGTTCTGACCTTCTGTGTATTCATTATAAAAAGAGGTCTCTCTTTTGGCATTTAGCAAAAGAGGGTATTACTGATTATTTGATGAAAAAGAAGCGGGTGCTTCTGTATCTCCTACATTAGATCTTCAGTAAGTAAGGCTTGGGGATTCTCTTGACTTTCAAGTGCAGAGAAATAATTATTCTTTCTACATAGTGTGTGAAGTTCTGTCATTCTTATGTAAAACATGGAAACTGCATTAATTTCAAAACTATTTTCTTCAGTTATTCCAAAGGTACTAATGTAAGACAAAAGTATCTGGCAGAAAAAGAATAGCAGTCTAGCTTGGATGATGCAGGGAAATGCACAATACGTCTGTTGCTAGGCTATCTCCTGAGTCCAGAGTAGCCCTGCCAGAAGAGATTATCCAACAGGCATGGACTGGAATTGAAGTAAGCAGTAGCTGCCTTAAATGGAATCCCAACCTGCTTCAGAGAAGAAAGTTAGCTTTTGGCAACCTCCCCTCAAGCTACAATCATTTGTCAAAATGCCCTTCTGCAACTGCAGACCTCGGAAGTTGAATTTAACTCTGTTTGGAGTCAGTTTGTCACTGAAGGCAAATTGAAAAAAAAGGGCTGACTTAGGAGTTTAAAGAGCGACTAGTGGAATCGAGCTACCAGTTAATTGCAATTAACTCCTCAATGAACTGCATCTCAAACCAGGGATCAAAAATTTCATTAGTGTCGTGGTTTAGGCCCATCAGGGAACAAAAAACTCAAGTACCAAAGACTTAAGGATTGCTAAAGGGCAGGGAGGGCTTAATTGCCGCTTAAGGTGCAGGACAAAACAGACCAGGCTACTCGGCTTGGGGAAGAAAACAGAAAACAATTTAATACCAACTAAAACAAAACCCCAAAAAACAGAACCAAAACAAAACAACACAGAATGGTACAGA
>WBNH01005589.1:0-149389 GCA_013401255.1 Urocolius indicus | reverse complement strand
TGCTCCATCCTTCCTCCTTCTCCGACTGTGGGGTCCGCATGGTCGCCTCCATCTTGTACCACTCTTACACCTCCTGCCTGGCACCTCAAATTCCCGTCCCTAAATAGTGATCGCAGAGGCGCCAGATTGGCCCAGCCAGGCCGGAGGGTGGGTCTGAACCCAGGAGTTGGGGGACAGTCTAAAAAACTTTTACTGGGTCTTCACTGCAACCCACTCCCCCTGTTACTAAGCAAAAGCAACTCCTTGCTAAACCGTGACATTTAGGTAATTGTTGGTATTCAAATCTCCTTATCCACTTACAGTTTTGCTTCTAGACATGGTCAGATCACCCTGGCTCAGTACTGATTCCTTCTTTAAGGAACTCCTTGCTTCAGATTCTCCATGGGTCTGAAGCAATGAGAGTGCTCAGAGAAGATCTGTCATGGACAGTAAGAATCCTCTGAAGAGATATTGGTTTGCTTAAATTTATTGTTTATTTTGAGCATTACCATAAAAGATTCTGATTGTAGAAGCAAAATAGTTAATTATCATTAGTTAAGAAACATTCAAAACTGATGGTTTTGCCAGCCAGCATGATTTAATTAACAAACTGTTACAGGATGTATTGTCTAGAGCCTCCTTACCTTAACTATTACTATTATTATTTACCATAGTCCTGCTGACGTGACACAGCTTTGTTGCAGAACAGTTTGTATACCCTAAAGGTATATAAGCTCTGTAACCGCCCCATTTAGGCAATTCATATCTGCAGAGCCTGCCAAGCTGCTGCTGCTCTGTGTTCTGTCCTACAGCTGTACTAATAAAATGCTTCTGATCTGACCTAATCTCAAGCATATTCCAGTTTTTCTGCAACAGTAGAAGCTTCCTGTACAGACCCTGTCTGTAGAGATCTTGCTGAGGAATAGACTACTATCTATCTCAAATGAAGAGCAAAGTATTATTTGAGACATTTTGAGTTGCTATTGAAACAACACCTAGGGTCAGAAAATATTAAAGTTTTGGTGGGAAAAACAGTGCATAGCTTGTATTGTAACCCAGTTGTAAGAGTACTCCTCTGAACTTTGGATTCAAATCCTTCTTTCTGTAACTTGTTTTAAACAATCTTTGAGTTAAGGAAAATATGATCCAAATTAAATCAAGGATCAGTCTGCAAAAACTGCACCACAAGATACACACTATTTTAGCCTTGTGATTATTTTATTTAATTTCCTTTATCTAGAGGAATGTTTTAAGCCTGACCTATAAAAATTATTTAGAAAGATATTTGAAGAATAGCAAAAAAAACACCCCACCTATAAATGGATTACATGATGTTGACATAAAATCTAAAGACATATTGATTGTTTGGTGGGGAAATCAGACTACATAGATTTCATTTGGTAAGGGATTTATTTACAGTTCTTTAAGGACTGTTTTTAATGGAAATGGTGTGTGCTGGCCGTTATTAAAATCTGCTTTTCATAATAGCAATTCCTTCAATTTCTATTTCTTTACAAGGTGGCTAAAAATCATGATGGGGAACTCAGCTGGAGAGATAGGAACTAGGCTGAAAAGCCCACAGGATGATCATAAGATGTGCTGTACCCTGTGAGGCAAGGAGTCTGAGAGAAAGAGTAAAATAAAATAATAAAAAAAGAAAGACGAAAGTGGAGGAGGAGGAAGAAGAAGAGGAAGCAGAAGAGGAGGAGGAAGAAAAAAAGAATAAAGATAAAATTTTTTTAAGAAGAGAAGAGAAGAGAAGCCAATCTTTTGTCAGCAGTTGGCAAAGGAGGCTCAACTGGGGATGCTGAGTAATCATCCCGGAGTGGTGTCCATACATGCAATGGCATAGGTGGCCAAAGACCATGCCAGATTGTTGAGGAGCCCAAGATGGCTGTCCAAAGATGAGAGAGAGACTTCTGATAACTAAATTTCTCAGTTTTAATATTTAATACAGTAAAATATTATGAAAATATATGAAATTTTAAAGCTGTTAAATTTTTTTCAAATTGAAAAAAATATTGCAAAAAAAAATAGAAAAACATCTGCAAAATCAAATATCTGAATTTCCAAAGTGAAAACGTAGCTGGATTCAAGTCCCCTACTGCTCTATATGTGCATGACATTTAAAACTGGAAGAAATTTGTAGAGATTTGCTGAGACCAATGAATCTATGGTATTTTTATTACTGTAAGAACCAGCCTTATATGAAGACCACTAGGAAGATAAAATCACCTTTCAGTAGATATACTTCTGACAACAGCAAGACATTCTCAATTTTGCCTTACTATTAGACATCAATATGTATTTATATATCTATATTTTAAAAGTAAGAATTTCCAAACACACAAGAGATACTCATAATTTTATCCAAGTTTAAAGGAACATCTAGTGATCTAATATTTGCAAGCTAATTTTCTCATTAATGTATGCTTCTTTGGCATCTGGAAGCAAATGCTGGAATAGTTTTATAACTGTACTATAACTTTATCAATACAAGTCATAGTCTAAGTGATTCACATTTCTGAAGTCTCTGTGATATTCCACACAACTTAGAAAGAGCTGTAATAAATCCTTTGTAATTACTTTAGTATGGATAGACAAGGCAACAACTAGCACAATTTCAAAAAGACGTAGAAATTGAATTTATTTGCAATCATTTACAGGTCAGATAGCCATCTCTGGTTCATCACTTTTGTCTGTATTCTCTGTATTTTTCCTAATACATGAGGCTGAAGGTATGTCACTGTCATTCATTCCTTTATCTCAACTAGAGTTACCTTTTGATTTTACAAGGAACAGGAATTAAATGCTTCTGTGTTCAAGAAAAAAATCTTTATTATCAGTCTGTTCTTCTCTTTATGCTAGAGTGAAAATACATATAGATGGAGATAAGTCTTTGCTCTTCAGTCTAGCTGGAAGAAAAAATTGTTCTGACTCCAGCACTACTGGGTACAATTCAGTCCCAGATTTGTAGGTGTTTGTATTTCAGCTGTCTACCTGTGAGTCAATGCCTAAGATTCCACTACAATCTCTGTCAATCTTGCTCATAAAGTCTGTGAATAGGTTGAGATGTAGATGAAAAAAGAATTATTTGTTGAATCAGGGCCCATAAGCTGTACTGACTCTTGAGCATCTAGATAAAATGCAGATACAATATAGATGCTCTCTTCTAGGTCTGAATTACAACTGGAGTTGCAACAATTTTTCATGTTATGGTGGATGTTTAACCTTAAATGTTTTATTATTCTCATGTATCATAGAATCGTAGAACGGTAGGGGTTGGAAGGGATCTTTAGAGTTCATCAAGTCCAACCTCCCTGCAGGTAATGCCTCTGTGAAGAAGTTGCTGCACACTTGCTAAACTGCAGCAGCAACAGGGAGTGAGAATGTGAAAGCATTTCTGCAGACACCAAAGTCAGTGGAGAAGGAGATGGAGAAAGGTGCTTAGGCCCTGAAAGACTCCCCTGTGACCTGTGGTGAGGATCATGGTGAGGCAAGTTGTCCCACTGCAGTCCATGAAGGACCATGGGGAAGCAGAGATCCACTCACAGCCTGTGGAGGACCTCATGCCGGAGCAGGTGGATGCCTGAAAGAGGCTGTGGCTTTGTGGGAAGCTCACACTGCAGCATGATCCTGGAAGAACCTTAATGTTAATGGGGAGAGAGAAACCCATGCCAGAGCAGGTTTGCTGTTTGGACTTGTGATCCTGGTGAGGGACTCAGGCTGGAGCAGTCTGTCCCTGAAGGACTGTTCTTCCAGTGGATGACCCACGGTGGAGCAGGGTGTGAGGAGCTGCCCCCATGCGAAGTCCCATGTTGGAGCAGTTTGTGAAGAACTGTAGTCCAAGAAAAGCACTCATGTTGGAGAAGTTCAGAAAGGACTGTCTCTCATGCAAGGGACCCCACATTATAGCAGTGGGAAGTGTGAGGAGGCCTCTCCCTGAGAATAAGCAGCAGCAAAGCCCATCTGTAGTGAACTAATGGCAATCCCCATCCCCTGCACCACTAGGGGGAAAGGAAGGAGAGTCCCAGGAATAGAGTGGGATGAGGTGTTATATTCAGTTATATTTCTCATCTCCCGATTCTGATGTTTTATTAAGAAATAAAAGCCTTTTATCCCTTTTAAGGTTTGATCCATCATCTGATGCGTGTTAAGGTTTTCTTTTTTTGATACATGCCACTTTCTCTTCTAGGTCATCAATGCTCTTCTCCAGCATTGTTTCCAACCTCTCAGCAAATTCAGCTTGGGTATCAACCTCCTTAAATTTGCTAGTCGGAACTTTAATTGCATATTCATATTTGTCTTTCTGTGAGTACTTATCCTCTGCAGCCATTAATGCTTTCAAGGTTCACCACTGGGGAGCAGATGGCCACTGAGGAAACCAACTTGGCCCAATGTTTCCCCTTTGAGATGATCCCTCGGGGGCCACCCACAGCTGTGTCTCGGATTTGAGGCTGTCCCATAGCTTTTCAAGTTTTGTTTTCAGGTGCAATTTGCTCAGGAACATGCCCTAGCCCACTAACACCATGGATACCATCAAGAAGAAAATGCAGATGTTGAAGCTGAACAAAGAGAATGCCTTGGATGGAGATGAGCAAGCCAAAGTGGACAAGTAGGTAGCACATGAGAGAAGCAAGATAGCTGTATGGTATGCCACCATTGACATTGCTAATGCATTCTTTTCAGTTCCATTGGCAGCAGAGTGTAGACACTAGTTTGCCTTCACTTGGAAGGGCATTCAGTATATCTGGAATCAATTACCCCAAGGGTGGAACCACAGTCCTGCCATTTGCCATGGACTAATCCAGGCTACACTGGAAAAGGGTGAGGCCCCAGTATCCCAGCATCAAAGCAGACAAGTGTCAATGTGCTGCCCTGGGTGACAGCTGAAGTCCTTGTTGTTTTAGACATGGAATAGGCATTAGCCATATACGTTTTTATCATTAAACTGGAAATCTTCCCAGATTCCTGCCAAACATGAAAATATGAAAAATATGTCATTTTTTGCCTTACATATTTAAGATGTGAAATGTCTGCAGAAGAAAGGGACAAATCTCACTCTATAGTCAGATGTACCTGATGTGTAAATACAACACTGCCACAGCCTGTGAGATTAGAATATTACCTCACGTCCATGTGTCAACAAAATGATTCATGGACATATAAATTAAATGTAAAGTCACTGAGAGAACATATATAAAAATACAATTTTGAACACACAATTTTACATTTATTTTTCTTTTAAAAGAAAATCTCAAGCCTGATGCAGGTGAAATAGAAGTGGAACACTATGTACTTGTATATCCTTTGAAACCCTGGAAACACTTAAGTGTATATATAGTTTATATTTCATCAGATACATTTGTCCTTGACTTCTATTCCTTTTTGATCCCTTTTTGACCAATGAAAAAAATAACACTATTTCTTTTCAATCAGCATTAGAGGTATCATGTTTTTCACCAGGACTAATCTGTTTTTACTAGCTTATAGGTCACTAATAAACATTCAATCAATCAAAAGCATGGATCTATTCAGCTGATAGCTGATCGTATGAATAGACTATTATGAAATAATCTTTGAAACACTTTTTCTTAAGACTTTATTCTATTACACAATATTTAAACTGTATGTGCAGAAATCATCCTTTTAGAGGAACTCTCTTAGCCTTTACTTGCAGAAGTAGAGAAAGTGAGCATTGTCAGAATGAATATTTCTATAAGAAAGGAATGTGCAATTTTTCTCTTGGAGAAAATTGTAAAATACTTCTACCACTAAACATTATTTCTTCTTTTTTTTTTTTTTTTTTTTTTGTGGGTTTGTCTCCCTTTAGATCATATGAAAAAACAATGATAATTTCTATCACTTCCTTCTTTCCTCCCTTCCTCCCTTCCTTGTTTCCATTATAAAATTAAAGTATTGAATGAAAAATTAAGTAGGATGTTTAAAAAAAAAAGTTAACCTATAGAACAAACTTGTTCATTCTGAATGTAGGTAGATAAAGTGTTTTCATGCAAGACGTGCAAATGACACCACTTTCCAACAGGGAAGACGACAAATAAGAAATTATAAAGATAGTAAATCAAGCCTATGATGTCAATAAGGAAAGGAGGAAAATAATATTGCAGAAGGTTCCAGCCTGATAGCAAGTAAAAATGATGAGAAGTACATATTTTAAACAACAATTCCCTGTATTCTGGACAAGCTTCTCATCTTCCCTGATCAGTATTTTAAAACACAGTTACTCTGACAGGCGCATCTAACTAGAAGCCTAAACCAATCTGATTTCCAGTCTCAGAGCTCTTATAAATGCTGCTGCTGAATGATAGCTGCTCCCTGTTTTCTAATTTGCAGAATGCACACATTTGTTCTCCTGGTCAGAGAAAGGAATCACTGTCAGTGACACTTACAAGAAAACTCAATTATGGAGGCAAGTATTTATGTTCAGTTCCACTGCTGGCATTCCAGTCTGTCAGTTCACAGGTCATAGTGTCTACCAGGCCATTAATCTGTACATGACATCATCTAAATTCAGATCTAAAAAAATGAAAATAATTTTAAAAATCCTTATTCACTTCCATTCTCAATTTTAAATCGTAATGTACTACAATACTCATTTTTACAGGCTTCGTTTCACAGTCTGAACAAAAAGCCTACAGTTAATCAACTTAATACTGACAACTGTGGTTGGAGAAACTGGTGTGGGAGAGGAAGGAAAGCAGTAGTCTTTGGATGCAAGCATTAAATTTGTAAAATGAATTTGAGAAATGTGTGGAAATGACTACCTAGGGAAAACTGAAATTCTGAGATCCAGATGAAATTCACTTCTATTTCTGAGTTGTTAGATTTTTGGACATAAATTATCTCATGTTAATAATAATTACTTTAAAAATTGTTATGATCTTCCTGGTTTTTTTTTTTTGTTGTTGTTTCTTTGTTTTTAATTTTTCTTTTTGTTTGTTTTTTCTTTGTTAGTGTCTAATTTTGCTTCTGTTTGTATCTACAACTAAAAAAATAAGAAAAGTTAAGTTGTTAAAAGTGTTATGAAGAAAATACAGTAAAGTATTTTCTAAAATTAGCTCCCAGATGAAGTTGTTAGAAGGTTGTTATTAAAAAAACAACCAGTGGGAATGAGAAAGTGCAAGCAACAGACAGTATTTGATTTGATGTCTCCAAAGAAGAACTGAGTTTCACTAATAGGATCTCATAGGCTCAGGTAGTTGGTTGTTGTAGCTTTAAGCTTCCCTGGAAATGCTTTTTCTAAACCTCTTTAAGTTGAGGGAGAAGACTCGGTAAGGAGTTATTTGAAAGAATATATACAAACTGAGTGACTTCTCCAGCTCAACATCTTCTCTAATACAGGAATGTATGTATACTTTTAAAATTTATGTAAGATTTTCCCTATTGAAGGCCCTCTTCCAACCATTGAGATTCTGTGCACTATGTTCAAATAAACAAAAATACAACTTGCCCTTTCACCCATGAACTGATTTTTGTACAGATTTTCATCCAAAGCAACTCCACTTTCATAAAGGGTCATTCATTCCTTAGGGCTTTCCTGTAATTATTTGTCCTTGGTTTGTGTGGTGAACAGACTATGTGTCTGACTAGGAAGCTGGATAAAATTAGTACCAGGCAGTTTTCTAAAAGCCTTTGAGAAGCAGAGAAAAAATGGAAAATTGTTTATTTGTTAGAAAAGAGTATGAATTGAAAAGACAGCATGGAATAAGACCATTAATCTTAGACAGTGGAGATTTTTAGATTAATTAATTGCAGTTTGTATATATGAGTTTATTTCTCTTACTAGGGAACTTAAAGAGTGAGGACACAATCATAGAATCTTAGAATCATAGAATGGTAGGGGTTGGAAGGGACCTTTAGACATCATCTAGTAAAAATAATGGAGTTTTATGCCAAATTCAATTCTGAAATAAAACCCAGTGACAGTACATTTCAACTACATGGATTAGTGTTGTTTTCTGGGGAAAATATTAATCTACTGTTAAATAAATGACTATCTGGGGACAAGTGTGTTGTTAATTTAAAAATCTTCAGAAAAAAATTTAATTGAAATCAAAAGAAAAATGAAAATTTGCCATTATATGTCTTCTGCAGTGTGAAATGTTTTGCATAAGTGTCTATGCTTAGGTGTGTCTGCAGTGGAATAGTGCTTTTAGTGTCTCTTTTTGTAGAAATGTCCTGATGAGTATTAAAGTTTGCTTTCTTAAAGGCTGATCTTTTTGTACATTTAAATATCTAAGTGAGGGTTTGTATTCATGTATTCTCAATGCTTCCTGTCTTAGATAAAATCAACAGGAGACATCATTACTCTGAAATAACTTTTTGAAAGGCCCCTGAAAAAGTAGGGTGCTAAATACACCAGCTGGTTGCAATATTACCAGTTTATATCTCAGTTAAAATGTTTTGATCTTTTCTTGATCTTAGCTCCTGCTGGTTTAATATGTATTTATGTATCTCTACCTGCCTGTCACGTCTCATTTTCTTCCCACCTAATAATCTGTTCCTGATAATTGTATCAGGGTCCACAATTTCAATAAAGCATATAACAAAAACATTCGACAAATATTAATGACAATTTATTAGTAAAGACAGCATATTCATTGGAATATCTCCAAATGTTTACTCCAGTAACTAATATAATGTCTGATTTTGGCTTAGTTTGCGATTTCAGCATGCATTGCAATGTATTGCCTTTAATTGCCTTTTTACATTTAACTTTAATTTGTGCACTTATTAAAACATAGCTTTCCTTTCATCTAGAAAGCAGAAAAAAAACCCCAATACATTTCTTTTTCAAACTAAGAAGTCTATTAAACAAGCAAAGCTGTAAGAACGTTCTTCTACTATTTCTCGTTTTGGCTAAATAATATAGTAACAGGCAAATGGTAAGAACTAAATTTTTTCACAGGGATTTGTTAGAGAAGAAGTTCTGACAGAAGTGTAACCTTGACAACAGGAATGTAATCTTGACAGCATGATTTTATTATGAATCAACAATAACAATGTCTTTGACATTTACTCTCCTGAGGTGTAGACCCTTAATGATTTATGACTTGAGTGGGAGTTTAGCATATAAGTACTTTTATAGATTGGTGCTGGCATCCTTCTAAGCTTGTAGTAATAATTATAACAATTCCAACTAATGCAATTCCACTCCTTTGTGATTATCACTCAGGTTGGGTCTTTGTTTGATGCAGGCTTACACAGAAGTACTGCAAGGTCTGAAGAAACTTAAAGTGGATTGCCTATATTAACCTAGACACAAGGATTGCATTATTTCTCTGTTTAAGGAATACAGCTAGTTTTACACACCACTTAAGAAAAAAAAGGTGACGCTAAAATGATTAAATAGCTTTCATCTTGTTTGTCAGAAATGCTCTCCATCATCTTGCTCATACTAAAGCTTGCGATCTGAAGACAGTCTTAAAGAAATCCTGTGATAAAAAGCAATGGCCAATTAAAACAAAAATCACCAGGTTATTTTCCCTGCTAGTTTGAGGAAAAGACTTCTTAGTGGTTCCAAGCTTTGTGCACCATCCAATCAGCCTCAAAAATTTTTTGGAAGTGAGTCTCTATGAATTGTTGGCTGATTCTTTGTAGCCAGTGTTTAATAACACTGTTTGCTGAGGTACTGTGACCATCAGATACCGCAGCTAAAGTGCCTGAGCACAGTACATTTTCCCTGCAGGATTAAGAGAAATTTAATGGATATTCTGTGACTACTTCTAGTCCCCAGTCTTTAGTACTGTTTTTCTGGCTCTATTTATATTGCCTTTAAAGCACCATAGACCTGTGAGCTACAGTGCTCTTGGTCTACATGGTCAGTTATATTTCTTATCTTCCTTGTTCCTAATCCATCAAATCTATGGTTTGCTACTGCCTGACAAACTGTAAGGCCAAGGTGTTAGAGATCCAGCTGTAGCCCTGCATGAGTTTAGCCCTAGAGATACTGAAGTCAGTTTTTGCACATTGACTGACAACTTTCATCATGCTTTCTTATCCTATGACAGAAGCCTCCTTTCTGGTACAGAAATTGACTCTTAACTATACTTTTAAAAAGCCTGCATTGCCCAGTAAAGATCATCTCAATGTTAAATATTCTTTCTTCGTCTCAGAACTGGAAGGAAAATGTGAGGATGTGTGTAGCAGAGCCCTTTTTGGCTAGTGGAATGTTGCAAAACAATGAATACCTCCCAGATCATAAGACTGCTTTTAAACATATTTATTTATATTTATATTTATTTGGAGAAAAGTAGTTTTTGTTTGGATAAAAGTGATATTTTATTTAATATACTTTTATTCACTTTCTGGATTTTCCATAATATGAACTGATGAGAAGATGTAGGAAAAATGTCTATTTGCAGCAGATCTCCTCAGTTAAAATAAACATTGTTAAATCTAGACACAACTACTCTGTATATCTGGCACCACCTACAACATTTAATCTTCCCCTAATCTAACTGTATTCATTGCTCACAGAAATCTATGTAAAGATGAAAATAGAAAATACTTTTTGTGAGTCTGGAAACATTCAGCTTGGATAACTTTTTAGTTAAGTATGCTGCTCCAGAAAGAGATTCACCCAGGATGCTTTGTGTGAAACTATGAAGGGCGATTTTCCCATTGTAACTGCCATCCATCACCAGTTTAAGCACTGGAGGATGGTGGTGTAGTTATCTGTCTACTACCAACAGTACTAAAGCACATAGGCATCACATTTCATGTGCGTTCTTCCCATGCTCTGAAACAGGTATCAAAGGAGGACATATCTTATTCATACAAGATATGAGGCAGCCTGAAGCTGATAAACAAGCTTGTCGTTGTTTAAATCCCACCTTTAAAGATATTCATTACTTTTCATTAATACATAAACTTTTCATGGAAAACAATTTTTTTTTTGTAACAATAATCAGCATTGTTAAGGCTGAATGAAATAAAGAACCATTTAATCCTTAAAAACACAGAGGTATTTGTGGGTTTCTTTGAGCGGTGAATATATTACTATATTTTGTTACACTTAAAAGCAGCTTTCACATGATAGCTTTATAGAGCAATTATAATAAAATACAAACAATGTTTTGATGACACAGCAACAATGGAGCATCGTATCTTTCACTATTTTTGAAATCAGGACTTTTTTCAGTTATATGTTTTCATTTCATGTGCATAATGCGTCTAAAGTAGTCTGTGTTTAGTTATCACAGACTAAAAAGATGAACTAACATCTAACCTTCTTCACATTTTATGCTTTCTCACTATGTGTAGCAGTAAATCTCTGATAGAACTGATAAGAGTCTGTAGTTAATTCATAGACTAAGTGTTGTTCATCAATATATGAACGAGTAGTGAAGATCTTAAATTACATATTCTTGATCTCTCTCTCTTTTTTTTTTTTTTTCATTTCTATTTTCCTTTGGAAAATAATTCATCTTTTAACTTCCCTTTATTTCCAAAGCACACTTTTCACTTTGCAATTTCCAAACTGAGGCAAAAACATAACAAATTGCTTTCTGGAAAAGAAATACACAGCTACTAAACTCAGTTTCTTCCCTGTAATTTATTGCATGACAGCAGTTTATATTATGAGAGACATTCCATGGCTAAAGAAATTTCTGCTTAAGATAAATAATGTTTGATAAGTTGTCTCTGAAAAGATAAAATGTTTTCTTTGAGTATTTTCTCTTCTTCCTTCACTTCTTGAAGAACTTGTATGACAGGTCCCTTAGTTGTCCAAGGTTTTATTAAAACTAGAATATATACATAATAGTCATAACATAAAGGCTTCAGTAATAGTCAGTTAAAAGTATGTCAGAAATTATGACATGACACTTAAAAGTGTATATGCTTTTTCCTTACAGATGTCTAGGTTTAATCAGAAAAGAAAATTTAGCAGTTCTAGCCTCTCTGAAGCAATCTTTGTGTGTGTGACTGCGTGGATGTGGCTCAAGACCATGTATTTTACCTTCTGCTTCTCCAGAAACATCGGTACTCTTTAGCTGATTTCAGCCCAATGTGAGAAATAAGAAAATAATTTAGAGATATTTAACACTTATATGCTTAGGGAAAAATATGCATCTGAGTAAATTAAACAAAACAATAACAATAACAATGACAATAACAATAATAATAATAATAATAATAATAATAATAATAATAATAATAATAATAAAGCATCTGTACTTTTTACCAGGGAAAAAAATTTAAAAAAGCTGAATATGCTCACTTAAAGTACATATTTCCTTGCAAATGCCTCTGTCACTGAAAAAAAATTATTGCAGGTCACATCTTTTCAGACATTAGAGTCAGTAACTACAAGATATGACTCTTGATGGGAAGCCCAGATTTCTTGTTTCCAACAATATTTAGTATCTTTACCTTTCCCTGGGCATCTTTCAATGGCTGGTAATGCTTGGCTCAAGCTCTTTTGTATATACTTTCTATGTATAGAAAACATATTATTATATGTTTCTTGATGACCCTGTAGGAAAGCAGGGACTATAGAGATAAATTATATTTTTTCATCGCTAGCAAAATTTTTAATTTCATCTTATAAAAGAGACATTGTAAATGTGTAACAATACAAGTAATTCAAACAAGTAAATGCACCTAAGTCTACAATTTTCTAACAGAGGAAACCATGCTTATTACAGATCACAACAAGAAAGTAGTTATTTTTCAAGGAGTACCTTCAAGAATATATGTTTCATTTGACTGCTGTTGTGCTTTAGGCATTTTGGTTTTGCAGGTGTTTTACCAGTCTTTAGTGTTTAGATTTGAATCTGTAAAGTCTTATAGATAAATTTAATGGTATTGACTAGGTCTTATTAAAAAGCACAATGTAATCATGGAAAGACAGATGAGAGGAAATATTTTATTATATTTCAATATCTTTTTTGGGGTTTTTTTGCCTTTATTGGCTTGCCAGGACTATTTTCACTTTAGCATGTGATAATACACTTTTGTATCAAGAAGAAATTGTCAAGTGTGAATGGTCTTTTTTTTTGTTAAACTAGCTGAACATGTAGATTAAGAAGGTGAAGATACATAGTCAAAGCTGAAGTTTATATAAAATAATTCTCAAAAGATTGGATGCTTAACTTTACAGAATCACAGAATGGTAGGGATTGGAAGGGACCTTTAGAGATCATCCAGTCCAAATACCCCCTAGGTCCACCTAGATCAGGTCACACAGGAACACATCCCGGTCGGTTTTGAAAACCTCCAGAGAAGGAGATTCCACACCCTCCCTGGGCAGCCTGTGCCAGGGCTCTCTCACCCTCACAGCAGAATAGTTTTTCCTTATGTTGAAACTGAAATTTTGGTGTTCCAGCTTCTTTCCATTACTGCTTGTCCTATCACTGGATACAACAGAAAAAAGTGATGCCCAGATCTCCTGACATCCACTATTTAGATATTTGTAAATATTAATGAGATCCTCTTGTAGTCTTCTCTTCTCTAGACTAAACAGCCCCAGTTTCTGCAGCCTTTCCTCATAAAGAAGATGCTTCAGTCCCCGATCATCTTGGTGGTCCTGCACTGTACTCTCTCCAGAAGTTCCTTATCCCTCTTGAGCTGGGGAGCCCAGAATTGGACACAGGACTCCAGATGAGGCCTCACCAGGGCAGAGGGAGAGAATAACCTCCCTCAACCTGCTGGCCACACTCTTCTTTGATACATCCCAGGATGCCATTGGCCTTCTTGGCCATGAGGTCACATTGCTGGCTCATGGTTAGTTTATTATCAACCAGGACTCCCAGGTCTCTCTGCAGAACTACTCTCCAGCAGGTCAATCCTCAGTCTGTGCCGGTGCATGGGGTTGTTCCTTCCCAGATGCAGGAATCTGCACTTGTCCTTGTTGAAACTCATGAGGTTTCTCTCCACCCATTTTGTGGATAAATATTTGAATATGAGTATATTTTGCTGACATGGAGTAAAAAATTTTGGATGTTAAAACTTCAGGGATTTTTTTTTTCTGGAATCTTGAGAAAAGTAATAATTTACTCTAAGACTGAAAAGTACAGTTTCCAAGCTTTTATTGATTTCTTTAAGCTCTCTCATAATTCTTACCACATGTGGAGAATGAAAATAACAATCAGTCTTTTCTAAGCATCAGACTACTGTGTCTTCAGCAACAATACCATGAAAAACTCAACGAAAAACTCCACAGTACAGAAATAAACATGGGAAAATATTGAAAAAGACAGGGAATTTACATGCATCTCTGGAAGCAAATGATATTGTAAAGAAATAGACTGATTTTTCAACATTGCTGTATGTGACAGGACAAGAAACTTTGTGAAACTTTGGAAATAGTCCAATGTGGGCAAGATGAATACTATTGTAACAGTGGATAGTAATTTTAGTGATTAAAAATACAACATTTCTTACAAAAATAATATTAATAGCAGATATATGTTCTTTGTAAGAAATAGGGTCCACTTCAGTTGTTATGGAGCTCTAAATTACAGGTATGAAAATTAAAACCGATTCTTGGGGTATACAGGTACTCGCAAACTCCAGCAGTGACATTATCCAAACATGGATTCCGTGGGTCTAGTTGGAGGCCTGTGTCTAGTGGAGTCCCGCAGGGGTCAGTGCTGGGACCAGTACTATTCAATACATTCACTAATGATCTTGATGAGGAACAGAGGGCATTGACAGCAAGTTTGCTGATGATACTAAACTGGGCAGAGTAGCTGACACACCAAAGGTCTGTGCTACCATCCAATGAGACCTGGACAGGTTGTAGAGCTGGACATGGAGAAAGCTAATGAAATTCAACAAGAGCAAGTGTAGAGTCTTGCATCTGGGAAAGATTAACCCCATGTACCAGTACAGGTTGGGGAACTAACTGTTAGAGAGTAATGTAGGGGAAAGGGACCTGGGGATCCAGGTGGACAGCAGGATGAGGATGAGCCAGCAATGTGCCCTCATGGCCAAGAAGGCCACTGACATCCTGGGATGTATGGGAAGGGCTGTGGGCAGCAGGTAGAGAGAGATTCTCCTCCCCCTCTACTTTGCCCTTGTAAGACCCTATCTGGAATATTGTGAATATATTCTGGGCCCCTCAGTTCAAGAAGGACAGGGAGCTATTGGGGACAGTTCAGTGCAAGGCCACCAAGATGATGAAGTATCTCCCTTATGATGAAAGGACCTCATTTCAGCCCCCTGGGTCTACCAGTCCCTGCCCCAGTGACACTGCAGCAGGGCTGGTTTGCAGCTCCTTACAGCCATACTGTCATGGGCCTCATCGAGCCATGCTCAGCCAGGTGGGCTAGCAGCCTGGCCTTCATCTGTCTTTATCCCAGGGAAGTGCCAGGGTTGTGGCTGCCCTGACACCCCCAAGTGGGATATGGGATAGGCTCTGGCTGCCATATTCTGCCCTGTCTGATGTCATGGAGACCCTGTGCTGCTCCCTCTGCCCAAGGAGCTTCAGGCCCTCATGGCACCACAACACTGTTCTTAAAGCGAGGTTTGCTATATAACATCTGGGGACTGCTTCTTGTATCACAAAGCCTCATCATGCTGAGGACTGATTTAAATCTGAATAAAGTGTTCTACTGGCACCAATCTGCCATTTGCTTGACTATCTTGCCATCAGGATTGCCTTTTCTCTATGTGATGGTAACACCAGACTGCATGCTCTGAATGATTATTGCAGAGGAACCTTGAACTAGCACAGCTGCTATATAAACATCCTTATAAACTTTTTGATGTGACTGTTGGGCTCATCAACCACTATCTGAAGCAGTGGCTGAGTTTTATGAGAGTTAGGTGCCCTATTTGCTTGAATTTTCATGTATGTTTAAAAAGATACTTGAGATACTTATCTCTATTTTCTTCACAAGTTAAAAACTTAGAGATTTTTCTTTTGTAAAGGATTTCCCCCTAGTCCCATTTCCCTCGAAAAAAGTTTTACCATCACATTTTTCTTTATTTTATATCTAGGAACTTGATTCGGTATCCCACACAAAAGTAATGACATTTGAAATAGCTGATAGCATGACAGCTGGCCTCCAGTTTCAGGTTCACAGAGGAACATATCCATCAAAGGTCCTTCATTATATCTGTCAACCAAAGCTGATGGCTTGGATGACCTAAAATGCCCCAGATTACAGCAGCTGCCCACAGAGAAACAACTAAATAAATTCAGAACAAGGTCTCATGTCATATCTTCTTATTTCTCTTTGTTCCTGATCTCTTTTTACTGAAAGCACATTTTGAGATTAAGACACTTAACTATATGCTTTTACACATGAGCAAAGGTATGTGAAGTCTCGTAGTCAATGGAGTCATGAACAGAAATTCAGCTGATTAGCTGATAAAGATTTCTAGCCCTTGCCATTGGATGACATCTACATGTTTTGAAATTGTCTGTGACATCTTTTTGCCGTTCTTCCAACAATCACACGTGCATGTAATAATAAGTAATACACAAGACCATTTCACCTGACAGAAAAACAAATCAGAAAGACAAGGTACTATCCTTTACACAAGTGATGATTATTTTCTTTTTCCTGACCTCACCAGCCAAGCCTTCTCTGCTTTAATGAGAAGAACTTCTGCAATTCACACAGTGGTTTTTTTTAGGCTTCAGATCCCATCTTGTTTGTTCATACACTTATTTTGTATTGTTTTTTTGCCTCCAGATAGCAATATCAACAGCATCGAACAGACTGTATTTAAATTTCTTTGTCATGGAAGAATTCAACATATTTCTATTTATGCTTCATTATTTTAACTCAGAAATTATGAGTCTGCAACAATTTTCTTCTTTTTGACATAAGAATAATTGTCCTTATATTACATCCTCTCGTGTAACTCTGTATAATAGCATACAATGCATAGCTATAGAGTATCTGACTCTTCAACTCTTTGTGCATCTAGGGGAGAAGTAAGAAAGAAAGAAAATAAGTGCAGTGCTTGGAAAATACACTGGAGCAAAACCATAATCCATATACAAAATGACCACAGGCTCAAAGAAACAGTGGTTTCCCTTATAAGTCTCCATCTTATGTAAGCCCTGTCCTCTATCTGTCAGTCAGCCCCGTCTTGCATACTGTGGTATCTGCAATGGCATTAGGCCCCTCTGTGACTGAGTCTTACCTCAGGCATAGGTTTTAGGGAGAACTGAATATCTTAGTGCCTTGAATCTTGATGTGAATAATACCATTGTTTATTCCTGAGAACTGTATTTGCCTTTTTCTTTGCAAACACCCACAAAGTTGCTGGTGGTGACTGGTGTAAGAATATTAGTAGTTAGAAATTCTGAGCATGCTAGAATCTGTCATGACAGAAAGTAAGTAAAAAAACATGAAGTAAAATCTTGTTACCCTCTAATATCATCCTGCAACGTTCTAACTGAATTTGAAGGATTTCACCTGTAATCCCTGAGCTGACAATCATACAGACAGCATCTTAGTTCAGTCAGCAGCTAAGCCTTCCAAACATGTCAAAGGAGAAACAGGCCACAATTAAGTAATAGCAGAACACAAGCAAGCAGTCATTTTTCTTGGGTGTTATTTAACTGATGAAATACTATTTTCAACAGTAAGAAAGAGAAAGCAGAAAAAAGTTACCTGAAACTATGCAGAAGATGATGCGTTTAGTAGCATAAAAAATCTCCAATGATCTAGTTTTACTTTTTCTATAGCACCTGTCACCATGGTAGCCAAATGTCTGTGACAGAAGGTAACATGTATTAGATGTATTAGATAATAGATTCTCACAAACTGTAGCTATATAGAAAAAAAGTAAAGGACTGCTTTATCACGAATCTGTTAACCTAGTAAGATAAATGTGTACTTCTTGAGTTTGTTAAAAGTAGAATGGATGTCAATTTATAGAATTTTTGGTTCCTTTAAAATGCAATAAAATCTAATTTTTCCTTCATTCTGTACAGGAGTTTTCTAGATGTCTGCTTGAGTGCTGCTCTATGTAAAACTTTCCTCTTAATTGTGTCCTATATAAAGGAAGGAACTAAATAGATATCAACTTTTGTTTCAACTTTTGAAAAAATCAATTTGTAACTGCAGCTAAAATCAAGCAAAGTTCAACCTCAATTGAACTAGTTCATAAACAGGAGATGAATCTTGAGAAGTAAGTTGACATTTACTTCTCAAAACTTGTTTTATCCTGTATTTTAATCAAAACATCAATTTCTCATTTATTTTATAAGAAACATGATTTTTTAGCAAGTTATCTTCAAAACTACAAAGAAATTTTCCTCCAGAAAGACGATTTTGAAGAGCCCCACAAAATCTTTCTCTGTGTAATATCATCATTGTAGTGGCAATTCATTGTGCAGATAATGAAAAATTGATAGTTTCTAACCATGCTCCAAATTCTCTCAGTGAAGATGCTTTCCAGAAGACTTTTTTTTTTTTTTTCTGTATTATCTGCAATAAACTGTCAAATATGTGGAGCAGAAAAGGTTAAAAAGCTGCATCAATAAGTGGGGTTTGAAACTTATCCATTATTCTGTGCACCTAGACTATAACTGAAACTAAAGATTAAAGCAATTATTATAAGTATGTGCTATAGACTGTAATAGAAAAATAGCCTAATAAATACCTGTGTAAAATAAATATCCTAGATGACCTGATAATAGAAGCTATAACTCTTTAGAGGAAACCTACATCTGGGAATAAATTTTGAGTTTTAATGCTTGGATGAGCAGAAATAAGAAACAGCAGAAAACTGCCAGGCAGTTTTGAGAAGAAAATGAGCAGGTAAACTACCATTAGTCTAGCTAATATATTCAAAGTACTTTTCCTTCTGTACAATAAGTTGCAAAGGTTGCTGCAATATGACATTTATACTCCTGCTTCCCCCTTTTTGATTTATTGAGTGAAATAAAACACTGAGATAAACACTGAGATAAAACACTGAGATAAAAGTAAAAGTGAAAAGGAATGCTTTTAGCTAATTGGGAAAAAAAAACCAAAAAGCACAAATATTTTATCAGTGTAGAGAATTCATCCCTCCTTTCAGGTCAGTATTTTTCTCTCAGAATATCCTCACAGTAGAATAAGAAAAGTGGTATTTTTTCCCTAAATAAGAGGAAAAGAGAAAAGAAAAGAAGAAGATATATTTTTGTACCCAAATCCTCAGAATATGATGAGTATTTCTGAGCCTCGGTCAGGTAAATCAAGTTGTATTGCCCTACATTAAATATAGATATACAGATATCATGTCTGCACATAGTCTCCAGTATAAACATACCTATTTAATCTTCACAAGCTGTTTTCTGAGGGCTTTTGCAATTCAGGAAATGTGTACTCTGTTTTTATCTGTATAGTAACCAGAGGATAATGAATCCAAGTCACACTTTAGTAAAGTGAGAGAGGAGCGTGTGAATGAAGGAGCTCAGTTTTTCAAATAAAAGCTATATATCTATTTTTTTCTTAAGGGCAGCTTCTCAGGCAATAATCGCAGAATCACAGAATCTCAAGTGCTGGAAAGCATTTCAAAAGATAGTAGAATTCAGATTTTTTTTCATGGACCGAGACATGTCTGTAATAGTGTTTCTGTCGATATTAAACACAGGTCAATGAAAACCTGAACTATGAAAGCCAAAAATATTTCTTTCATATGTATTATCCTATACCTTTTTTTTCATAATACTTTCCCCCCTTTCCTTCCAATCTGATTAATCTCTTTATCCTTCTTTGCTCTATTATTCTATTTTGCCAATTAGCATCTTTTTGTGATGAATTAATATGAAGACAAGAAGGTGGCTTGTCTGGATTTTCTGCTTTGAAAGGCAAGAATGCCTGTGAGTTTCTGAGAAGAGACTTGAAATCTTCCAGTAAAAAGGCAGATACAGAGTTCTAAAAGGAATATACTTGTTCTATCGGATCATAACATCACTAAAAAAACCTGAATTCTAAGTCTTTCTAAACAAGTAAAATCATTGTTTGATATTTTTCCAAAATGACATATTCTCTTTTTAGCACGTCTACTTAAACTTGGTTTTAATTTCATGTAGAAATCGTCTACTGTATGCTATAACACTGTCAAATGTAGTTAGTGGTTCATTTAATCATATCACTAACAATATTATTGGTGCTCACATAGTCATATGTTTTTCACTGTTCTGTTCAGTTCAATAGGATTTAAAAAAAAAGAAAAACAACAAAACCCTCAAAACCAACTCAAAGAAGCATTAAGTCAAGAGGCTTAGAAAGAGAAAAAACAAAGTTGTGGATGTTCTTCTTAGGATTTAGCAAATGCTGTCATCTGCATAGACTACAAAGAAAATGAGGGGGTAGCTAAATAGGCAAAAAGATAAAGAGCTTTGCTATATGTATACATGTTTATTTTTCCTCTATATAGACTATGATCCCCGCTGAAAAAAAAGAAATCAGAATGAGTTTACTACCAACCTAGTTGTGTTGAAACCAAGCTCTTTGTCTTGAAACTACCAAATGAGCAAAATCTATATGTGCACAAGTGCATACACATGTGCATGTTTTGTGTGTAGCTGAATAGGTAAGAATGTGAACTTGTAACCACTGTAAGGTAAGAGAAATGTAACTATTCTGTTATTGTAGTCTTCATTCTGATGGTAGTACAAATTGGGAGCTCACTCAATTCAGCAGAACTCCAAAAGAGAGGATTATATCACGATTCCCATAAAGTGCATGAAGGGTGCCTGTCAACTTATGCGTGCTGCTGCTGTGGGATGAAGTGTCATCCCCAGACCTTCAGTGCTTATAGAGGTGATGGCACAGAAAGATTCTAAGTATTCACTTCTAGTCTGCACAACATCTCTTACAGAGCAGTGTTTCCACTGATTTCCTTAAATGTTGTGTGTGTGTCCCTTCTCAAATCAACCTCAACAGATATGGCTGTACTTTTTTGAGGAATATTCCAAGTCTACCCTCAAAATCAATTTCCCTGACTGACTAGACATAAATTTGGTAGCATGGTTCAAGGTTCAGCAAGAGAACAATATCTCTAGAGGACTTTGTGTGAAAAATGAGCCAGCAACTTTCTGTGACGTTTGGTGGCTTGGTACACTGGCAGTGTACACTGTGGGCTGCCTACAAACCTCTCAGGAGGCAGTATGCACTTGCACAAGGCAAATAGATTTGGAAATGTGTTGTCCTTCACACAGGTTCTAAGGCTGTACAACCAAGCAGTCAAGTTGAAGAGATTAAATATATTGATTCCATATGTATTTTTAATATAAAATCAATGCCCTTAGTATTTCTGATCCATATCTATCTTATCTCACTTACTTGCTAAATAAAAATTATTTTTACTCTGAATTTAGGGAGATATCAAGAGCTTCAATGCATTAAAACTCTTAAAAATCTTATGTCAGATATTAATAATCTTGGTTTCACTCTTGTACATACTCAATTTTTCCAGTATGAATTTTTCTTCAATTATTTACTTTGCACATGCAAATGGATGGTTTTGCTGAACTGAAAAGCCTACATGAAGATTAAAGATGTAGATAGGCCTAGTTTCAGATGCTTTAAAAGTTATAAAGAATTACTAACAGGGAAGCCATAATTTGACTCTGTACTGGATGGAGTAATAGTGGATAATGATGGATAAGGCAGACATTGGTGGGTTAGGGAAACAGAAGTTTGCAGTTCAAAAGACTTCCTTGCAGAAAGCTTGTATACTACTTAATACAGAATATTATTTTCAAACCAGTTTATCTTTAAATATAACCATGCTTCAGATAACATTCTTATGACTTGAATATTGGTTGGAGCAAGACTCCAAATAAAGATATCTGTCCAACAAATCCAGAGATAAGTCAAAATTTGTAGTTACACAAGTCTGAATGTCTGTAGCCTCTGGAGTCAGTTGGTATTTGACACTCTTGGTATCTTTGGAGGTCTGATAAGAGCCTGTGGGAGAGATGACTGTGGGAGGAGTTGGCACACAAGTGCAAGGAAACTCTGAAATGTGAAATGGAAAGTCGAATGTTTATGAAGTTTTATGCATTTAATGTATTTATTACACATATGTCTCCCAAATCAGAACAGAGAGCCATATGTGATTTAGTTGTGTGATGATCACAAGGTAAATTTGGTTTTCCTGAAGTTAGTAACGGTGATGACCATGCCTATGTTCTTCTATTATACATATTCAGTTTAAAATTTCCTGTCTCATCACCAATCACTTCCTTTCCTCCAGGGAACATACACAACCATGTGGTTGCATATTATTTTTATACCAAGCAATATGTAAAACTTAATGCCTGGAGAAAAAAAATCTTATTTGCTCAAAGTGGGTTTATACTTATGAGAAAGAAGAACAGAAACAGATAAGTGAAAGAGAGGGATGTGGATGTTTTAAATATAACATACACCCAAAATAAAATACTGAATGTGCAGATGTAGCTTTTAAATTAATATTTTCGCTTGCAAATGAATAAGCAATTCAGAGGGAATAGAGCAGGCTACTAGAAAAAAAAAAAAAGAAAAAAAAAGAAAGAAAGACTGTATCACTCCTCACAAAAGACTAGGGATGAGTGCTTGAGAAACTGAAGTAGTTCCCAATTAGGTTGGTCCTTTTTTTTTTTTTACATATTCTTCCCTCAGAAATGAGATAAAACAGTGACTGGAAGTCAAAGGAGCTTACCTAACTCTGCCCTTCTTCTTGATAGATTTTCAACATTTGGACTCTTGCTGTGACTAGACACTCATCCTTAGCTGATAGATCTTAATAAGAGCTGAAAACACCATTGACACCAGTGTTTGTTCACTATAGCCTTGCATCTGAAGAGGAGTTCAGGCAGTCTTTCCATAGATGTGTGTTTTCTCACTGGTCTTCCAAACTACCTGCTGCTTCAGCTAGAAACAATTGTATACAGGAGATGAAAGGATGCACATGGTGTTATGTGGTGCTCTCCATACACATTTTATCCATCAAGCTTACCTTCAAAGCAACAATGTTGCTAAAAAAGAGACTGTAAGTACTGAAGGACAACACTAGATTTCTGGGTTCACTGTAAGGGCATATTGCATACTAATATGGTATAATCTTGGGAATTTAGTGTGTTTGATGCTTTCAAATTTATCTATAGAGGTGCTTGCTTTTTCATGGAATGATTTTGTGAATTTACATGTTTTGTAAAGCTGTCCTGCCTAGAAGCTTTCTATGATTCTTCCAATGTTTTTATCCTACCAAATACAGACTAGGGATTGACCTACTGGAGAGCAGCTCTGCAGAGAGAGACCTGGGAGTGCTGGTTGATAATAAACTAACCATGAGCCAGCAATTTGCCCTCGTGGCCAAGAAGGCCAATGGCATCCTGGGATGCATCAAGAAGAGTGTGGACAGCAGGGAGGTTCTCCCTCTCTACTCTGTCCTGGTGAGGCCTCATCTAGAGTACTGTGTCCAGTTCTGGTCTCTCCAATTCAAGAGGGACAAGGAACTTCCAGCACAGGGCCACCAAGATGATGAGGGGACTGGAACATCTTTCATACGAGGAAAGGCTGCAGGAACTGGGGCTGTTTAGTCTGGAGAAGAGGAGACTGAGGGGGGATCTTTTTGATATTTATAAGTATCTAAGTGATGGATGTCAGGAGGCTGGGACATCTCTTTTTTTTTGTTGTATCTAGCAACAGGACAAGGGGTAATAGGATGAAGCTGGAACACCAAAATTTCCATTTAAACATGAGGAAAAACTATTTTACTGTGAGGGTGAGGGAGCCCTGGAACAGGCTGCCCAGGGAGGATGTGGACTCTTCTTCCTTGGAGGTCTTCAAGACTCACCTGGACGAGTATCTGTGTGACCTGATCTAGGTGGCCTTGCTTCAGCAGGGGAGATGAACTAGATCTCTAAAGGTCCCTTCCAACCCCTATCATTCAAAAAAAGTGAAAATCCCCTCAAAAACAAAAGCAAATTTAAGAATGTAAACAATATTTCTGATTAGTCAGATTAGGCAGTTTGATTTAGGATCAATATTCAGACTGACTTACTGGAATACTTTTGATATGTAAGTATACACATACTGTTATCTAATTAACGCATAGAAAAGTTCTAAAAAGGGAAATAACCCATATTTGAAACAGGATGGACAAATTTGTTGTCTTTTTATATTGTTTTTATGGAAGAGTCACTTTTGATTAAGAATCAGATTAATTTGATTAATTTTGATTAAGAATCAGAAGATTCTTCTGAAGGGTTTGTTTTAGTTTCTTTGCTTTGCATTTATATTCCCGTCTTACGTGTTGGAAGACTAAGGGGTGATGCATTGAAAGGGCATACTCATTCCATAGAGCAATTCAGAGGAAAAAAGAAAATAATCAGATCTTAATATTGCCTCTGGTTAATCTGCACATTTAGTAACTTAAAATTTCTTATCTGAACAGTGCTTAGCAAATTGCCTGAAGATTTATTCTACTCTCTTTCAGAAATTACATTAATGTCATTGTAAACTGTTGTAGATTAATCAAATCTGACTGTAATTGCCTGTGTACTTGACCTAGTGAACGTATCTAATCACTTACATGTAGATAAAGCAAAGGGACAGTTTGTAAAACTAGTATCAAATTTTACTGGATCTTGCATGGTCAGATCCCATTTATATAATACAAAAATCAGACTCAGTAATTTACCAAAAAGAACAGATGTCTGACTTTTAATCTCATTAATGCTATCTTGTAACAGATCAGAGGAGAACATGTTCACCTCTAAAAATCTACTACAAGGTCAAAGTTTAATATCTAAAAAATAGATGTTAACAAAAAATTAAAATGGCAATGACTCACCTCAAAACACCAATTATCTCAAACGGATATTCTAAAAGAATAAAAATTAAGAACTTATTTAAAGGACTGGTAGATACTGTTTTCTAAATACACAAAGAGATGAATGGAAGGTTTATCTCGTGCTGTAATTTGTAGTGTGCCTGTTGGAATAGTTCTGAAAGAGTTCAGAGTAAGTTTGGAAATGTTGCATGGCAGGAGTTGGCAACATCTCAAATCCTTCCAGACTGAAGGGGTTTGAGACGGTTTCACATATTCTATTTAGTGTATTACATCAGAATCACTAATTTAGATAAAGAAAGACTTAAATGTCAGAGGTGAGAAAAAGAATTATTTACATTTAATATACTGTCTCCGCATAAAGTCTTCACGCTGCAGCATGCCAGTTCTCCTAGATTAAGGTTTTTAATTTATGCAAAAAAAAATTCTTCCTCTTAGTTGTTTATTTTATGTGTTAATTTCATTTTTTTTATAACAAACTGAAAAAAGCAAAAACACTGTCAACCTATAGAAAATGTTGGAAGTAAGAGCACCACAGCAAAGATGCTACCTCTAATGTAGGATTTCAAAAAGGGCTAAAGCTGGGAGACTGCACTGGAAAATGACCACTGTATACTTTTATAGAAAACTTGCTTTGCTCTTGTCTCCTTACATGCTTTGCTCTTGTCTCCTTATGTGATTTCTTATAGCTTCCTATGTATTTTTACATTTATTTTATGGGAATGAATAAAATTTCTGTGGAATTTATTTGTTTATTATTTATTTAGTTTACTTATACCAAAGACATAAAGATTACAGAGGTGATTAATGAAGAGTTTCTGGCTTGCAGTTTTTTCTGTATGCTTTGTAAAGATTGTTGTGCAATATTTACAAAATAACAACTCTAAAAATAACAAAGCCTGCAATGCAGTTTGTTTTGTGCCTCTTTTAAGCCATTTCAGCTTAGCATTTGAAGTACTGTGTTTTTACAGATGGTTTAAGTTTGTAAAAGCAGTTAGGGTTTTACTGTATGGTTCTGTTGATATTCTGCTTGTTGTCAAGGACCACAGATGGTGAATGCTATTTATTTTTCACTACTTTGGAATCCAGATTTTTCCATCTTTTATCCTTTACCATTGGCAAATCCTCAAATAAATTTTATTGCTCAGTCTTCGGTGATCATTCTATGTATAATTTAAATATTGGACTTGTGTTCTTAAGCTTGTCTGGCATTTCTGAATGAAGAATTTAATATTTTACTGTATGAAGATGTGACAGGAACAGGCCTGTTGCCACTTGCTTTACGGAATGGGTCACTAAAACTTTAAGATGTTTAAAATGTCTGGTTTGGATTTAAGTAAACAGAACTGATTCATTTAAGCAGCATCTTTCTCTACAAGGGAGTCCAACTTTGTTGTGAACAAAATCAAATAAGAGTTGTTCTCAGTGTCAGGATCCTAAGGTACTACCAGGCCTTATGGACCATGATCAGAACTCCCAGGGCCATCCTCATCCCTGGGACCCAGGACCCACTTCATCTCAGCCCAGGGCCATCAGCCCTTCCTCTCAGACACACATCGCAATGAAGGATGTGTGTGTCCTCACCTTCCTCCTGGCTGCCTGGTTACTCTGTTCCTGGGATTTGGGGCAGGACGAGGTGCTAGGCTTACCCTGCGGGCACCTGTGGAGAGACTTCTGGTCTTCATGGCACAATGACATGCAGGTGCTTGAGGTTCTCCATGTCTCTATAAAATGACTGGGCTCATAGCTGTTAGAGGAGATGCTGGCTATGGCCAAAAGTCTTTCTTACATCTGCTTAAATAAGATGAATAACTTTTAAGTGGACTTAAGACCCTTTTCTGATAGGAAACTATGGATGACCACCCTGGAGGCTGAGAGATAATTGAAAACCTCAGTAAATTAACTTATGTGTCAAATGCTACTTTTCCAACTTGTTGCAAAGCACATTTGTGTCTCCATTTGAAACAAAAATAAATTTAGAGAAAAGCAAAGGGCTATCAGCATTTTTTTTTGACAAATGTTTTTGTTCAGGAAAACCTGTTGCAATAATGCTCAGGAAAGTAGTCTGAAGGACAACAACTACTTGTACCAAAATGTTACAAACTTCAGTTATCTGAAAATCTTGTGTGATATGCTATTCATCAGTAACTTTTTAAAGTATTATTCTACATCAGCTAATTGTATTTCAGTTTAAACTGCACCAAAACTTGTTTATTCATGCACCAAAAAAAGAAATCCAATAAAATAATCACTTATACACATAGGTATACACATCTGCTCATCAGCTTTCCAGTTCTTGAATCATTTGCACTATGATTTGTTCCATTGTTTTTCCTTCTACTAATAATCAGAGCATTTTCACCAGCATGACTTTAAGAAAGAAGAAGCTATCACTAAATCAATATTGTCGTGCCTAGGGAAGTGCTCTGATGTTCAGAAATACTAATTCTTTGGAAAAAACGGACCAATTTTAAGCACTAACATATGGATTTTTCTACAGCTTTCAAGACAACTTTAAGCACTTTAACAAATGCCCCGTATTTACATATTGCTGAACTCTAAATACTGTTCAGAAGTGTTTACTTCATTGCAATTTGCAAGTGACGTGGGACAGATTTTTCACTTCAAAAAAGAAAAAAAAGCAAAGAGAAGAAAAGAATTATCTAAAAATTTTAATGTTGCCTAACCTAACGTATTAACTCCTTTAGAAAGAAGAGTTTCTTGTCTGTGTTTAAAGGGATCCAAGTAGAGCATGATAATTTTTGATGGAACTACTAGGCACAACAAAAAAGAATGAAAACCAAACCCTTTTTGCTCCAATTGCTTCATATGCTTCAATAAATTGACTGTTAATATGTGATATATAGATGAAAATTAAATGTCAACATGGAAGTTACCTTCTTGGCAAAGGCTAATGCCTACCAAAGACAAAGCACTCAGCACTGGTGCATGCAACTTTCACATCTTGAAGCCAAGCTACTTTTCTTGCATTCTTTTGCAAAATATTGGGTTTTGCAAAATTATGGGTTCCAATTTTCCAAATGGAAAAAGGAGGCTGTTCATTGTCATGCTTGCAAGCAAAACTAATCACTCCTTGAAGCCCAAATGTAGAATGGATTGTCTCTCCATGTCCTACTGGACTAGAAAATTGATGCCTTTTTAAATTCAGAGATAAGGAAGTCTTTGAATTGACAACAGCTCCAGTTAAGTTTCCAAGTTGTCCAAGGACAGTGATGTATTTGTCCAAGAACAGTCATGTATTTGTCCAGCAAATGAGAAGTTCTGTTCAATTTCTTTCCCTTTCTCCCTTCTTTTTTTTTTTTTTTTTTTTGTATGGAGCTTTTCAACATTTGATCATTTCTTGAAACAGTACAGCTCATTTCTGCTACATTGTTTAAGAGACCAAACAAAACCGTCTTCAACTGCGTAATAATTATTGCAATTTCCATCATTTCTGCTATCGGTTTCTACAAAATACAATAATAGAATTACAAAGCAATCAGTACTTGATGTGTTTAAACATATTTTCATAGTGTTTTTTTATTACTCTTCCTGGAAGTGATATTGGAATTACTGGTGAGTGGAATTGATTCTGCAATAGCATTAGAGATCATACATGAAAACATACTTGACTTTGAGAACAGCTAAGACATCAGATGTCAAGAAATCCTCAGTGAGAATATCCAGTGCAGAATTGAATCCTGTTAATTAAGAAATTGAGATGTGAAAGTTTCCATTCATGTTCTAAATATTACTCATATATTGCTAAAAAAATAAATAAGTTTTAAAAATCTCCTCCAATAGACATACAGAATGTGTATTCTTAGTGAGTAGCATACCTATGTTTTGGAGAGCTGTATGACTGATTACATCTACAAATAGACTGAAGCCCATAGGAGTTTTGTAAGGTTTGCCAGTTGGGAATCTAGTCTGCTATATTAAAATGTAATCGTGGCTAATAATTTATATTCATTATCAAAGCTTTTAATCCTTATAGTGAAAAATGTTCTTATAACATGATTATTTCTATAGTGAAATTTAAAAATCACTATGACTTTCTGCTGAGGAGGAAAACGATGAATATTTTTGAATGTATACAATTTAGCAAGCCAACGACTTAGTGTTTCCTGATGACAGTTCTCTACTCCTAGCCATTGCTCCCAGGAACCCTGTTAACTACTATCAATGATAGGTCAAGTAGGTGAAATTACCAAAACCTATCAACTCACTTTATTTTTCAGCTACTATTACTCTAAGTAGGGAGATTTTTCTGCATGTGTAAAGATTAAGAAAATTCTTTCTTCTACTGTCACAGTGGGAGATTTAAATGCCTCCAAGCAGACCATAATGATTGCTCACTGTGATCAGTCTTCGGATCCAGAGCAGAGCCTCTGCGGACAGTCAGCAGAGCAGCAGAACAGGCACTGAGGGGTTTGTTTTACTCAGGCTGGGCTACATATGGCGGGTGGTGCTGACCCCTTCACTGATCCGGCATCTCTTGTGAGGGAGGCAGGGCCAGCTGAGGACAAAGCCGCAGCCACAGCCCAGGATTTAAATGCTGCGATCCCTGCACACTGGTGAGTCACTCTGAAGGAAGGAGTCACTGTGAGCAGTGGGTGGGGCAGGCAGCTATGGTAGCAACCCAGACAAAATGTGTTTATCAAAGAAATATGTTGACGTGGTGGACAGTAGGATGACCATGACACAGCAACATGTCCTCACGGCCAAGAAGGCCAACGGCAGCCTTGGGTGTATTAGAAGGGCTGTGGGCAGTAAGTCAAGAGAGGTTCCCCTCTCCCTCTACTCTGCCCTTGTGAGATCCCATCTGGAATATTGTGTCTAGTTCTGGGCCTCTCAATTCAAGAAGGACAGGGAGCTGCTGGAAAGAGTTCAATGCAGGGCCACCAAGATGATGAAGGGAATGGAGCATCTCCCTTATGATGAAAGGCTGAGGGAACTGGGATTCTTTAGCTTGGACAAGAGCAGACTGAGGGGTGATCTTGAGTTGGACTAAGTGACCTTTTGAGGTCCCTTCCAACTGTTAAGATTCTGTGATTCTGTGCGATTCTTATGGCTTAGCCTAAGAGACATTTCTGGCAGTGGACAGTGATCCTTAAGATGTTCTGCTGCTCATCACCTAAGGCCTAAGATGTAAAAGGGGAACACAACCTGAGTGCTTAGAAAATATTCAGGCCTTTGTCTGTTTACCACTAGTGCTGATTAAGATCCTGTTGCACTTGAGCATATCCCCAGTGAATGTAAGATTCTGTGAATCAGTATGTCCATACAAATGTTGTTGAGATAATGTGAATCTGTCAGATTTCCTAATTCAAGTTGTTAAGTTTGAGTTCAGCTTAAAATTTAAAAACAAACAAAAAAAAGTCTTCTGCTGGCAAATAAGTTATTGCTGTCATTACTATTATGTCTATATTGTTTCAGTATGTGACATGACCCAAAGTTGCATTGGTCTTTAAGTCTTAAAAATCATTGAGCATCAACATTAATTAAATAGACGATGGTGGATACATGTTAAATGAAGTATAGAATTTAGACACAGAGAGATATTAACAGCCATACTTAATGCAAGTGTTAATGAGTCATTAATTTAGAAAAATATAACCCTTAGTTTAGGTACATTAAACTGTGTTAAATATAAAGCTTAATTTAAAGTGGATGGAATTACTTTACCAAACCTGAACAGACAAGAGTGACTGATAGTGTTTCATTGTTCTGTTACAAGAATATCGAAAATTAAGGTGGTGCTCTTTGGCTTCTTTTCTCCTAGATAATAAAACAAAGTATGGCAATACAAACTTGAATTACAATTTCTGAAAACTTCATTACACAGCTATTGGAAAGCAATTTTTTGTCCATATCACAAAGGGCTTTCTGAACGTTATGGTACTAGGCAGCAAATCAAGCATTTATTAAATGCTTCTGAAGGCATCATTCTGAGTTCAATAATTGAAACCATGTTTCTGTCACCACTTAATTTATAATGCTTGCATCTGGTATCCAGTGTTCCTGGAGCAATTTAAGGAATAAATATCTGAAATCAGGTGTTTTATGGAATAAAATCAATCTTGATTACTATCACTATGTATATAAATCTACCATCAATTTCTTAACACTATTTCATAATTTTTGCAATTATTTTTGCACAACTTTGAAAAAATATTTTCTTTTCTGATATAAAAGTCCTAAAACACAGATTTTCCAGATTAAATTTAAAATGCCTGAAAATATTTGGGATTCTTTGTAATGGGACATATTATTTGCAGTTCAAGTATAATGAGTAACTTTATACTATTCTTATGGACCTAGTTCTGATATTTTAGAGTCTATTTCTGCAGATATCCTTCTAGCAAGAGTCCTGGGACTCAAATGGCTGTCATTTATGCTCTGCAAAGTTAATTTAAAATGTTATCAGTTAAAGAATGGTAGCATTGAATGCTTACTTTGCTTGGGTGAAAGTAAGGGCATAGACATAAAATTCTGATTACCAGTGATGAATGAATGGTGCAATTCAAATTTTCACACCTGGAAAGTAAAGTATTTATAAATATAAAACAACCAGAAAAACCATATCAGCTACTGGAGGAGGAGACAAGGATTACAGCCTTCCCTGTGAGACAGTCATTATTTGCAGTTAACCACAGGATACACTTAGCAAAGCTTGTTAGATCTCCTTTTTCATAAATTCCATCATGATTATCAAGATTTATTTTACTTCTTCAAATATATGATTACAGATAATAGTTCAGTTACTAATTTCCAGATAAAAATTTGGAAGCCTCCCCTTATTTACTTCTCATATTAATTTTATCAGAAATGAAAAACTTGATTGCTTTTTTCCAGTTCTTCCCAGATCCAGAACTACAATACAACTGTTTATACTAATTTTCTTCTCATGTCATTACAATATTATGTAACAGTGTCATTCTGTATGAATGTTGTAGCACATACAAACAACCTTTTAACAACTTCCACTGAAGTCACTGGAACATAGGTTTAGCTGAAATGTAAAATGAGATCATGCATAGACACCATAATGGATTAATCATTAGAACTCTGTTATAAAAGCTTATCTCTGTCTCTATGCTCTGCATTGTAATACCTAAGTATAGTAGGACGACTGTTTACAATGTGACACTACAATACTTTCAAGATGCCTTTGGAAAATCTATTACATTCTTTTGAATTTGCAAAAAGAAATGCAGTGCTAGTGTTATTATATTAAACTAATAGTTGGAAAAAAACCAAAAAACACAGACCTTCAGATGCTACACTAAACCATAAATGGCTGTATTTGAGTTTCTCTTACTAATGTGGTATTTTACTAAGAAAGTCCTTTAGCAAGTCAAAAAACCCCTCCATGATGAATTTTGTCTCACTCAGATCCTTAACCACAAGAGTGGAATTAATCCAGTTTGATTTTACTATATATATCTAGCATTTTCTTTTATGTGCACAGAGAGACATCTCTGAAGAATCACTGACCCTTGATATTTTAGACCTTTCTTTAAGATACAATTACCTAGTCATTCTTATAGAGACAATGCACAGATTCCCACTAAACAGATCATCCAGTTTAATTTTAGCTGTCTGCAGTTGTCTATGTGAGCTAGTTATCTAAACTTTCTTTGAAAGGAATAGAAGGAAATAAACACCTAAAAAGTATAATTTAGCTCATCTTAATATGGATATCTCAAATTGCTCAGATGAAATTTGACAGCGCAACTAGCATCATTTTGAGATGCTTTGAGCTGTCTGAATCATATGTTAAGAGATAGCAGCTGTGACATAAGAAGATTGTCATTCTTTCAGGGAGCATTTGGAGATGGAATGTTAAGGACATCTCAAATAGAACTAAATATCTATGTTGGAAGAAAGAAATAAATCCTTTCATCAATGAAGTTTGGAAAAACGCTCACTGCCTACTCACTAGAGGTCTGCTTTAGAGTGAGATCCATCCCTCTAACTGCATGAGATAGATAGAGGGATGCAGTGGCCTACACATAGTCAACCAATGACAAGTTACACACAGTATAATACCTTGGCAGACCCTCAACTGTCTCTCTTGTAAGTATCTTGCAAGCCTTGTGCCGTACCTGCTGGTTGCATAGGGGTCTCTTGAATGTCCTAGAGATTATCAGGGGACTAGAACATCCTTCATATGAGGAAAGGCTGTGGCAACTGGGGCTGTTTAGTCTGGAGGAGATTGAAGAGAGATCTTATTAATATTTACATATATGTAAATGGTGGGTGTCAGGAGGTTGGGGTATTGCTTTTTTTTGATGGTATCTAGCAACAGGACAAGGGGTAATGGGACGAAGCTGTAACACAAAAAGTTCCATTTAAACATAAGAAAAAAACTACTTTACTGTGAGGGTAGCAGAGCAGTGGAACAGGCTGCCCAGGGAGATTGTGGAGTCTCCTTCCTTGGAGGTCTTTAAGACTCATCTGGACACATTCCTGTGCAACGTGATCTAGGTGGACCTGCTTTTGTAGGTGGGTTGAACGAGGTGATCTCTAAAAGTCCCTTCCAACCCTACCATGCTATGATTATATGATCTCACATTGCACTGGACACCTATTTTCGGGCAAATGAATCAGTCCTTTGATATCTCTTCATGATCCTGTGAATTTAGTTAAAAAATACACTTAAATCTAGATATTATGATCTAGAACTGAATTCTAATGAGAGATATTGTTTACATTGCTAAACAATAGACAGAGAGAGAGAGACTGAGCATGAGACACTTGACAAATCACACTGTTTATTTCTTGGTGTTCATTCACCATACTTAGTTTGAAACACTCCAAATCACTGCTAAAAAGGCAATATATATGTTCTCAGTTGAGGAGGATGTAATGCACCGAGGCATTGCTAATAAAAGACATTATGAATGAGAGAGAAATAACTATACCCCTTTGTTCTATGTCATCTTACAGCACTATTTGGGAAGGCTACAAACCCTTAGACATCCCACAAAATTTTATTCTCAGAGCAATGAACAAACATTCCAAGCTGCAAAGAAGCACAGCAGATGTCATATGTCTTAGGCCACAGAGTAAGCCACATGACATGAGAGCCAGAGCCAGGGACTATGTTGGGTTGCACCTTTAGGGAGTTTATCCTAAGCAGAGAACACAGAAAATAGGCAATGATATCAGAGCCAGAAACTGGTCATGGGTCTTAATTTATTTAGTTGATACAGGTATACCTTTGCATTTTAGGTATCTGAAATTAAATGAAATAAATAAAGTGTTTAAAATCAAAGCGATCTTTGCTGTTAAGTTCAAGTTCAATGAGCACGCTAAGTGTTAGATTAAAAATGAATTGGAGAACAGAGGAGTAACCTGCAGCTACCTCATTAAAGGTCTGAAAGTAAATTTAAAATCACTACTAATGTAAACATGTCATGTGATAATGGCAGGGGAGTAATTTGGAATGGTTTTGATTGAGTGAATGACTACAGAATCTAAAAAAGAGAACACTGAAAGTCTCTCAGGTGCATCTAGACTACATATAGATACAAGATATCAAGGATACTAGATAACTATCTTGTAAAATAGTGACTCTGATGAAGAATTTAATCTCAGTTCCTAATGTGATGCTGAGGTAGAAGAGAGAGTGCAGATTTTAAGTGATAGAAAGAGGTTTAAAAAGCAAGGTGTAAAAAGGTGATTTTTACGTAACCAATATTATTCTGATAATACTTTTCTGATACTGAAAGACTGTATGAAGTTCTAGTACTATCAATTTTAGAGTGAATTTCTAAAACTGAAGATGATTAAAAAATAGTTTCATAAAAGGGATTAACAAGCTGGATATACTTGAGACTTAATGAGCGTGATTTATGCAATGTATCAAAAAGAAGATGGATTTATTATTCTTTTACTTTTTTTTATAAGTGTCTTCTTAGATAGAAAATGTCAGTTACCAAATTTATAAAGCCATAATAAGGAATAGCAAATGGATCTTGGAAATAGACACATTTGGATTTGAAAATTAAACGAACCTTTTTAACTGAAAAGGTAATTAGGCAGTGGAACAAATGACCAAAGAAATTGGTGGGGTATCTATCTCTTAGTATTTTAGATTTGAGATCGAGTGACATACAGAATCATGTGCTATACTCAAATGCAAGTTATACTTTAGTTAGTACACAAATCATTAGTCTTGATGTAAAGATAACCAGACGAAATGCAGCAGCAGCAGAAAATAAGAGCTCACAGTAGATTATCTAATTGTCTCCTCTGGCCTTAATTTCTGAGAAACTGTTAGATACTGTAATAAGTCAGATTCCAAACTGTCAAGAATTGACAAAGAGGTGCTGATTTTAGCTCTTTCTGACATATTAATGTTCTATTTTTTCCTCTTGTTAAATACTCTTAGTACATTACTACATTCGCCATTGATAATCAGTTCACTAGAAACCTCTTCAGGGTTATAATGTAATAAAAAATTTTGTTTTCAGATAAAGTGAGTGTGATAATGCTGCATTTGATTTTACTTTCAGTTATTAAAACAACCATTACTATACTTTTGCAACACTTTTAGATAGCATAGACAGGATTTCAATGAAAAGTTTACCTCAAATCTACATTTTTCTACCTTTTCATAAAATAATTTTCCTAATGGAGCCTGTCTGACTAAGTGTACTTAATATTAGTTCCTAAAATTAGAAGCAATGAAATTGAATGAGACTATGTCATTAAGTCAAATGCTAACGGCTTTTTTCCCTCTGAAATTTTTCACACGAAGCTTGTAATCTCTGCCCATATCCCTAACAGTTTTTTAAAAAATTAAATGCATGAGAGAATGTTGAAAGTCAAAGGCCTCTGTCTGATTTCAAAAAGAGCCTTAAATTAATGATGCATAAGAAGAGATATTTGCTTTATAACCAGAGTAGGAACCAAGTGATTTTAGTGGGTTTTAATTCATATCTCTGTCACATTGTGTGTCTTGGCATCTAATCACAACTCTGTAGAGAAGCAAGAGTTTGATACAAGTGATATATATCTGTTAAAAGAGTTTTTACATCATTTGAACTAAAATGAAGCAGCTGTATTTAATTTCTTAATAAAGATCTGTCTCAACTCTGAGACATGTATTGGAGATTTTAAAGATAAATTACTTTTTCATAATCTGCAGAGTTGTGCATACAGCCTGATAGACTCTAATAGAAACTCTATTCATTATAGGGATGATGGAGGGTCATCTCTTTCCAGAAAAGGTGAGTATACAGCAACTGAAAGAGAACTAGGCCATGGTTGATGACTGAGCTCTGTCTCTATGTGAAAGAAGACTGTACTCTTGCTATCCAGCATATACATCTGCCATGCAGAGCTGTTTTGGGTAACAGGGAAGGGGCTGTAAAGATGGCTCCTGTAAGAAGTTGCTCAAAACTTTCCCTGGCTCTGAGTCAGGCTCATCCCTGGGAATGAGCCAATTGAGTGCCTTCCTGATTACTTTTTAAGAAGAAGTTGGAAAAGGAAGTTTCTTTCTTCTTTTCTGGGAGGTGGTGGAAGGAGATGGATGAGAGAGAGGTGACCATGTGGACCCCAAGTTCAGAGAGGGAAGAGAGGAGGAGATAGGTTGGAGCAGAGACCCCTCTGGTATCCCATGGTGAGACAGCAGCTTTCCCCCTGCAGTCCATGGAGAAGAATGGTGAAGGTGATTTGTTGGCAGTTCATAGAGGACCCCTCACCAGGGTTAGTGACTCTGCCTAGAGGAAGAGGTGAATTTGTGGGAGGGCAGCGTTGCAGCAGAAAGTGCCTGGAATGCTGCTGGCTACAGAAAAGTCTCATGCTGGAGGAGTTTATGAAAAAACTGTAGGGGCTGGGAAGGACTAATACCAGATTGTTTTTTTAAGGACTGTATCTCATGGGAGGGATCTTGCGTTCAAGTAGGGGAAGAACGTAAGGAGTCCTCCTCTGAGAATAAAGAAGTGGCAGACACTATCAGTGCGGGACTGACCACATCTCCCATTCCCTGGCCCCCCTGCACCATTGAAGGACAAGGAGGCAGAGATGTCGGTAGCAGGGAGCTGAGAGCAGGAAGTAGGGAACGGTGAGGAAGGGACATCTTAAAGTGCTGATTGTATTTTTCTCATCATACTGCTTTGGTTTTGCTTTCTGTCCTGTTTCTTGTAGATAGTAGAATAAACTGTTCTTTCCTCTATAAGTCAAGTAGTTGAGCCTGTTTTGCCTGGAACCACAGTTAGCAGTGAGCTTTCCCTGCCCTTATCTTGATCCAGAGGGTCCTTGGTTATCTTTTTTTTTTCCCCTCCCATCTCAGTGGGGCCTCTGCCATCTGAAGGAAGATGGGAGTGGAAGAGAGGGACTGAGCAAGCAGTTGCATGGTGCTTTGTTGCTATATGGGTCTGAACCACACCAACATTTTATATTGAACTCAAATTCATGTCTGTGCTAAAGTACAGAGTTATTAACCATTTGCTTAGACACAACTTTGAGAGTAGTCTGAGTTCTGTGTTTTTGCATGGGGTCACATGGCCATCTTTGTGCAGTAGGGGATGAGCAGATATGTGATGCTTCTTTTAGCAAGTACCTGCATTCACTGCCTTTGCAAAAGGTCTCCCAGTGTTGCCTGCAGTGAGAGCAGTGAGGATAAGGAGGCTGCCTGAGCGAGCTGCCTTAGACTGGGTGGACCAGATAGCTAAAGGTAGTGACAACCTGTGGACAGTACTTGTTATGACACAGTGTTGGGAATGCAACAAGCATTGGGTCTGCTGCAGGGTCAATATCACACAAACCAATGTCTTCTTTTAAAGTAATGTAAAAAATGTTATGATTTATGTATATGTGACAGGCAACAACGAGATGGGAAAATAACCATTTGCAGACTTCTTTATGCTAAATCAAATGCAATCAACTTTTTAATATAAAAAACTACAGTGAAATGCCTTTTGAGGCAATCTCAAAACTGAAACAGCTGCTGTTTTTCACAGACGTTTTGGAAAGAAGGTGTATGTAGGAGTTTCATACAATATTTGAGGAAGAAGAAAGATACATGTACCTTGGCAAAATCTTGCCAAATTTTGGATTTGCTTATCAAGTGAAATGTATGAGATAGAAGAAAATCAAAACAGAAAGATTATAATGGAATAGATCTATCTTCAGATGAAGTTACCTAGTTTTTCACAATTCTGACTAGAAATCGCTGCTACTGCAAGAACGACTGATGGACTATGTAAAAGAAACTGTTGACCTTGTTCAAATTTTTAATGAACATACACCAAAAACTGCCAAACTGGCATCTTTGTAGACACTTTGAAAGACAAGATCAAGAAATGAAGAAGCAAAGGGATTGAATCATCCAAAGCAGTGTGGAAGGCATATTCTCAGACTTGAGAAGAGAGGAACAATTTTACACAGCAACTTGTCTGAAGTAAAAAATATCTTGGGAAAACCAGTTCCGTCTGCTCCAGATCTCAGCCAAAAGAAGTGAAATATGTATGTGGTCTGGAACTGTGGTGGAATTGGATGCTGCTTGCCTAGCAAAGATTTAGGCAAAGAATTATCTTCCTACTTTCAAGAAGATAGAAGCGTTACTCTTCTCACATTCTCTACAATAGAAACTGGGTTTTTGATGTATTTCTTAAACACAAGCTGTGGATAAAAAAAAAATAGGGAAGAAAGATTTGGTCACTATTGAAATGGTCCCTAAACAAATGAGCTAATTAAAAATAAGACATATTTTAATAGATAAAATGATTGGTGAGACAGCAATAAACTTTTAAAGTCAGTTGATTAAAAATGTTACAAGAGTGTCAGCTCTGTATGAACTGCGTAGTCAAATAGGAACTGGCTAAAACTGAATAATGAAATGATACTTAAAAGTAATTTGAGTGGAAAACCTCAGATGGGGTAGGGAAGCAGATTATAAAAATGCTCAAAGCCCAATTTTTACCGTAAATTTCCCCTTCTCAATGTTTTGTTATTTCATTTTTTGTTCTATTTGATCCCTGAAAAAAAAAAAACCAACAACACATCACCACACATTAAACAATCACCTCAGGCTTTTAAAAACAATATGTCTTATTTTCTGAAAAGGAGCTTAAAATACTATGTAAATTGTAACATGAGTATCTAAAACATAATAATTCCATTCTGGTTAAATCGTAAATAGAAAAAGACAAAAGCCTGTATTCTGACCTTACAAAATTTCTTTATTGCCCTCAAGTGTTTTACTGTCATAAGAATTTATTTAAATTGACATAATCTTGCAGAATATGTATATTTTTACAAAACTGCCTTTTTTTTTTCTCTAGATGAAAGGAAAGGTCACAAGAGGATTTTGCCCAGTCTTAGTGAAGAGTACTGTGCCTTGTACACAGCATGTGTCAAGACTTTCTGAAGACTCAATGACACATTGTTATTGGGAATCCTGGGTACAAAGCGATCCTTTGCTGTTGTATGTCTTACTTGGTGACAGGATACAGGGCAATAAAGTCATAGCTTCATGGTTTTAGCCTGTTATTCCCAATATTTCCTATGAATGTGCTGTCACAATGCTAATGCAACTCAGATATCTAAACCTGAACCTTTGCCTTCCTTTCAAAGGCTGAATGGTAATGTCATGGGAGTTTTATGCTATGAAAGCATTACAGTTGGGAAGATTTTCCTTCCTAATTAAGGATATAGAACATATTTTCCCAACTACAGTCACATGAAGTCATCTGACTTGTGGATACAGCTACACTATTTCTTTCCCCATTACCTTCATTGCAAAAAAATATGGTTATTTTTTCTTTATTTGTTACATGACCTTAGATTGCTTAGAACTGTTTGGCCATTTAGCACTCTCCTAATCATTGCTACACATCAAACTGGACTGGCAATGTGTTAGTGTTTCCTACCACGTTGTTGTGAAAGATATCAGATAGCATAGGGCCAAAAATCAACTCCTGTGAATACATAACATAAAATACTGGTTCACAATGACACTTTCTCAAGTATTATAACAGTGAGAACAATTTTAATATAGTTAAATTTTGTACTGGTTTTCCTCTAAGCTCTGTGAGATTAAGTAGCCTTGTAAAAATACCTAAGCATATTAACACAATACTATTATCTTTGTGGTTTATTTTTCTTTTCAAAATAAGATTCCTTAATATCTGGCAGATAGTTTCAGCTTTGAGCATATATTTGATAGCTATTTGTGAGTTCTAGTAGAGTGTTTAGAGGCATTATTCTATTATCCAAACTGAATATAATAACAGTTTACTATAAGGACAGACCACATCCTCAGAATAATTTTTTTTTTTTTTTTTTTGTGACAGAATCACTACCCTTTACCACTTTTAGGGTAAGAGCACATTCTATGAATGAAATACACTGATGCTGTATAATCATACTCGCAATAGCATCCGGTATCTCAGCATCTTTTCTGAGCAAAAAGGGTTTGTGTTTTGAAGAAAGTGGTATGGAGGATTTTTTTTGAGGTGTAATTATGTCTCATCATTTATTGTTCCAGGGAGAAAAGTATAGCATACTAACATGTAAGCAGTAGCTCTGTAACCTTTATGATGTCAGTTGTGTTGAAGAATTTTTTTTACATTTGGTCACACAAATATATCACCATTTGAGATCTCATGAGATGCTAATGCAGAAGGAAATAAAGACTTTAGTATTTTAAAAGTATTTGGGTAACCAAGTAGCTTTTTTAAAAGTACTAAATCTATAGGAAGTGTTGGGAAACCTGTTAGAGGTGATGAGAGGAATCATGTTGGTCTAGAATGTAGTAATAAATAAATAAAATAATGCCTTTTTCCTTGTGAATGTGTTTTCATGTTTTGTCCAATATCAAACCTAAATAAATACTCTTCAAATTGTTCTGAAAAATATTTAATGTTTGTAATGAGTCAGAGGAATACATGACAAAGTAAGTATAAGAACGGTTCATTGGTCATCTCTTAGGAAGTCTAGAGGACTCAAGACATATTTTTAGGAGGAACAGAAATACTACCAGACTTTTATTCCTGGATTAATGTGGTCACTCAGCAGAAAGCTTTGCAAATGTTCCCAGAGACTTCTGAAAGTTCTCTCTACATGAGAATTCTATATTTGCTACATATGGTGGTAATTTGTCATAGCTACTCACCTTGCTAATCACAGCACTGAAATGCGTTTCAAAAAGATTAAGTTAATTGATGCTTTACCATTCTCATCACTCATTTTCTAAAATGCTTGTTTTTATAAATGTTGAAAACATTGTTCATGAGTAGTGTTACACTGATCATCTCTGGAAATGAGACTCCTCTATCTCAGATGGTTGTGTTGGTGAGCCTTACTGTGCAGGCCATGTGCGCTGTGTTCATGCACAGCAGGTGTAAAGCAGGACCCTCTGAACATTGCTTGACACTTTTCACTTGTATGGATTCAGTAGCTTCTTTATTGAGTATTAGTTGGACAAATACACCAAATGTTAACTTAAGAAGAAACAGCACCATGGTGTTTCTTCACTCATAAGCCTGTATGATTCACAGCACCTGCAAAATGAATTTATGAAGCCATACATTTCTAGCTGGGATTTGAGCCAAAGCAGAAATAGAAGGCTTAACTGATAAGAATAAGGATTTAGGATTCTTGTCCAACAGTAATTAATTATGAGTCCTTGCTTTAGTTCAACAGGCAGTGGATCAAGACCTGTCAGAGAGAAAGGAATTATTTTAACTCTGCTAGTCAATGGTAGGATGAGAAGTAGTTTTCACAAGAAAGAAAAAGTTTTGTTTATCATTTGAAAGAACAGCACCACAGACCGAGAATAGCTGGTTGCCAATTATCTTCCATGTGTCACCTCGTAGCAGGAAAACATTTTATTTTGTTATAAAGAAATGTGTGGATTAAGTTTCTTTAAATCATTCACTTCTACTGCTTTCAGACTTACTGTGAATGAAGATAAATAGAAAAGATAATGAGAGAGACTGAACCCTTTCATGACTGATGAAACTAATGAATTTTATCTTCTTAAATACTTGTGTCCTGTAGTCAGATTTTCAGAAAATAAGTGAGCTCTGGACTAAAGCTTGTCCTGTGTGTGGGCCATTCATAAACAAGCTTTATGATGTGCATGCTGTATTTTCCACTGAGGACTATACTAGGTCTTTGCCTGGCTACTTATTTTCACAGAAATTGTAAGTACTTAACTGTTTTTCACAGTTTTCACTGGATCAAAATTTATTGGGAAGACCATTAGAACTTCATGTTCACCTGCACACACATCAATGCAGCTGGAGAAGGTGCATTTCCATGTATCTAAATAATAAATTTCATATTGTTGCTTAATTACTATTTTCAGTAGAAATGGAATGATGTTTTGTTGTGAAAACCTTTATTTAGCCACAGCAACTGTAGAGGATAGAAAGCAACAGTACTTGTTTCCTATACTCTGCTTTGAAAGGACCAACCTAGAAGGCTGATTATAGTATGGATCAGTATCTTATCAATTATGTTGTCTCAAATACATATGTGGTACGTTTTAAGACATCTCAATTGCAGTGATCTGTTCTGAAGATCTTTGTGATGTCCTTTATTTTTTTTTTTTTAATGATGTGTTCAACAACACCAGCCTCATTCAGACAAACTCTCACATAGTTTTAGATCAGAATATTTCTAGGTAATCACTGAACTGCAAAAATTTTCTGGATTATCCTATATTACAAAATATACTTTTCTATCTTTGAAATATATTCAACTAGATAGCAATTGAATCAGGCTTAGGTTGGTGCCATGTTACTGATTTATGGACCAGATGCTAAAATAATAGGACAAGGAAGTAAGCATATTTGTCAAAAATTACAAAGCCTTCTCTGTGCTAGTGATATTTTTTTCAATATGTTTTGAAAATAAAATAATTCATAATAGTGATGCTAGAAAGCATCTCTTTCATTCTAATAAAAAGGCCTGCAGAAAAAATAGGCAAAAGCTATAATGACATTCTTGGCAACAATATCCTCCATTCCACATGTTTTTCTGAATCAGATTTAATTCAAATTAAATAGAAATAAAACCTATTTACCATTGCACTCTAATGACTGTAATTTTCTCTCAAGCTGTACTTACAGACACAGTATGCTGCACCTTTAAAATAGTCTCTTCCCTATTTTTCTATCTAAGAGACAAAATTTTGTTGCATTCATTTTTAATTACTAGATAAAATATTATGGACTCCACTAGAAAGGCTAACATAAAAGTAAAACAGAAAAATCAGTTTTTCCTGTCATGATGAAATGCCAATTTATATCTTTTCAGCTGGCTGAGTGATCAATATCTGCAGCTACAAAATGTTTACTGTCCTGTCCCCTCTTATCCAATGGTACTTAATTCTGTCAGGATACCTGTACTAACCATTTAATACACCAAATAGCTATTATCCTGCTCATTTAGTGTTGTAGCAAAAATATCTCCATTATAACTGCAAGTAGCTAAACTCTTCGGTGCCAGATGGTATACAAATTGGTCTCATCACAGAGATACAGATGTCATGATATTCACAATTTGTTAGTATTACAAACTCCGTCCTCCTGTGAATTTAGTGTGACAAGAGTTCTCTTATTTAATCTCTAATTTAGAATTAACACATATCGAACCCCACTATCGTATAAAAATATACTAATTAGCAGAAAATTAGCATTTCCTCATCATAGGCAAATAAATATGAACTTGAGAGTAGGGACCTGCTGGAAATAGATGCACATTGAAAACCACATTAGGTTTTCTAGTGCAACTTTAGTGCATGTTAGCTGAATTACTCCATAGTGGCTTTGAATAGCTTCTCACCAAACATTGTAAACATTTGTTTGCTATGTAGAAGCATTCAGCTATTCATGTCAAATGAACAAGAATAAATGACAGCCTACCCTATTCCATGAAAGTTTCTCTCTGCAAAAGATTTATCACAGTCTTCATGATTTTGTACGTTACAATTTCAGTAAATTACTGGAGGGAATTTCAAGACTAATGTATGATAGCAACAGAGACTTTATCTTCAGGAAACAATTAAATATAATTTTGTGTCATCTTCTGTATGATTGGGAAAACTTAACCAAGAAGACTTGAAAACAGCTAAAGAGTTTATTTTAAAATTCCAAGTGTATCGTGGACTGCAAAAGCTTTTCACAGAGAAAGATGGGTAAATTGTATTCCTCCAATATTCTCAATTAGCATTTTTATATCTATTTTGAATTAAAGTGAGAAAAATCTTTTATAATATTATCAGACAATAGCTGAAGCAAAAGGCAGGGTATGTTTTTATTTCTTTCTATCTACCAGCATGTCTGGGAATAGAGCATTTTTTTTTGTTTGGCTCCTGCCATGGTTTAGGCCCATCCTGGAATAAAGGATCAGCTATAAGTACCAAGGGCCTTTGTAACACTAAGGACAGGCAGGGCTCAGTTGTCACTTATGGTCCCAGGCAAAAAGAACAAGGCTACTCAACTTGGCGAAGAAGAGAGAAATTCATTTAATTTACCACCAATCAAAAACATAAAAACCAGAACTATAACAAACAGAAAACATCACAGTGTGATAGAATGATGAAGAGCACAATCAGCCCTTTAAGATTATCTTCCCTCCACCCTTCCCTTCTTACCAGGCTCAAAGCCCTGATCCTGGTGTCAAGCTTATAGAACTAGGTTCAGCAAACCCTGTGAATGATGGGAGTTGTGGTCACTCTCCTACTGCTCTGGACCTCTAATGGTGAATGTGTGGGCGAAGTAGGTAGGGGATTAAAACTTCTTTAGGCTGATGGAACACTGGAACAGGTCATTCAGGGAGTCTCCTTTTCTGGAGTTTTTCAAAACCCACCTGGATGTGTTCCTGAGTAATCTGATCTAGGTGGATATGCTTTGTCAGGGAGATTGGACTACATGATCTCTAAAGATCTCTTCCACCTCCTACCATTCTGTGATTCAATGATTCTATGATTCAGAGAAAAGAGACTAAATCTCTTTTGATTAGTACTGATTGTGAATGTTTTAGGCTAAAAGAATCCTTACTGAGAAGTCCTAGTAAGTAACTTTTTCCGCGAAAAAGAATGGAAATATTTTTTTTTTTACTAAGAATGTCCTGTTTTTAAATGTATTTTAAGAAGGCCCTTTTCCAGATGGATTGACCTCAGTATCTTAAAACCAAAGATAAGTGTAATTTTTGTCTTAAAGTGACTTAAAAAGTACATTTTAGGTATAGATTTTATTAAACATTGTATAAGTTTCCCAGAGTAACTTCTCCATTATATATCTTGAAAGTGACATTTCAATATTACAAGACCAAACTAGAAAAATAAATCTCAAATGATTCAACCTACCTAGATCTTTCATAACCTAGGGTTTATTTCATCTTTTTTATGAGTGAAGACATTAAGCAAAAGGAATTCTTTAAAATTTTTTTCATTCTTGTGGCAACTGGAGAGGATCCATAGTGATTCTAGACAAGACAAGATTTTTTTCAACAAAATCTTCTAGGCAGAGAGAAAAGTTCCTCTGTAGCCCCATTTTTTACTATAATAGTTCTGTAGCATGTCTGATGAGAATCCCATTTCTGTTTTGCAGAGGGGATTGTGTAAAGTGCTAAAACTGAACAGATGAAAGCAGTGGATTAATTATACTAAAATGAAGTCACTATTTTTTTGGAAAAATAGCTTCCATATTAAGGAGAAAACAAAACTTGAATTCTAGGAATATAATTATAAAGATGTATTTTTTATTTCTAGACAAGTAGTAAAATTAGATTCTGGTACAGTTTAAAGGTCTATAATTATAACTGCAAATATTACTGTCTACCTAAGTGAAGGCAAGTAAATTTTGCTGATCACTTTTTTTTTTCTTCTCTTTTCTCCTGTGGAAGACATTGCATATATGTCTTACACTTCTATTTCTATCATGTCTGTATCCATAGGGGACTTGGACATGTAACATGGGAAAATATCTTTTCTTTTTCATCTCATTACTGTTCAATGTGGGGTGTTTTGTTTTGTGGGGTTTTTTTTTGAGTTTTAATTATTTTAGGAGTATAATCATGACATTTTCTCTACCCAGGTCTGTGAATCCTTGAGCTCTCGGTGACTTTTTGAGACAACATTAACTCCTATATTCTCTACCTCAGTACTAATAATTCTAATGAATATTGTAAATGTTCAATTACGGAAGATTTAAAGCCTCTAGACCACAAGTCCATAGGACTCTTGGTTCCTAATTCTGAAGATCTTGTCTCCTAAAACCCGAGAAACAAAACTGAAGCTGTGGAAATACTTTAGTATTTACACATTATTATTGTCTATATTTCTTAAAAGAGTTCAGAATATTGATCACTAAAAAACATTCTCTTTTCTAAATTTTAACCTGAATCAATATGAACTATTTAATGGTTTTCTGAATATCTGATATGGTATACAGCAGCTGTATATTTATCAAGGTGAGGAAAATTTCAAGTGTAAAACGTGTGAAGGAGAAAAGAAAATAAATTATTGAATCTATAACTGAGGAGTTGCAGAAGATCAGAGATTTCATACACATCAATCACTGTTTAAAAATTTTGTCTTTCTGCAGAGAACACTACCTACACCCTGCCTAAGATGTTTTCATTATTCTGCAAGTAACTTCTAGCAACTTGGTATCAGACGTTGCTATCTGAAACATGTATTTCCCATGACTGCAATATTTAAGGATGTAACAATTTTGGGTTTTTTTTTCTTAAATGCTGTTGTGATTGGATAAAATACCACTGTCCACATATGTGACAACTCTGTATTTTATCTCACATCTCACAAAAGGACAATGCATAAGCAGGACACAGATTTCTCTTAATTTCTTTCTGGATGTATATTCCCAACAGTTTCTGAAGTTGAGCAGCACAGCTTAGCACTTCTCTGGCCCCAAAAGTGTTTATTCGAGCTGTCAAATGGGAGTAAAATAGATGGTCCTAGACTGCCTTACGGTACAGTGATTATGAAAAGTTCAAAATCCCTCAGACAAGGAGGCCCTGTCCTAAGGCTCTCTTGTTACAGTATTGTGAAAAAGGTTACTCTAGATGTATTCACTGTATGTGTCTGCTTAAGTCTTTTATGTTCCACAAACTAATATGTAGAGATGTATATTCGTGAAGTCGTCAGCCAAATAGATGGCTACTCAGCCCAAAGATTACTGAATCACCCTGCAAAGGTCCATAGGATCTTAAAAAAGGTACACCTAGTTTCTCTGAATAACTCTTCGGAGGCACTCTCTTTTTGTTGACTAGTTAGGGACCAATTTTCAGCATTATAAGTCATCCAGCAAAGACCCATTACCTACATGTTATAGTGATCAATTTAGAAGTGTAGACAAAGCCACTTCAATCTTCAGCAACATAATACGACAGATTTCCTGGCACCTGGCTTTCAGTACTCCATGATGTTGCCTACATAGATGAAAAAGCATACAAATGAAGACCTGAATGGAAATATAATGTTGAGATTACATTGTAAATATAACTTCCTCTTAGAGCTTCAGAACTTTATATGTTAGCTTTGTGCATTCAGTGCTCACAGGGGAAGATTCTCTAGCAAAGAAACAAACCTGTATTTCCCACTTCTTTGGGCAATGCTTTACTTTATAGAAACAAAGGGGGAAAGGATGCATTAGAACAGAGAGAAATGCATTATTCTATTGACTCAAAACCAGCAGGGACAGAAGACACCAAAGAGGAGGAAAAAAATCCAGATGCTAATATTGAATACAGGGAGAGATCACATAATTTCCATTATATATAGTGGACAGAGTACTGAACTCAACTCCTAGTTGAGAACTCTGATCATTAGGCCATAAATCAGTGTGAACATGATAATTTTATTCTCCATTTAACTGAGAAATTCAAGTGTGTGCTTAATTGTAAGCTCACAAATTGTAATATTTTAGTCGTGCTTTGTTCTAATAGTGACTTCTGTTATGCTGAGTTTCATATATTCACAGAGGCACTTTTTTAATTTTAAAAATGGGTCTTTTTTAACCATTACTGAAAAAGTTTACACTTCAGTATATTTCTAATGAGGTCAGTCGGCTCACTGCTGCCAGAGTAGCCTTTGTGCCTTCAGATCGTCTTCCAGTGCCTTTAAATTTTCTAATATAGAGCTAAGCAGCTTCAGTGAAAAGTGGCACACAAGCTGTCCTAGAAATAAACGTTAATAATCAAACAAAGAAAACCCCCAAATAATTCTTTACTAAAAGAAATGTGTATCTTTTGAGGGTGAATGTTTGGATGCTATTACAATTGTTTCTGCTTTCCTACTTGTCTAAATCTTCTGATGGTAGATGTCTTGCTTCTGAAGCACGAGACCTTCTCTCATGTGTAAACCTCTTAATTTTTCAACTGTCACAATCCTAACATTACTTCCTCTTTGATGTCTTTTTATGAGTTTGTAATTTAATTATATATTACTTACTGAATTGAATTTCTTCTTTGAAAGAATAGGTGATTCAGTGCCTGACAGTATGTAGACTGATTTTTCTGCCTGATGGCAGTATGTAGATATTTTATTTCACTGGATAAAATAGATATTAAATTTTTTAAGCTTCTTTACAGAAGAGCTATTTCAACATTCACTTCTGTTTTCTCACAGCAATATTTAGCAGTCATCAAATATCTTCCATCATTCTCACCTTCTTGTGTCTACATTCTCTTTTACAAATATCCTAAGAATTATTTCTGTTAGGAAATCTAACTAGATCTGAGATATTTAGGAGCTGATTCATAAAGGACATAGAATAAAATTCAATGGAAATGTTAATGGTACTTGTAAGTTAGGCAGTCAATTAAGATCAACAAGGTCCAACACTGTGGCATCTGGACAAGAACTTTATTTCTCCATTTTATATTCAAGAATCACTAAAACTAGATTTTTTCATAGGAGGAAGAATCCAATCATACAGTTTTCTCCCCAGCTCCTGCACACTCTTGCTAGCAAAACAGTGTCTGAAATAAAATGAATGATCCTTTGCATATGCTGGGTCCCTAATTGTGTCTAGGAATTGTTTAGGACACTGAAACAGAAGACAAAAATAGTGCTTGGAAGTCGTGCTACAGGGACACTAATTTGTAAGCGTGACATTTGACAGAGATGCTATTTGAAATGATGTTGAACTATGTTTCCCCATTGTACCCTCTAGATTCTGTCCTTGGTCATTTAAATGCTAAGTCCCATTTTAGGAACTTAAATCTCGTTTGAATATATAACTGAAGCATTTCCCTGTTTTATAGTAGAAGACGTATCAGTCTAAGGGAAAAAGAAATAGTATAATCCACTCACTCAACATATATGATTGTTAATCATTAATACTTTTAAAATTGTAAACATTAAAAAAATAAGTTATATTCTTAAAGTAGAAGTGATCTGAGACAGAATGTGTGTTTAAAAATCCAGTAAAATGATCCAGTGTTTTATTTTGGTGTTATAAAAAAAATATACATTATGGTCATGGAACAAATTTTAAATTTTTGAATATGTAATATAGTCTGTCTGTGTGTCATATGTGGTACAATTAAATAGTTTAAGAAAGCAAAGATTGGCATCTACACTTTTATCTTAGGAGTACTTAGAAAAAAATACAATCACTCTCTCTGAGTCCTGTTAGACAGTTGGGAGTAAATAGGAAGATTATAGATAATTTTGTTTTAACTATCTATATTTCAGTGCTTTTTATTTTAATAATCTATAGAAAGATCAATAATATGTAGACGGTAGCCTTCTAGATGTTGTCTTGTTAATCATGAAAATGGCAGTGTTCACATTTGTATCATCACCAACAGACACAAATGCTTATATAGAAGCAAGAACCAAATCACAATTCAGCAGACATAATTCTGGATAAATCTTGATAAACCTTATCTCTGTATTTATTGTATTGATAATACTGTCTTTTCACCAAGACATGTGCAGAGAAGAATTAAGAGGATGTAATTTCTTATTTTGAACAATGACATAGTGCAGTGCAGAATCTGTAAATTTAATTTTGATTATCAGTTACACTCTTATTGACAAGCTAAAAAGCCAAACTGCTAACATAAGAATTCAGTTTTGAATACTATTTCTTTTCAATTAAGATAATTTCCTTAACATGGTAGAGTTAAAACTTTGAGATAATGATTTTTAAAATAACAAAAATACATAAAAGTGTGTTAGAAATAATTCTATGAACTTTATTTTAAACTAATCTAGAACCTGTGGAAACTACGCAATCAATAAAATATAATATTCCCTTATGGAGCCAGAAGACTAGAGGTGTGGTGGTTTAGCCTTGACTGGGTGCCAGGTGCTCATCAAATCATTCTATCACTCTCCCTCCTAAACTGGACAGGGGAGAGAGGAATAAAACAAGAGGTTAATGAGTTCAAATAAAGACAGGGAGGTCACTCAGCAATTAGCATCACGGGCAAAACAGAATCAACTTGGGGGGAAAAAGGTTTGATTTATTAATGAACCATCAGAACAGGGAGATGAGAAATAAAACCAAATCTTAAGACACCTGCCCACTCCCACATCTCTGTCCTCCTAAGACTCTCTTTCCTTCCCACTCAGCAGCGCAGGGGACAGGGGCTGCGGTCAGTTCATTACAGATGGACTTTGCCGCTGCTTCTTCTCAGGGAGAGGCCTCCTCACACTTCCCACTGATACACTGTGGCGTCCCTCCCATGGGAGACATGCATCTGCCCGCTCCGACGTAGGGTCCTCCACGGGCTGCAAGTGGATCTCTGCATTCTGGTGGCCTCCATGGACTGCAGGGGCACAGCTGCCTCACCATGGTCTTCACCACAAGTCACAGACGAGTCTTTCTTTCAGGGCCTAAGCTCGCTGCTCCCCCTCCTTCTCCACTAATCTTGTCATCTGGGAAGATGTTTTCACATTCTCATTCCCTGTTGCTGCTGCCGTTTAGCAACTGTGCAGCAACTTCTTCCCCTTCTCAAATATGTTATTCACAGAGGCATTACCTCAGTCACTATTTGGCCAGGCTTGGGTCAGATGCAGGATTGATCTTATAATTGATTGGTATTAGCTCTATCAGCTACAGGAGAAACTTCTGGCAGCACTTTGTTTAAGGAAGCCACTTCTACAACACCCTCCCACTACCAAAAACCTGGCCCAGGCTAAACTACTATAGGAGGATATATCGACAATACAGTAATTAAATTCTCTTTCAGTTCTATTACCTTCTACTCGTAAGTAAAATGTCTTTGATATAAACTCTACATATTAGAACTATTCAGACTGTGAAGGATTGAATAGTCAATTGGAAGGACTGAAACGTCAAGATGCAATGTCTTGCTTTAAAAAGTTCTATTTTCAGGTAAGAAATGCTGACTCTGGCAAAAGGGACATCTTTACTAGGGTCTTTTACAGTTAATGCTCAATCATGGCCTGGAAGAAATGTGCAGTCTTCTTTACTGTTCCTCTCTGAAATCTTGTCAATGTTCTAAAAGACTCGGCAGAAAGCATTTTCAAGTGATGACACAACAGAATGTAAATGACAGCTTTAGTCATAAAGAAACAAAGCTGATTTAGCTATATCTTGAAAAGGGAAAAATGCAACTTTCGATTAGACAACTGATGTTATTTTACAACATTATCACTATATATATTTTTTTACTGAACTAATTTCATTAATATATCAGAGAATAACTGAGTTTACTCTTTTATATTAAGTATATAAATAACCTCAATTCATCTGAGATAGTTAATTTTCAGAAGAAGCTGTGAGGCACAGCCAGGACAGCTGATCCAAACTAACCAAAGAGGTGTTTGATATCATTTGACGCCATGCTCAATATATAACTGGATGAGGTGGCCAGGGAAGGACTTGCACTCTGAGAGCAATTTGGGCATTGGCTTCTAGGTGGTGAGCAACTGCATTGTGCATCACTCACTTTACATATACTTTTATTAGAATTACTGTTTGTTATTATTGTTTCATCTTTCCTTGTTTTGTCCTATTAAACTGTCCTTATCTCAGAACACGAGTTTTTACTTTTTTATTAGCAATTTTCCTCTACATCCCACTGGGTATGGGGAGGAGTGTGTAAAAAGCTGCATGGTACTTAGTTGCAAGCTGAGCCTAAACCATGACAGCTAAATACTGCTTATTCTTTTATATTACACAGAGCAGGCCCAATTGCCATTTCAGAACATATAATAGTGTAGCCTCAATTTATAATGACAGTCATATAAAAAAAGGTATTTGTTTAAAAGATATAAGAAAATCTTTTTTTGTTTTACTGTTTAAAAAGAAGCTGTCCTTAGACTTAGTTTACCAAACTGCACTTCAAGCTCATACAATGAATCATAAAGTTCTTTAAGAAGTCAAGAGTGTTGCCTACCTGTGGCACTGTTGTCTACATAGGACCATACAATACTGATGTGTCTATTGAATAGTTCCACCTCTACTGAATGAGGGGATTTCTTCATTTTGGTTCTCTAAAATGGCTGAGTAACCACAGACTACTGTCTATGACAGATACATAATGCCCAGAGCTGATCTGTAAACTAAAGCTCAGGACTGACAGTTTGAGAGCATGTTTTCTCAGCAAGAACCAAGCTTTTACTTTGTTGCAATCCAAGCTTTCTTTTCCTGAGACATGTCTCAAAATACTTGTCAGTGCGATGTTAAAGAGAGAACACACAAGATATCTATATCACCTTACTAGAAAGGAGGCAGTCTGGAAGCCCTTTTGACCTATATTATTCTATGATTATATGATCTTTGACATGTAATTCCAAACAGTTTATTTTAATTTATCTTAAGCAGAGCTAGAAATATACAGAGTTTGTCTGTATTGGCTAATGAACATCCTCAGCTTAGATTTTCCAAAGCTGTTCAATGGTCAATATGAGCCTTAGTTTTGTTTTTTTAATTTGTGGTTTGCATATGTAAGCACAGCAAAGTCAGATATTATAGGAGTTCCTGTGACCTTTCACAGATCAATTGCCTTTCTGTCTTCAAGTGAGTTACCTGAATGCATATTGGTCTCTTAGTATATAATTTTCATTGTTCCTGGCCTTCATATTTTGTCTCAATCTTTTTACTTATTTACTGATTCCACCGGCTCTCCAATTGAAAATAAGGCCACAAAAATGATACCTTTTAGGAGGTAAAAGTCATTCCTTAATACTAACCAAGTTAGTTTCTCTTGCAGGGATTTCCCTGCTAAGACATTTTCAACAGTTTTGACAGTTTCTTTAACCAGAAAATAATCAGGACTTTTTTCACTCTATTTTCTTTCTCTGCATTCTTTAGACACTTTAATAAGTTGAATAAAAGCAGCATGCATTTTGTCTGCAACATCACAGTGGTGAAGTGGATTTGTAATGATCTGTAATTACACATCCCTATATTGTTCTATATAAAGAACAATGAAGTTCTTTATTTTCTTCTCAGTCACATTTGTATATAATTGAGAGTACCGAGACAGACTTTTAGTCTCTATTCATTTGAACTCTGACATAAGGCCACACACTGCTTTACATCAACAGATTTTACTAGTGACAGTCAAACACAGAAATAAGACAGAGATAAGATAGTATCAGCTGGATATCTCCAAGTCCTAAGTATAGATGGACAGGAAAAAATTTCGTTATCTTAAAATAAGTTTTTTCAGAGTTACAAAAAAAATTGTGTTTGTAGTTGAAACCAAGGCCTGTGGAAGCATGGCTTAGTTCAGTCATCTTCTCCAGTTCAGCTAATACTTATCATGACAGAACTGCAGACTATAGAATGGAATTTGAATCTCCATTGATGCAGGATTGTTGCTTTTATATTCATGGCTCTCTCCACTTCTTTATCTAAAAAAAAATTAATTGCTTGATTTTCTTTTTATGACCCCTGATATGGTCTTTCAAGAAAACCTTTTGCTTAAACGTTCTGATATTTTGCCGTTTAATTAAAAAATCAGCTTCTTCACCACAAAACATTGATTCATGACTTCATACCTGTAAAATTCTCTAAATATGCATATAGATAGCAAATATGCACAAGATATGTACCACAAGACAGGAAGATGATTTTCAAGAAACTAAGAAATGTTTTAATTTGCAAAAGAAGTTTTGTGCTTTCTCTTCTGGGTAAATAAAGAAAATACCTCAGAGCAGATGAAGATGCTGAGCATAAATATCAGGAATGCATCAAAGGAAGATGGTCTGGGTAATTACTTATAACAACATCTCTACGGAAAAGCAGTTGTCTGTTTTCCTGTAATATTTGCTACCTAGACAAAACAAGCACCAATTTTATCATACTGAAAGAAACATCTTTCATTGCATTAAAAACCCATGAGCTTATACAATTTTGACCTCTTTTTATGACACGGTTAAAAAATCAAAGAGTCGTTCGGGCTTTTTTAAGTTATAGTTTCTCATTAAAAATGTAAACAAAAGGTTTTCCTTAAAGTAAAGAAAGCAAATCAATGCTCACACGTAGTTTATATATCAGCATTTGTTTATACAGACTAATGAAATATGTTAAATGACATTAAGAATACTTTATAGCTGTATGTAGACATACATCAACAACTCACAGCATCTGTTGTCAGATTATGATCAAGGCAACTGAAAAAGTAAAAGGATTCGGTTTTGAAACCAGTCACAAAGAACACAAGTGCTGAGTAAAAGTGTATACTATGCCACAATGACATAGACTTTGCTGCTTTTTTCTTAATCAGTCTATTGTCATATTGTGGAAAATACTAAGGACTTTCTTTTTATTTTTTTAAGACTTATCCAGTGCTTGGACTTTGAATTTTCAATTCAAATTTTTTATTGCAAACATTTTGTGCTCACATATCTCAAAGTCTGAAATAACTGAAATGAGTAAGGAAAGAAAAATAGAGTGAAGTCCAGACTTTTCTCCTTTTCTTTTTCTCTAGAGTACATTTAAAGATTATCTGCTCCCGTCTGTTTCCACTTAAAAGCTGATCTATGTTTCTTGTTTGATTGTTTACACAACTTCCTTTCTATCTCCTTTTATTTTGAGCTCTTATAAATGCTACCACAAAATCACTGTGTCAATAACCTTCACTAAGTCCTGCTTCTCCTTTGACTAACTTGCTGTCCTTTCTTTTTTCTGTGTAAACTGAAATTTCATGTTCTCCCTTTACCTAACTTTCTGCCCTTCTCACTTCCACCTTTCTTAGCTGATACAATTTATCTTTCATTGCAGATCCTTCTCTCAACCCATGTGTCCTTACATACGCACGTACTTGCTCCTTCAATGCAGGTCCTTGCATCCCCATCATAGTATATCCCATCCTTTCAAGTATTCTTTTCAGAAGTCTGTATTCCAGTATTCTTCACAGAATAAATAGCAGGAAGAAAGAAAGACAGGAATGGTACAGAGGGATAAATATCATTCACCATGAGCAATTGTTGTCATTTTTATCAAAGACTTCCCTGACATTATTTAGCTTTTGCAATTAGTTTCAAACAAAGGAGAGAAATAAACGTGAGATTGAGAAATAGTATAATTCCTGTAAATACTAATAAAAAAGCCATGGAGATAACAAAATGGGTATTAAACTTCATACTGTGTTTGATTACAAGTTCAACATCTTGCACATATTTCTATATTCCTGCTCAAATTCTAAAGTCTTCTAGGTAGATAATTTGCATTCTAATATCCCAATAAAAACTGCAAAGCCCTTAGTGCACAGTGGTACTTGAGACAGATTGGCATATGCTCTGTTCATTTTCATCTTGCAGCTGTGCTTAAAGAGGTTGTGCTTGAACATTGTTTTGGTTAAGAATTTTGGGGATTTGACCGAAGAGGCACAAGCAGAATAAATAAACAGGTTAGATCTGTTAGATGAGGAGGACAAAAGAGACATTGGAGGGATGTTTTTTTTGAAATGGATATTGATTTTGTAATAACTTGGTTTAATTGCATGAAGAAGGAAAAAGAACACAATTGTTGTTCTGAGGGCAAATAAATGCCTTTTTATGTTTGGTAACAGTTCCTAGCAAAAGAAAAAATACAAAATTTTATGAACATCTCTTCAAGGAATTAAATGCAAATTAAGCCTGATGTATTCTACATATGTTTCATGCCACATAAAAAAATCTACTATTAGAGAAAAATAAAATGCACTAAAAGGAACTTCTTCAGTCTTCAAAAAGTAGCTTAACAGGTATCAGAGTGTGGAGACTACGCAAGGATTTTTTAATTACTGGTTAACTGGACTTTATATTGTAAAATAAGTTAGTTATAGTAAGCTGACTGAGAAAAATGAGCAGTGTGGTTTAACAGGATATAGATTTTTTGTTTTAATGAGGCTGAAATGAGGTGTAAAAAAAAAAAAAATCTGTGTTATCAATAGGAGGCAACTTACTAAACTTCCTTCTTTTCTCTTGTTATCCTGAAAATTCACACCAGCAGGATTACTATGTGTACAGAACAAGATAATTGGTCTAGAATATTGTGGTTCAGTGCTTCTTAAAAGCTGTTCTGCAACCAAAGACACCATACTGCCAGAAAACATTAGAATGTGTTTCAGAACTAAACAGAGATTACAACTCTGTGAATCAAAACTGGCTGACTCAATTTTGGCATAAGTGTCAGAAAGTAAAGTAGGGCACTTTCTCCAGTAGTTCCTTTGGATATGATATGATGTATTTTGGATACAATATTATGTATTTTAAATATTACTGGTTATTTTTGGATTTGGTGTGTTTGGAGAGGTATGGATCACCATCCTTTCATTCCTCTGTTACATGACTTTGCTCACTGTGAAACTGGAAAGATAATTTCTCTTAGGAAGAATTTTTTTACTGAAAAGCTTGTCAGACATTGGAACAGGCTGCCCAGGGAGGTGGTAGAGTCACCATCCCTGGAGATGTTTAAGAGACAATTGGATGTTGCACTTAGGGAACTGATCTAGTGGTTGATAGGGCTGGGACAGAGGCTGGACTCAATGATCTCAAAGATCTCTTCCAGCTGAAATGATTCTATGATTCTATGAAAGCCTAATTCAGAAGGGAAAGATGGTTAAAGTGCCTACGTAAATGCACCTTGCAGAATTTTTGTCTTCCCTATAATACTTATGGACTGTGGGCACAGCAAGGTATCAAAGTGTGTTTTGTGGAATCATTTCTTTTCTCCTTGTGTATTTAATTGGAAACCAAAACCCTAATTTATAGCCAATGTGCATTACCACTAATGATCTAGAATTCATATAAAATTAACTTCTGCTATATGATGATTTCTTTGAAAGCTAAATTGCAATAACTGCTCAAATCATATATGTGTAGGAATAATACATAAATGTTACCATTATCATTTAATTACTTAATGTAAGGAAGGCAACAAAAGCACAAACCATTGCATATATATTTTTATTATTACTACGACTGTATTTTTTACTGTATAACTGCACACAAAAGGAGTGGAATATGTAGCACATAGCTGCAGTGTGTATCTCTCAGGCATCACTTCTTTGGAGAACATCTATTTCCTTCTCAAGTGATTCAGTCTCTCCATTTCTCACTGCTAATTCTTTTTGATTATAAGATAGACTTGCTTTTTCACAGTTTATCAAATGTTTGGATCTGTTGAATACATTTTTTGGAGCTCAGGCACATGCTATGATACAACAGCTACAGATAAAAGGTACAAAATTCATACCTGTATTAACAGTCCTTACTGTTTAAATAACTAGCTTGTCTACAGAATACGAAGTAATTGCTTTCAGGCAAGTAGTTCAAATAGTAGTAAGACTACCACACAATTTACAATGAAAAACTAAGCAGACTTTTAGAAATTAAAGGAGGTGATACATTTGTAGAGCTGTAATTTTCTGCATGGAAGGGAGAGGAACTATGAATAGTGACATGGCAGTAAGTTTTGTTTAAGTTTCAGCATAATGGTAACTAGGTACAAAGCTGAAATTACATCTATACAATTATGTTTTTCATCAGCTCTGAATTAAGATTATTCTGCACTGTTAGATGTCAGACTATCTTGTCATTTAAACAATACAATATTCAATTGATTTTGTTTGTTCTTTTTCTTTATGTGTGGGGATGAAGGGAGACACAAGGAATAAAATAAGTGTTTGCCTCTCATGTTGTTTATTTTGTGAAAATACACATTCAAATCTCTTTCTGAAAATCAATCGGAACTGCGTCACATTCTTTGTTTTCACTTCCAAATCTATTCCCCATGATTTCCAGAACAGTAGATGCTTTCCCAATTGTAAATTACATAATTAGGAAGTCTAACATTTGCAGTTATAAAATGTATGATCGGTAGATTCTTGCAGAGAAAACTGAAGATGAACTGTACAGCCATGTCATTAACTAACAACATTGGGGAGATTGCAAGTTGCTGCTCCTGCTAGCCAGGCTTGGTACACATCTTCAGTGATGGTCTATTACTTGTTTACTTGTAATACATCACTTTCTCCTTAAGTGTTGCTTTTCCATATATAGGATCCTTTTCACAGAATCAGAGAGTGGTAGGGGTTGGAATGGATAACTAGAGATCATCTAGATCAATGGTGTCACTCAGGATCACATCTAGGTGAGTTTAGAAAACCTCCAGAGAAGGAGATTCAACAGCCTCCATGGGTAGACTGTGCCAGGGCTCCATCACCTTTACAGTAAAGTAATTTTTCCTTATGTTCAAGCAGAAATTTTTGTGTTCCATCTTTCATTCATTACCCTTTGTCCTGTCATTGGGCACTAGAGAACAATGTGTCGCAGGTCACAGCCTCAGGTTCCGCAGCCAGTTTAATTCTCATGTTTGGTTATGCAACAGAGATTTATCTTTAACCCCTATCACTTTCTATTCTTTTATAGTCCCATATACAACAGTCCCTGTGTATGTTTTCCCTCTATATTTTCTCTGGAACCCTCATTCCCACTTTCTTTCCATCCTTTTCTTTTACTTTTTCTTCTTTATTTTTTTTTTTTTTATTTTTTAAAAATCCAATAAATCTCAACTTTTTCAAGTTTGAGAATCTGGATCAGCTTATTGCCAATTTTTCTAGGTCTTATTCCCATAAGATGCTGTGCATCTTATGTCCCTCTTTAGGATCTATTATCTGTCAGTAAGAACTTCATTTCCCCTGTTCTACTCTTCTTCTACATAGGCAGAGAGTTGTTTAGGATACCAGTGTCTTAAATTTAATCGAGAGAATGATGGGTCATTAGAAAGCTCTTTGATCTACAGGCAATTGCAGATATCCTAGCTAGGGTGTTAAATCCTTAACAACCATGTCCATTACTTTTATCGTTGTGATTTTCTTCTGAGGTAATGCAATACTATCCATCACTTATCTCTCCACTGTTTTGGTGTTTCTTCACTGATTTTAAATGCCCTGCTCTGTTAAAGATTGTAATTATTCTTCTTTTTCTCTCCTTTGCCCTTGTCTTTCATATGTTTTTCTTCAAAACGTTCCTTAAGTTGATGATTGTTTCCATTGTATCGATGATAGTATAATTAGCATGGACAGTACAGATACAGTTGTCACCAATACAATATTTATGCAGCACACTGTTGTTAGCACAAATGCTGTGTCAACAGAGAAGCATTACACTTGACTTCGTACTGCATTTGTGCTGTTGAGCACTTCACTTGAGTGAAAACACTAAGCTTCACAGAATCACAGAATCTTAACATTTGAAAGAGACCTTGAAAGATCTAGCCCAAACTCCCCTGCCAGAGCAGGGCCAAATGGAGGATGTCACACAGGAACTTGACTATGTGGGTTTTGAATGTCTCCGGAGAAGAAGACTCCACAACCCATCTGGGCAACCTGTTCCAGTGCTCCATCATCCTCACAGTGAAGAAGTTTTTCCTTGTGTTTCCTTGGAACCTTCTGTGTTCCAACTTTTACCCATTACCCCATGTCCTATCGCTGCACATCACTAAGAATATCCTGGCTCCATCCTCGTGACACCTTCCCTTTAACATCTTTGTGAACATTAAGGAGATCACCTCTCAGTCTCGCTCTTCTCCAAGCTAAAGAGTCTCAGCGCTCTCGGCCTTTCATCATAAGGAACGTGCTTCACTCCCTTCATCATCTTGGTGGCCCTGTGCTGAACTTTCTCCAGCAGCTCCCTGTCCTTCTTGAACTGAGAGGCCCAGAACTGGACACAATATTCAGTTTCAGAATTATAATTTAAAAGCACTGTTTCTGGAGGTACAGGAGCTGCACATTTCTTGGTCAAGGAATACAGCAGCCTTTGGAAGAGAGGGAATGTTTAACAAAAGAATACTGTATGTCACAGCATGAAGCTATGCTATTTAGGCAGCTCTGAGTGAGCTTGTTTAGGTACTAGAAGTACAGCAGAGCTACTCTTGGGTATGACAGCTTCCTGTTAAGGATAAATACCTAAATTCTCATAATCTTACAGGTTTTCTTCAATATTTTTTCAATGTGAAAAAGTTGACTGATTTAATTGTGCAATTAAATAGGGAGGATTCATTAAAGCTTTCTATTCTTGGTTATATATCTGAGGAAGAATTCAAGTCACTACTGTTCCAGTTCCAGTGTTGTCTATGCTTAAGTCCATAGTTTGGGATCTTTTGCTTTCAGTGGTCTGTCTCATGACTGAGAGATCAGCCATCATATGATATTCTCTGTGCTCTGTCTTGATCATTGACATAGAGTACCCATTGATTCCTGTGGAGATATTTTATCATATATTCACTTTCCAAGTGATTCGTCAAGAATTCTGCTACATTATCCAGAGTATTTTATATCCATCTACTGTCAAAATACTCAAGATTTTATTTCTGCAGTAAAGCTTCATAACTTTTTGAAATGTCAAATTATTGCAAAGTGGTTTTCCCTTTGGCATACATTATGAGCTGATAAAACCCTCACCACACAGATGACATATTTTCACCACATAATGTTGAAACCAAAGCATAAGCTAATCTAATTTCAATAAATTTTCAAATTTAACCAATTTGTTTATCACCCCAGTTCTTTTGCAATTTAAATTATGTTATAACTGCTATTCTGTATTCCTACAAAATTCTTTAGGGAATAATCTCCCCCAAAAAACTTAAAATATAATAAATGACTTTAACAGTTAAACCATCATTATCAAAGGTTTGCTTGTTAAGAAATTGCCTAAATCTCTGTTTCTCTCTATCAGAACAAGAACTGTAAGCACTATGTCTGATAGATGTGGGTGTTTTGATGAGCTGCGTATGTGAGAGTTACTTTTCCAGTAGTTTTCTGGTTTTTAGAACATTATTTTAAGGTTGAAAAGTTAATCTAACATATGTTTAGCCACTTGAAATATAGGCATTCATTTTCTTGAAGTTTCATACATTTCAGAATCCTTCAAAGTATAAAAGCTTCAAATAACTTTTTCCCTTTTTGCAACATTCCAGCAACATGGAAGATTAATTTACTTTCTGCCCCACAAGTTCTCTCACATTTTAAATGTTTCCATCTGTCATACTGATGCATTTTTTTTTCTGAAGGTTATGTGTTTCATTTTCTTTCTTTCTTTCATACGTCTCCTCTGTCTTAAATAGGAAAATATTGAATTATTTTCTTTTGAAAATCCTGTTTTAGGTATTCCTGCTGTTCTTTTGCTAAATTATAGATAGTTTATGGATCTTTTTCAGCATCACCACAGACCATGATCTTGTTTCATCTCACAAGCTAAGTGACATGGAGTTTTCCTACTTTATTTACTAAGTGCTCAAAATATTCTCACTTGGTCATAAACAGTATTTGAGTGGCAAATCTCAAAGAACAATGTGTATATAGCATTCACTGGAACCTGGTCTCACATTCAAAACTAGTGAAAAATGACTGTATTTGATCTATATAGGTAATTGAGAAAAATAGTTTATGATTAATTAAATGTTGTGTTTTTTGTTTGTCCATTCAGATCTGTATGGCTGTCATTTTTAGACAGAAAATATAATTGAGATCTCAAGTACATTGGCAGCTACAAATGTCCTAGCACTTTAAAGGAACAGGATTATTTACCCTATTTTAATGGACATATTGATTTGCCTGTTTGAATAGACTTTTTAATACTGTTTATAGTTCCTTTGTTTTCATGTTATCATTGACTACTGCTTAGCATATCGCTATGTGTTGAATATTGTCAGCTTTTAAGGACAGATCATAATTTTAAAAGAAATGAAAGATAAGTGGGTTTTCATTAAATCTCACACATTTAAAACAGCAACGATTTAGTATGTTTTTAAGTCTTACATGGTGTCATTTTCTTGTGAAATAGTATATTTTATTTTCTCAAGACCTTTTAGCAACTTTCACTGAACTTTCCTTAAGAGAAAAGTCCAATAGTTTTCCTAATATACCTTTTCATGAAGACTAACTTTGGACAATATTTTTTTAAATTATACCACAGTAAACCTTGTGATTCAGTAGTTGGTATATTAAAAATGTTACATATTGATAACATTTTCCTAGGGTTGCAAGATTTTGCGTATGTTAACAGGAGTCTATTGTGAGCTCCTCTCTAATAATAGTAATACTTTTTGACACTTGTCTTTTTCTACAATGCTTGCTATGTATGCTAACATTACAGTGGAATTTGCATGAATTTAGTATGTGTATGCATACTTTTTAGGTGAGATAATTTTTACAGATACAATAACTTGGCAACGACACTGACTTGAAAATGATTACTTTTGTTTCTAAAGTGTTTATGACAACAATATTTTTATGTATTGATCATAATTCAAATTTGATCTATGTATGAACATTGTTTGTCTCCATTTTACCTGAGAACATTTTACATGCACTGCATTTCTTGTATCATATTTATTTGAACAGAAGTCTGACACTGATGTTTAGGACTTTGGACATAATTTGGATAAAGATATTCTGAGACCATATACAAGACAGACTGAAAGCTAGAGCTATAGTTTGTGTCACACAAATATTTCATCCAGTCTGACTTTTTGAGGTAATGTAGTCTCATAAATCCACATTGACATAACATGCTAATAGCTTTCGAGATGATCACTGTAAGGAATTTCCTAGTTTTTCCACGAACATTGTGAAGAAAACTTAGGCTTTTATTATGAACCTTCTGCCTCTTGTAAAGCCACAGATTTTTAATGATGCAACTAGATACAGTTGTTCTAAGAGTTTTGACATAATTCAGAGAACCCTCTGACTGATTTGTCTTCAGAAGTATTTTAGTAAGACTATACTTAAGTTTCATCAGAAGTAATTTTAAAATTCTATGTTCGAGCTGCATTTGTAAGCCATCTGAATCATGTTTGAATCCATGTATTTTGTCTATTATACTTTCAGTTTCACAAGAATGACATATTTTTTTTGCAATTACTACATTTAGAAAAGCTATTAGACTTATGGTAATTCAAACTGATTGCTTAATATAGCTTGTTCAAGGTAAGTTATGTATTTCTGGGTCTATGTCTAATGTGCAAAAAGTGCATCTAATAGTGTAGAGGTGACTAGCTGTGTATTGGGCATTAAAAATGAGATCACTATGGGAAAGACAGAATGGCTCTGTGTATTTATGGTGAAAGCTACTTATTCAAAAGTCAAGGTAATTATCCAAAGGGGATTCTATTTTTAAGGATTATACTGCTGCACTTCAGTTTCACATAATAAAATCCATTCCCATTTGTTATGTTTTTCTGTTGCACAGCATATTTACCTTCCCTGATCAAGTAATAGAAACAAGTAGTGACTTTTACAAGCAAGTATTGTTGCCTGGGTCCATGCTGGGCTCACTGATGATATAAGCTTCCCATTAAGTTCTCAGAAAAAACCCCCAAGCATTATGTTGGGTCTAAACTATAAATATAACTTTGAGCCATCAATATGTTAATTTTACAAGCACATTTTCTACCACTGGCTGAAAAGCTCTTGGTCAATAGAGATTAAATATAATTTGACAGAAGAGCTAAAAAATAAGGATTTTTTTTCCTTATCAACTGCTTATCATTGGTGCTATAGGACTCAGAGAAGTCTTAGTAACGACACTGAATTGACAGCCCTGATGAGGAGAACAGAATGAAGAGATACTCTTTAAAAGTTTCTAACTTATGTGGATTTTTTTCTAATGGACACTTTATATATTATTTTGGATTGTCACATGCTCTTCCAGTCAGGTAATGAGCCAGATTAAGCAAAAGAAATGTCTCTCACTGACTGAGCATGTTTTGAGTAAGATCTTCATATTTGCTTGTGAAATACATTTTTATGCCAATCCAGAGAAGTATTTTGAGAGTCAAATTTAATTGTAAAATGGTTATCCAGAGGGGAAAGTGATATATATATTCCTAGCTTATAACATCTCATGCCTAAAGCGCAGATAGCAACTCCTACTAGAGTAAGAAACCAGGCTCTGAAATTTTCTATAGGAAAAAAAAACCTTACACTTCTGAAAGACAATTGAGTGCTTCCCAACAAAAGAAAATAAGTGATCTGCAGCAAACATTGAGGTTTTTTAGTGGTCTTCAGTAGGTCTTCTCACACAGGGAGGAAAAGTGTACGTGTTGTGTGGCTGAAGAATTGGATTCTGCAGAGCAGTTGGTATAAGTGGAGTGTTTCCACTGTACCTTGAGAATTATGGGCTTATTTAATGTGACTACAATTAATCTTGAAAGACAACAAATTTGCAGAATGGCAGTATTTAGTCCTTGTGCCAGCTATAAGATTTGAAAGTAGAAGCAAGATACTGTCATTCCTGGATAATTTCCCTAATTATAAGGTCCTAGAGTTACATTCTTATCACTTCTCCTAATGACCCTATGGCTCTTGTTCCCACAACTGCAGCATTATGTTAATCTTCTGAAAGAGGCAGAAGAGGGAGTGCACAGTGTTGTGAATTTTATACCTTACATGTGGAAGGCTCTCATTTGTTGTGTGATCTTTATCAACTCTTATTAAACTATTGTACAACAGAAAAAGGAAATAGAATCAGAGAATGGTAGAGTTGGAAGGGACCTTTAGAGATCATCTAGTCCAACCCCATGCAGAAGCAGGTCAACCTAGATCAAGTCGCATAGGAATACGTCCAGGTGGGTCTTGAAGACCTCCAAGGAAGGAGACTCCACAACCCTTCTGGGCAGCCTGTTCCACTGCTCCATCACTCTCACAGCAAAATAGTTTTTTCTTATACTTAAGTGGAACTTTTTGTGTTCCAGCTTCATCCAATTACCCCTTGTCGTGTTGCTAGCTACAATAGAAAAAGGGACATCCCAACATCAGAACTATAGAGAGACATTTTGGTTCCAGAGTGATCTAATTTCTCCCACCAAGCTACTAAAGCTGTTTCTGTGTCCTATTCTGACCATGCTGATCTGCAGTGTCTTTATCTGTGCAGTAACAAGAGCTGGGAATATGGACGTCTTTCTACTCTCAGTTGGTATTCACCATAGGCTGATGCTTTTAGTGGTCATCCCTTCTCTGCTCTAGTTTACAGCTCCTGTATTGACTGTTTTCAGAAAGCCAGCTTTTGTATGTATCTGTGTGGAGGAGGGAACAGTAGTTTGCAGTTATTTCTTTTCAGGAAGATAAATATCATAGGGATTTATGAATCTTGTACTTTACTGATTATAGTGATGTTATGCTTAATTATTTAGCATTGTTTAGGGAGGAGATATTGCAAGTAGGGCCATGATTGGGTAAAAACCCACTTGCTGTTAGTAATTGTGAGCAGTATATTGGCCTGATAGGTGGAAATAATGTTCTGGCAATCTTGAAGACATGGGAAATTAAAGAAGGGAATGCAAGTAGAGACTCGGAGATATTGAAATAAATATTTATAATACAAATGAAAAATATTTAAATTCTTTTTCCTGAATTTTTTTTACCCACTGTGCCTGTTAAATTATAGAACAACATATTTGGATTTGTTTAGCTCTCCATACTTTAATATTTATAAGATGCATAGTGTTAAAGCAATAAAAGATTAATTTAAGATGATAATTTTATTATTAAACAAAGACATAAAATATTGTTACTTTTATTGTATGTGTTTGCTCTCGAGAGAACATTTAAAGACTCAAATTAGTAACAAATCAAAATATTCAATTAAAAATGTTAGAAATAAAATGTCACACATTCTATTAATAATGTCAAATTGAACTCCTACTGTGTAGTTGTTCATGATATATTTTGAATTTTAGAGGGAAGCAAGGTTCAGCTTTGTGCTTTTTCTATGAAAAAATAGATTTTGATTTTCAAGAACACTGGAATAATTTTCCTACAAGACAAAACAATATTCTGCTAAATTTCCAGAAAATTATCTACTGGAACTGGTTTTTTTTCTGCATAAGCAATATTTAGAAGTTTCCTACATATGCAGTTGACAGTGACTTAATAAATGTGTGGTCATGCTATTCAGACTAGTTAATTATGAATAATCAATGATAAATAACCTTGACATCTCCAGATTTAAGGAAATAGATCACGGGAAATGCCCGACAGGACAAAAAGGAGAGAAGAGAGATCTTCCACCAGCCCAATTCACTTGCTGGTTCAAGTTAATTTTTTACTGCAGTGCAATGCAATTCCTGAAAAGGACTGCAACTTCGTGCTTCCTATCAAACTGAAAGTGCTTTTTAAAAAGTAAAAAGAGTGAAAATAGTATATATGGGTATGTCTATAATGTATCTATCATATATTTGTGTCTGTATTTCTGCTGTGGGTGCACTCAATTCCACTATGTGGAAGCTGCCTCTTATCTCTTTCTTCTGTGTGTTTTGACATGTCTTCCAGGAGGATCTGATCCATAATCTTACTGGATTAGGAGGTGAGACTGAGTGATTGATAGTTCCCATGGTCCTCTTTATTACCCTTTTTGAAAACGGATGTGATAGTCCCTTATCTCCAGTCTCTGGTGACTTTGTCTGACTGTCGTGACTTTTCAAATATGATGGAGAATGGCTGAGCCACTACACCAGAAAATTCCCTCTTTGGGACTTTGGGATGCATCTTGTCAGGTCCTATGGACTCATCCATGTTCAAGTTCCTCAGATTATCTCAAACCTGATATTCTCTTCAGATGGGAGGGGCTACAATCTCCCAGTCCCTTCCTTGTGGTTCTCAGGTCAGGGAGATGTGGGAAGAATTATTAACAGTGAAATCTGAGTCAAGATAAAAAAAAAAAAAAAAAAAAAAAAGAGTACCTCAGCCTTCTCTAAGTAAGTTGTCACTAATTCTCCTGTCTTATGTATTGGGAAGGTGATTTTTCTTTAGTCTCACTTTTCTGACCAATATACCTGTAGAAGACTCTTATTCTTCTTATCCCTTGCCAAAAGAAAATCTAGCTATGACTTAACTTTTCTGATCCCACCTCTACACATTTGGGAAGCATCTCTATATTCCCAGGATACGTATCCCTGATTCCAATTTCTTACCCTTTATATTGTCCAGGAGATTCTTACTCAGCCATCCTGGTTTCTTACCACCCTTGCCTGACATTTGAAACATGGGAATCAAGAGCTTTTACACTTTAGGAAAAATGTCCTTAAAAAGCTACCAACTTTTTTCAGCTGCATTATGCCTGAAATTTCCCAAGGAATCTCATCCACTGTTTGATCTCCTAAAATGCAGTATCCTGAGTCTAGTCTTCAGCTGATCTGTGTCAAGATTGTGAAGGTCATCAGGGCACAATTACTGCAGTCCACGTTGCCACCATTTTTGACTTCTAATTCCTTCATCCATGTTGGTGAACAACAGGTAGAGACATGCTTTTCCTTTGGTCAGCCTGGCTATCATCTGAATTAAGAAATATCTTTGATACAATCCAAGAGTCTCCTGTACCACTTACAGTTCGCTGTGTGGCTTTTCGAGCAGATGCCAGGGTGTCTGACGGACTAGAAACATCAGGGTCTGCAGGTGGGGTGCTTCCCATAGCTGAAATATGATAGCTTTGTCAACAGGCTCCACTACAGCTACAAGATTTATTTGTTGGCTTGACCTCTAATTTTCATTGCCTCTTTGCTAAGTGATACTACTGTCCTGAAAAACTCCTAAACCTCCCATTCCACATCTTTACAACAAATTGCATGGTTTTTAATCCTCCATATACCACTTCAAAGTATTTTGCATAACTATGTTACCCACCATTCATAACTTTCTGAATAAACCAAGAATAAAACATAACCCACAGAATTCTGAAAAGGCAACAAATCGACATATGCTATTACAGACAAAACCCTAGACTGCTTTCAGTCATATTAAATTAAAGGGTTGTTTATATAGTTTATAGATGAATTTTGGAGCTTTAATTAATTTAAAAACAGATTTCTTTCCTGAATTTTGGCTGCATGACTTAGCAATACACAGATATTCTCCATTCATGTTTGTCAGTTTTGGTACCCTTTCAGACATAAGGATAACTCACTGAAAAAAAAAATACTTTGAACATTTCTAGTCAAAGAAATCTCATTACTTTTCCACTGGGTTTCCATGTCATCATGAATAAGCATGGAGAATTAAAAAAGCATTTGTGGTGGAATTATAGGTCTAAATCTTAAAACAGATGCTGATTAGATGATTTAAAAGAAATCAAATTAACTGAACTACTGTATTAATAGAAGTTTTTGATTGTTTGCTCTAACACCAGACTTCTAAAATGATCATGAAAATATATCATTTTGGCCAACGAAAAAGGAAGGCGTTTGCATTTTATCAGACACGTGCTGGTGATGAAAATATTAATGTAACACTAAAACTTAGCTACTGCCTCACAGAACACAAAACAAAAAACTTCTGCATGAATTTGGAGCTTTCTCAGAGGGAAAAAATCTGGAATCGGTATGAAGTCAGTATGTACAGATGCTGTCAGATGGTTTGTTCTAATTGGAAAAAAAAAAAGGTGAAGTTTCACAGCCACACAGACTAACATAGTGCTTTATTAAAATCTTCATCCCATGTATTCTGCCTCCAGTAATGTTTTTAGATTTTGCTGTAACTCCTATGCAGACCATAGTACTCAAAGTCCAGTAGTCTGTCAGCCAGAGCTTCATTCAAGGCACAGGCAAAAAAACCCTTCAGCTTTTCACTCATTTAGCGTTCACTAATTCACTCATCTTTCGTGCCCTGGAGCAACTGAGAATAGGGGAACTGGATGAAATGAACTATAGGAAAGAATGTAGAAAGAAATCTCTTTTCAGAGCCTCTGTCATGCCTGTTTCTTCTTTATGTCTTATATCTGCACTGTCACCTTCTAGTCCTCCCCATCTTACTACCATTTGTCTGTCCCAAAGTCAGCAGAACCAAGGTACAGGAAATGACCTCTCCTCAATGGAGTTTATCCATAGAGGGCTGCTTCTCTCTCCTGATATGTATAACTACAGTGATTTAGTGATCTCCTCCCCTGTGCTGAGACTACTCTTGTGAATTTGGTTTTAAGAAGTGAGGTTCAATTTTTAGCTAGCCCGTGGTCTGCCTAGAAAAACTGAATGAGAGCTTATTAAAAACCTGCTGAAGAAGACAATATACAAGTAGTTCACATTTGTACAGCACACCTTATCTACAACAGTAATGTTAAAGGTCACCTAACAATTCAGTAATTTAGAGTTAAAAGCATGGACAGTTATATAAGTTTAGTGCATGATGCTTACTCAGTCTTTTCTGAGATTTTGGATGCAAATAGCTATTGCATCAAAGAGAACACAAACAAAATGGAAAAAGACATGGAGAAGACTTTGCTTTTGAACTTAGTTTTACTCAGAAGAATAAAGGTATATGGAAGCAGTCTTCCAGATATTTCAGTGCCTGATCTATGAGACTATGCTTCCTCTTAATCTGGCTATTAGATTTTTTTTTTCCTATTACCCTTAACACGACCTCTAAGCATACACTGAAATTTATTTTAATCATTAGAACATAATATGGTACAGAGGAGAACATTTTGATGAACTGTGGATAATCCTTTTCTGTTCCTATGAAAGAATGTGATAGTCTGCTTCATTTAATACATGCTACTTTTCCATAAAAGTCTTTTTAAGGACTGTAATTAAGATTGGTGACTAGCTTTTCCTAAGGAGGAAAAAGTAAACCGCACATACATTTGCAGAAAGAGGTAACAAAAAAAGGATTTTATTGCCTGGTCTTTTTCTAATTGCTACATTTTATGGGGTTTTTTATGTGTTAATATATTGTGTGCTTTCTGTTTCTACAATGTTAAATGTTTTACCAGCCTGCCACAGCAATGGCTATTATAGAAAATAGTAGCATATGTGAAAGCCGAAATTGTAATTTTTGTTGTTGTTCTGAAGCAAAGATAAAGCTATAACTAAAATAAAGAAAAAAAACCCCTTGAGTCTACCCAATGTTTTTCTTTTCCCGTGGAACTCAAATTTTGGTATATAAACAACAGTCTTATCAGCTCAATTTAAAGAGTTTAATTTAATCTTTAAAGAGTTCAATTCCAGCTGAGTCATAGCTATGAATCATAAAAAACTATAGTATCAAATAGCTTTCCTCCTACAGCACACATTGAAAATAAAAAGGGAATAAAGAAAGAAAATCAACCTTCTCATTTTACTGCATTTGCATATGTGAAAAACATTAATATCCTATTATAGTCTTCCTCCCTCTGAGTCTGTATAAATCCCATAAATTAGATTACTGTTTTTAATCTATGTTAGCAGAAAGCCTAAGGAAAATAGATAAAGGAGGAATCCTTAAAGAAAATATTGGTTTCCGTCCTCAGTATTTAAGGGAAATGCTCACTAAACTGCTGTTAGCTATGAGGAAAGCCAAAGATCAAAAGGAAACCCAAAGAGGAAGCTTAAGAAGCTGATTAACTGTCATACAATAGTCACAGAAATTCTGGGACATCTGAACATCTCAGAGGGATTTAAAAAACCCACACAGGCCACATGACAAACGCTCTCAATTCTGCCAGGAAATATAAGAACAAGATAAGCTAAGATTTTGATGCTGGTTCCATTCCTTAATGCCCAGCTATTAACATACTATCTTCAGTTTGTATCATAAGATAGTTCTTAGCTATGATCATACCTATTATCTTTTTAAATTATTTAAAAATTGTGAAGTAACACATGCACCAAATTAGAGTTTTGGTTTTTTGTTATTGAGTTGATTGCCTCTATTAAAAAAGAAAAAAAAAGATTGTCTATAAAGAAACATAAGTAAAAAAACCATTTTAAACATGAATTGTCTTGACAAATCCCCTGTGAAAAGAACTTTTAAAAAAAGTATTGAGATTATTGTTTTCCTAAAGACATAGTAGCTTTCAGAACACGATAAGCATCTTTTTTTCTCTGAGTAGTTCTATGTAATATCAGTAAAAAAGAGATTAAGTCCTTGGAAACTGGATTAGAGATTTAAATATTTTTTAAAATTTCTTAGCTGGTATCATTTACCTTATAAAAAGAAACCATTCCTTTCTTGGATCAAAATTTTCCAGTAGCAGAAACATCTTTTTTTTTATTTGTAAGTTAACATTGTAACATAGTTATTTTCAGGTAAGAGTATGATTTTGAGACCATTTTTGGTTACTTGAACTTATCTTAATAAGGGTTGCTTTCAATACTTTGATTAGTGTTAACCTAAATAAGGACTAATATAACTTATGTTCTAGTATTAAAAACTGAACAATCTGTTATAAGATATTTACTTTTCCCAATTGATATTTGTGACCTATGAATTCTTACTCCTTGAATTGGTGTAGGAATTAATGAGGCAGTTTGATGAACTAGCAATAGAAACTCAGTAAAAGTCAGATTTGTTTTTAACATTCTTTAAATTTTTTAATGTCGTGGTATTTTTTACCCAGACATATTTTATTATGTGGTAATCAGGATAATTTCTCTCCAAAGTTGTTTGAAATCTGCCAAATCTTCAAAGATATTGATGTAAATCCACTAGAAGATGGTGACAGAGGGTGAGGGAGCCCTTGCACAGGCTGCCTGGGGAGGCTGTGGAGTCTTTTTCTTGGAGATCTGCCTGGACACGTCCCCATGTGGAACTGTTCCTATGTTCCTAGGTATAGCTGCTTCTGCAGGGGGGTTGATCTATATGATCTCTAAAGGTCCCTTCCAACCCTACCATTCTATGATTCTATGATTCTAGGACAGCAGTGGTCCCTTCAAAATGGGAGCAAAAATAGATAACCAAGGATGTTGTGGCTTGAGACAAGGGCAGGGAGGGTTTACTGCCAATTATGATTCTGGGCAAAACAGACTCCAGTAGTGGACTTAGGGAGGAAAGCAGGAAAGTTTATTCCTACCTACAAGAAACAGAACAGGAAAAAAAAAAGCAAAACCAGAGCAGGATTATTGAGAAAAATACAACCAGCACTTTATAATGTCCCTTCCCCATCCCACCTTTCTTCCTGGGCTCAGATCACTGCTCCTGATGTCTCTACCTCCTCCCCCCTCAATGGTGTGGGGGGGGCAGGGAATGGGGGATGTGGTCAGTCTCCCACAGATGATCTGTGCCGCTTGTCTCTTCTCAGATGAGGACAACTCCTTGCCTTCTTCCCAACAGCTACAGCTTCTGTGAATACAAGATCCGTCACACAGGACACAGCCTTCTCTGGGCATAGTCACAGACGCTAGCACAGGGTCTTTAATGGAGTGAGTCTCTGCCCCTGATGTGGGGTCTTTAACAAAGCGCAAACAAATCACAGCTTCACCAGTCCTCTCCACAGCATGCAGGGGAGTCTCTGCTCCGGCACACCTCCTCCTCTCTTCCCTCACTGACCTTGGGGTCCACATGGTTGCTTCTCTCTCTGTCTCCAAACTCCTGTTACCACCACCAAGAAGGAAAACTAAGAGCCCTCCTCTTCTTCTTAAAGAAGACCGTGGAGGTGCCTAATTGACTCAAACCCAGAGGTGAGTCTTGCACAGAGCCGGGGAGAGTTTTGGGCAACTTCTTACAGGAGCCATCTTTACAGCCCCTTCCCCTTATCAGAAATGGCTCCTTGTCAAACCATGACATTATGAAATTGTATATAGTTTTCATAATATCTAAAATAACAGAATGAATAAGAACTGCAATACATTAATGGCTTAGAATGTTCTGAAATAAATCCATGCATTACTGAACCTCAGATTTTTTGTTATTGACCACATACTTTTTAATAGACTTTTTCATTGAAGTATGTCTATTTTGTAACTGGACATCGCTGTTATTTACTTTGCTTTGCTTCTCACACACGTGGCCTTGCTATTTTTTATTAAACTGCTTTTATCTCAACCCAAAATTCTCCCATCTTATTTTTGCCCCTCCCTGGCTTGATGGGGAAGGGGGTAACAGAGTGTTGTGGTGAGTACCTGACGTCTAGCCAGGGTTAAACCACCACAGAATGCTTAAACATTTGAATGACTAAGTATCCTTCAAATAAAAGTAACAATCTTCTTTCTTACCTATCTCAAAGTAGAGAAAGACAATTGCCAATGTCTAGCATTTTCTAAAACTTTGTTTTTCTCCTGATAATTATGTTGCTTTGTTATTACCAAAAACTTACAGACTCCTAAGTATGTATGCGGTTTCTTTCCTTTCTTACATAAAAGCATTTGATATACCATTTTATACACTTGATTGAAAACTGGAGACAAAGAAAAGAAATCCGATGGAAAAAGAGAAAAGACAATCAACAGATGCACACATACACATATACATTCAGCACTCGAGAGTGTAACCTTTTAAAAACACGAACATTTATACCTTTCGCTTTTTTTCTTTTTCAAGCAACTGTGTTAGAAGAAGGCATCTTTGAAGCTGTTGAAGAGAGAGAAAAAGTTGTTGAAGGGGAGAAAAAAACAAGTTAAAAGCCATGTCTGGGTTAACAAACGGAATTTCAAATACATAATCATTTCAGCTGGCATTTACTAAAGTAGCTGCAAAAAGGAAAGACGAGATATTTTAATGATTCTTCCTCAAGGCTTTGATAAAACTTTTTTTTTTTTTGGAATGATTTACCAGACAAAACATGACATGACAACCTGAGAGCCTTCAGTTGCCATGCAGTTTTACCTCAAATGCTAGTTGACACTTTCCTTTCACATCTTTGGATGAGATGTAAAAGCAATAACATTTAATGAACGTCTTATAATAGTGCTGGATTTGATTCATTGCCAAAGCTATTTTTTTTTTTAATGTAAACAAAAGCATGGGATATCTTTACTGCCATTTACTGAAAGGTGTTACTTATGACCTTGATTACATAAAGCATTGAAAGACATGAGCTTGAGTCTCAAGCCATGTTAAATAAGGATGAAGATCTGCATGATTAAGATCAATTACAAGGCTTAAATGCTTTTCAGGATCAGAGCCAGTATGGTCAGCACTCATCATGATTCTGCAGATAGTTAATTTTGTATTGCCTTTGTAAAGTTTGTATTGTTGTATATCCTTATAAGACACATTTGACTTTTAGACATAGCAGTCTGATATAGTTTAGCAAATAATTAAAGCATTTATTCCAGGTCATTGAACTGGTTACACATTGTTATATGGTTAGTCATGCAAGCATTTTGTTCTGTTTTTCTGAACTAGCTCTAGGAGGTCTTCTGAATTTTACTTCTTGCCAGAATAGCCTCTTTTTTCTCTGCCTCTCCTATCCTCCCTGTCCTTATAATATCTAATCGCTAGTATAAACTGATAGACTTAATAGCCTTTTTAACACTGAATTTAATTCAAGTTATGCTATACAAATTGAAACTACTTGATTTTCTGGCAATACCATGGCAACTTTTGTCAAAATTTATATTTTCAGTATACAGCAAGTCCCTTATTAAACTTGAGAACTGTATTGCACAATTTTCCACCTGTGTCTATTGAAAAATAATTTCTGCATTTTTCTCTGTAGTTGTTTACTTCAAAAGAGATGGATACATATTCATTTAATGGATACAATTCAATTTAAATAAATACTATATTCTGGAAAAAAAAAGCTATTTAGTATGGGAATCTTTTTAAAATATGAATAATTTACCTCAATTTAGACTTGTTGAAGTTTGTATTTCCATTATAAACTAGTTTTCTAAATTTATTTTGCAATAATTTTTGTAGATAGGGTTCTGCCGCTGTGCAATTCATTTCACCTGTCTAGGAAACATTTCTTTAGACTATATGAGTCATATTCTACACTTTCCTGTCTCTTACCGTTGTTTTTAGTAGAAACTTGGTTATTAAATTACACTTCTGTAGTCTTTCAATTGACTGGCAAACAATATATGCTATTAATATTCAATATTTGATATTCAGCATTTTATACCTTTCAATGAAAAATTTGGTGCTTTTCTACCTAAGTTTCTGATTTATTTCATACTTTTACAAGTATCACCAGTTATAGGAAAGACAGCTAAGAGCAGAGTAGCTGTGGTTCAAGTACCTATACCTATGCCATTTGTCTCTCTGGCCTCTCTTTCCAGATACTGACATGTGCCTTCTCTCTTATGGGATGCTGCAACACATCTCTTGGGATTACTTGTTACCTGCAGTGTACCTACGGCAACAAGAAACAATACTTCCAAACAATGGTTTAGACTTTAATCCAAAAGCTCATATCAGTGTGTAGATGGATTTAAAAAATATTCTTATAGGAGTTTTGTCATATCTAACAGCTTAAATATATCTAACAATGTCCACGTTTCATTTCCTGAAGTTACAACTATAGAGTAGCACTCATTGTCTCTTTTTTAAACATCTTCTCAGTGTTAAAAGAAGTGAGGTTTCCTTAAGGAAACTGAATTTCTCCGCCTCAAAATCACTCAAGCTCTAGTGAAACAAAACGTCAATTATTTACACAGTGGTGATCTCAAGTTACTCGTGTACCTGTTTTCCATATGCTAATTATTCTGCATACTAATTTCTCCAGGAATTATGCCCAGATATACTTTTTTTTTTCCTGACAAAGTTTATTTCTTTCTCATTATAGTATCTCAATTTGCTTAGTGTTTTGCCAAATATTGATTGTTTAAATTTACAGTATGATCCATCAAAGTTTTTAAGAATTTAATAACATTAATCTGATAAATTACTTCAATACAAACAGTCTATTAAACAAGTACTGTTTTAAACTAAGAAGTCACAACAGTTGTTTTATAACATTAAAGCCTAATTATATGTATATTTTGATATTCCCTTGCATATAGCCTTAATTGTATATTTTATTCCATTATTTTATATCAAATCACATAATTTTATGTTATTCCATATTTTATAACATCTTCTATGAGAAACATAACAGGTTACATATTATATATTTGGTCTGAATACTTCTGTTTTATAAGATCCAGGGACTAGGAAACAAGAATTTAGACTGTCTTTTTTTCTGAATTTACTACAATCTGTAAATAATTTCCTGGCATAAATATAGTAAGTATTTAACCAAATAGTTTACTTTTTAATATTTTCTGTTTATTATGGAACAAGAAAGTCACTTTCACTTGAGAAGGACAAAGAATAACAGATAAACCATTTTGAAACATGAACAAAGTATTTTCTGTACTTGTAAATCTAGATTCAGTCTGTCTGGTCTTCCTTTTTCAGTGTATTACATTACAAGATGAGATCTATTTTGCTGTTCACTAAAGAATGTTATGCTTTATGGGCTTCAAATATGGTATTTCCTTATACTGAATACTTGTATCTGAGTTTCTTTTTTATCAAACACATTAGCTTGTATTTTCAAAGGTTGGGTGAAATTTTGTTGCTTACCTGCAGATGTTTTAGCATTAGAAACTCTCTTTACACTTAGAGGTTTTTTTTTTTCTTTATCCCCACTGATGTCTATAATACTTTCCTATTACCTTCTGTAATACCTGTCTGTTTTAAAATGTAACCTGTTTGTATTTATCTTTTCATTTACATCATTAATTAAATTAACTATTTATGTTAAAATATACAGAAGATGCTCAAAGACCATTGAAATCAGAGAGCATTTTCCTTCTGAGGTTATGCCGTAGTTATCATGACTTTTATTTTTCAGTGTCTTTGCTTAGGAGTTTCTTGAGGGTTTTTTTTCTGGTAAAACTGTCATATATAATAGTAAAGCAACCAGAGGCATTAATCACGGTCGTTTATCTAGACTTGAGCAACAGAATCAGGAGATCTATCAGAGTTTCAGTCATGATGAAGTTTTCATTTCTATCATAGAGTCATAGAATGGTAGGGGCTGGAAGAGATCTTTAGAGATCATCTAGTCCAACTGCCCTGCAGAAACAAGTCCACCTAGATCAGGTCACATAGGAATGTGTCCAAGTGGGTCTTGAAGACCTCCAAGGAAGGAGACTCCACAATGTCCCAGGGCAGGCTGTTCCAGTGCTCCATCACCCTCACAGTGAAATATCCTTAAAATAACTACCTGAATATATATGGAAAACAGAATAGAAAGAGAAGTCCTAGGGAGGGCAACCTCTCCTGTATTCATCCTGCATTACACATTTCACCTACAGTTTTACAGTCCATTATAGACTATGCACAGGTTGACACTCACAGCCTGGACCCGTCGATATTGAAAGAACATGCCTGGGCTCCTATCTGGAGTGGATGGCACAGTCTCCCCCCATACTAAACCTGGGAGTATTTAGGTAGCTTCAGGAACAACGCTAATGGATGGGATGGGAAAGTTTATTAGAAGTCATACTGACAGCGTGTGTGCTGATGCTCCTACAGCACTCTAACAGACCTTATACCCTTCTACTACACCCTCTGCATAAAGCTTTGCATCTTCAGTGTTGCACTACAAGAGTACAACTACTGCAGCCTGTGAGAAAACCACTCTTGTCTTGGATATGTTATGAACAGATAATAAGGAATTTTAATCCAGTTTCTAAAATAAATACGATCCAAAGATATCCACATGGGACTCAGAGGAATCAGAGACTTAGAGTGGTGAGGTCTGAGGTATCCCTTGTCTTATAGCATTTAGAGACTTCAGGTGTTAATCACCTATGCACAGGATGGTATGTATATTCAGCGGCATATCTGAACATGTTGACAAAAAGATGTAGTTTTATATGAATGTATTTATATTGCACTTCCCATCAGATTGACTGGACTGCGGACCAAAGCCTATCCATGCAGCTGCAGGAAAACACTGTTCTCCAGGACTCGCGAAATCTCATGTGCCGGAGCATATTCAGTGAGCAGCTGGCAACTGTCACCAAGGTGGTATATGGACAAACTTGATATGGACAGAGTATTGCAATACTGTAATTACAATAATAACGAGCAATAATAATGGCCAATTACAATTAATAATGGGCAGCCATGGGGACAGAAGTAGACAGGATGGCTAGTCTTGTCTGGGAGGGTAGAGCACCAGGTCATCCCACGGACTCTTTACCTAACACTAAGTGATTATGTAGTATTTATTAGTAGATAATATATATGTCATATAAGGAGGGAAATATAAACAATTTCAACAGATAAAAGGATTCATGAAAGACCTAATTTTGCAATAACACTATATTTGTTGCAAAGAAAAAGCAACAAAAGCATCAAAATAGTATTCAGAGTAATTTAGCAACACTTTCTTCATCTTTCCCGTATTTCTATGTAATAGCTCCTTAAAGAAATATTTTTAATTAGACTTTCTCATCTAGGCTTAGTTGCAATCCCTAGCTCAGACCATCTGTCATTTAGGTCACTGCTGGTACTGATTAAACTGACACCAAAAGAAGCACCTGAAGACTAACACTTTGAGGCATATGGCACCTGAATCTGATTTTAACAGCTCAAAGCAATCACTACTGGTAACTCATCTGGGTTATTTATTGCCCAAATGCATTTGTCTGTATATACTTAAGTGTATGAATACTTAAAAAAAAAAAAAAAAAGTCTTATTATCCACCTTATTCCCTAAAGGCCCACTCTTTCCTGTTTATCATCACTTTGCCCTTATAGACATCCATGTCTCTGAGAACCAAGGCCTCTTCAAGCTGTCTTAACATGACTGTGTGCCACTATGAAATTTTAAAATTACTTTTAACTTTAACTCTGAAATGACTTGTTTTTGCAAAATCTATAAAAGATTCCAAAGACAGCTTTTGTGACAATATTATAATTATATCAGGAATCCTCAACTTTATTTGCTGTGACTCTTCTTAAACGGTCCTATCTTGCGAGCACATTTCAGCAACAGATTGATCCCAATGGCATTTTAAATCTTTGGGTTATCTATCTGAGGTAAAAATTAAAACACACTATTATGTATCTACCAAATGGAGTGCAGTACTTCAGGCATTTCAGCTTGTCAAAACTGCTACAAGCAATAACTATTTTGCAAATGCCTTTCTTAATGGAATGCCGAACAGTGTGTGTAAGTGTTAACATAAAGGAACATAAAGCATATGGAGAATTATAACCAAATATACATGCAAGTTCATAATAGGTACTTCCACGAAGGATTTGGTCTCAAAATGGGAAATGGTACATAAAACAGCATTTTTTCTGCTCCTATGTGGTTTGTTTGGCTACTTTTCAGTCCCACTAAATACTTCTGTCCTATTTTTGGGATGGTTAATCTTTTCATATAATCTCATTGCAGCATTATAATTTTGGAGGTTTCAGTGTTTAGTTTATTTTCTTAGCTGGACAAATTATTCTTTAGTCTCCTCCAGACAACTATAATAATTTTCAGTGAATGCAGTAATGAGTGAAAAACAGACCAAATATAAGATTTCCTCCTGTGAAACTCAGCCACTAAGCTGAGTACTTGTCAGTACCTAGGAAGTATTTCTAGGTTTCTTTTAAAAAAAAAGAGGGGAATTTTCCGATCAGACATTGACATTCTGGTCAGGAGTATGTATAGGAACACATGAGTTATGTGTAGCTCTGCTAACTGGACAGTGAGATTTGGACATAGAATTGTGTCATTGGTGCTAGGACTGTACCAGTAAAGGATGATAACAATGAATTTTCAAAAAGTCCACAACCTAAAATCTTTCGCATAAACTTTTTTCTCAAAAAACTATGTATTTTACAACAGCCACGTATCAATATATATGCAATGTGCACATATATTAACTTGATATATAAGTATATGTAAATACTAATAATATAAATACATATAGAAATAACAACAATGGCATTTTTTGGACAAAATTAGAGCCAATTGACATCTAAACTGTAGCAGCTTGAAGTAGCATATCTTAAGTTTTAAAACGCATGCTAGATAAGTCATTAATGGACTTGGATTTAGGGGTTTCTGTTCATTTAAAAAAATGAACACTTCTTTATAAGACTACCAAAAATATCAGCACTATCATATTGAATCATGGCTTGTAGCATCTTAAAAATAGATTAAAAGATCATGGTTTGTTTAGCTTAACAAAATAAAGACTGACAGTAAAGAGATTTTTCTATATAAATATATCAAGTAGGAAGACTCCAGGGAAGCAAAGGAAATATATAATCTAAAAAAGTTGTTGACACATGAACAGATGTACAAGTGTGAACTGGGAATAATTATAGAATGAAAATTAGAAGAAAATTTTTGTCTTTTGGAGGAATATGATTTCACAAAAGAATAATAAGGGGAAATTAAACTTACCAATCTTGAAAAGGAATCTGATACGGGTCTGTACAAAAAGATTGTGGTATTTGTTTATGTAAGATAGATTTATGACAAAGAATGCTCTTTCCACACTTAACTCCAGAAAGTTTTTTGTTCTATTTCTATTTTTTTTCTTGTATTTAAAATAATTTCCGCTACAGAAACACACAAACAAATAAACATACATATTGCTGGATGTCAGGAGGTTAGGGCTTCTCTTTTTTTGATGGTATCTAGCAACAGAACAAGGGGTAATGGGATGAATCTGGAACACAAGTTCCATTTAAACATAAGAAAAACCTATTTCACTGTGAGAGTGATGGAGCCCTGGCACAGGCTGCCGAGGGAGGCTGTTGCAGTCTCCTTCCTTGGACCTGGAGGATATGTTCCTATGTGACCTGATCTAGGTGGACCTGCTTCTGCAGGGGGGTTGGACTAGATGATCTCTAAAGATCCCTTCCAACCCCTACCATTCCATGATTCTATGATAAAAAAATAGCATTCTTGTGGAAATGCTTGTCTTTGTGAATTTCTTCTAGTCCCATTTTCTTCCTGCTTTCAGCAGCTTCCTGAGTTACCTGCTTCCAGTACAACTGAGAGGATAAAAAAATCTTCCCAAAGGAGTATAACTACAGTAGCAACACATTCTGTTTGTGTTCTTTGGAGCCTGGGTTTCCATTACGGTCTGATTTTGCTGGTCTCATGTTTGAGACACAAAGCTTTTATTATAAGATTTGCTTTCTCTGATTATAAATATCACTTTCCAATATCAGTGTGTTGCTAATATTTGTGAGTTACACTGTTAGGAAAAGAAAAAAATATTTTGCTTAATTACTTTCCCACAGTGGGTTTGAAAATTAGACTGAAATTCTGATTTTTATGCTGCACTTAAGAATGTTATGGATAGTGAAGCCAAAAAACAAATTAACAAAAGTGGGATGAAATATGAAATAGAAAGCAGAGAGAATGGCAAAACAATGTTACTTAGAGAAGGATGATAATGCAATGTGAAATGAACTAAATATAGTTTAAAATTTGCCATTTTGACTTCTGGAAGTGTTGTGGTTTAATCACGCAGGCAGCTAAGCACCACACAGCCATTTGCTCACTCCCTCTGCCCAGTGTGATGAGAGGGAGAATTAGAAAAATAGAAGTGAATTTCATGGGTTGAAATAAAGACAGTTTAATAGGACAGAAAAAGAAATAATAGTAATATACAAAAGAGGTGATGCACAATGCAATTGCTTACCACCCACTGACTGATGCCCAGTTAGTTCCCAAGCAGTGGCCTCTGGCCAACTTTCCACCTACTTTATATATTGGGCATGATATTTTATGGTCTGGAATATCTCTTTGGTCAGTTGGGATCAGCTGTCCTGGCTGTGTCTCCTCCCAGTTTCTTGTACCCATCAGCCTACTTGGTGGTGGTGGTGGTGATGTGAGAAGCTGAAAAGTCCTTGGCTTTATGTGAACACTGCTTTGTAACAACTAAAACATCAGTGTGTTATCAACATTATTCTTACTATAAAGCCAAAGTGCAGCACTATACAAGTGACTAGGAAGAAAAGTAACTCTATCCCATCGAAAACCAAAAGGAAGACATAGAAAAACTCTCCTACTGTTCATTTTAGAATAAAAGGACTCTTCTTCAAGCACAGCACACCTAAAATTTCAGATTAAAAAAAAAAACACCCAAATTTATTTTAAAGTTATATAACAAGTACAACTTTTTCTAAAAAACTTAATGCCTCATATTTTCTGTTTGATGAGAACAGTTTGTAATATCCTGAGGTTTGGTTGAGGTATCCTCAACCACTATTGAAGTGGCATACAGGCACATAAAACCTGCCTGACCCAGATTGTAGAAATATGTGATGAAGAGAAAAGGTCAGCTTTCTTGGCCTTCCGTGGTTGGTTCATGGTACACTTTTGGTCATTTGTGTTAACGTGTAGGAAGAGCATATTGGTTGTTCTGGGCATAGCAATGTCTCCTTAAGATGTTCCTATGAGAGTCTGAGCATACTTCCAGATCATCCTTCTGTTCCTTTTTCTCTCTTGTAACTCCTGAAGCAAAAAGAATTTCACCAAGTGCTTGTAGCCAAGGCATTTCTGCTGATGATTTAAATGCTGCTGGAGAGAAGGAATATTATAAAGCAATATGTATGCCCATGAAGCGTGACTGGTATAGAATCAAACCCTGAAGATTGTGTGTGGGTGTTCTGCTGAGGACATGTACTGCTCCAGGTTATGAACATACAGAAGCACATCACAGCACCTCTTGTTCTGTCTGGATAAGGATGACAGACAGATGAACCCTCAGACTTCATATCTCATACTGGAATTGTATATATAATGAGATCTCTTTTCATTTGAATAGCATCAGCTCACACAGGCAAGAGTTGCATTTAATGATAAGACTTACTTCAACTGATAAAAGGGCAACATCTGAAAGCCTAGACTTGCACACAGGAAGACCGATAAGCTCCATAACCCTTTTTTAAATGTCAAGAGAGAAGGCGGTACTTAGGAAGATGGTTCAATCATACCGGACACAGAAGAGATGCATGAAAAGTGCCCAAATATTACAGTTAAATTAAGCCACACACATGCACAGACATGCCAAAATACTAGGCATGATATTTTAAGGCAGACAGACCATATGGCCTCCTTAGCAATTGCTCAATGCTTTTTGCTGTGTCCCACTTACTGCAAAAGAAACTGTAGTAATTTGGGGTGTGCCAGATGCCTTGTCAATCATCCAATTTCACATTTAACAGTACTCTCTGCCTAGACTTATCACAAACACAGTGACATCTCTCATTGAGTAGCCAGCTCCTTACTCTGAGGGGAAATATCTTTACAATGCAATATATGAAATGGCAGGCACCCTGTCCAACAGGCATTGAAGAAAAACTACTATTTTGTAATTACAAGAAAAAAATGAAGGCTAACTTCCAAGGTGATGAAGAGAGGCATGTAGAATGAGCATACCCATACTTTTGCCTGTTTACTAGTGCATTTACTAGTGTATTTCTCAGTTGCTGTAGCCACTCCCTAGGGTTTGTAGTGCTGGGATCAATTAATTTACCTAAAAAAAAGAATTGCAAGCAAGCAGGATGACAACTTTGAGTCTAAGGACTAGTGGAGATAGAGTGTATTTGCCCCAGACTTTAAAAAGCTGACTCTGAAGTTTGAAAGTAATTTTGAGCATATAAAAATTATTCATTGGATGACTTTTGTTTTGTCAAGTACATAAAAAAAAAATCAGCCTAGTCCAAGCAGTATCATGTCCATAATCTTTCACAAGTACCACCCATTGTGCTTCACAGCTATGCTGAACATAGTGAAACAATGCAGAATGGTTGAGGAGTTTAAAATTACATGTATTATATTCATAGTACAAAAGTCATCTTTATATTTTAGCTCTCCTATGCAATTATATCACCACTAATGAAGTGGGAGAGGCCTGAGTTGTCATTTGTGCAGACTGAGAAGTATATTGTGTACAACATGTTTCACTGAACCACAGGACAAGTAGATGCTGCAGTATCTTATTAAAATGCAATAGTTTTTGTGAGGACAATGTTTAGAATACAGCTGATTTATCTTTATTAAGTAACTGGAAAATTCCTGTCATTTGTTACTATAAAGCTACTGTTTCTTGAGCACCTCAAAGAGAAGGATGGAATGTAATGGTATAATATAGCATAAGAAAGAAATAATACAGTGTGATGATTTCAAGGATATTCAGCATTATTGTGAGTGTGATTTTATGTCCTTCCAAGTGACAGAAAGAGACTAATTTAATTCAGGCTGAAAATCTGATACTTATACCTTGTTCTGAGACCTTACATAGAAATCAGCTGGTACTCTCCACAAAAGGGCAAAATTCATTTACAGCAAAGGAATTTATTATCAGAAAAAGAGGAACCTTTTATGTACATAACATCCACTGAGAGAATATGTTGCCACCTAAGTTTATGCTTTACTCAAAAAGAAATATACTTGGAATTTGCATTTTCTTAGATAAAACAGCAGAAGACATATGGTGATATATTGACATTTTCAAACTGGTGATAAGTTGCTTCATAGATTATTGGAAACAAAGTGTTAGGAGCAGGTTTCAGGGAGAAATAAAACATAGAAAGGGAACTCTGAATATAAGCATTTTCTCTATGTGTGGGAATTAATGATAGAATTTTCATTTATCAGACCTTGATAAGGTATTTCCCTTTGGAGAATGCCATTAGGTATCCACACCCATAAACAACTGCCTCAAAATCTCTTTTTCCTCAGTATATTTTCTCACAATAGTTATATTCTGACAGTTACTACAGCAAATGATATAAGAAAGATGTTAGAAATCACAGAAACTTCCAATTCTATCATCTTTAAGGAGGAGGTGAATTAATTCATGTTTCTCACATCATATGCATAAAGTAATACAAGCAGAAAACTGTATATGACTTTGCATAAAGATAGCTATAAATTTAGCTTTCTATATGCATAAAGTAATACAAGCAGAAAACTGTATATGACTTTGCATAAAGATAGCTATAAATTTAGCTTTCTCCTTTTACTTTGAAAGTGAAATTTCTAACTTTCTTCCTGAAAGGTTGCTTGATCTTCAAGCACCACAATGTTATTTCATTATAAGGCATTTATTTTTAGATTTCTTTGTGGGCTGTGCTACCAAAAATTGGGAAAATAAAATGTTCTCTAGTAAAAAAAAAAGTATTAGAAAGTTAATTTATTAATATGCTTTTATTTATCTTTTCCTGACCAAAAAGTCAATTCAGTGGGGACTGCAGTTAGGTAAATAACAAATAAAGTGCTCCTTCTTAATCAATGTAGATATCCCACTGCACACCACGTCAGTTGCTATACCACGATAAACTATGACAGTGCTTGTAAACAAAACGGGCATGAATCTGCTCTTTCATCTGGAGGAAAATATACAATAATATATGATTTCCTAAGAACGGCCTCAATTATAATGCCTATAGGAAACAGTCTCTGGGTTGTGGCTGAGTGATGTCTGAGCGAGTGCTAATTGAGACAGATTGGAAACATGCCAGAATCCAGTATGAGTATGTGCAGTGCTGCAGATCAAGACTAGGGATGTTTATTACTGTCGAAGTAACACCTGTGCTTTTGACAGACATCTGAATTTTTCTGCATACCTTCTTTGGATGTATTGATTCTGATTGTGAATCCCTACTACACTGTCCGACATTCATTAAGTAATGATAATAATGACAGCACAGAACCTCATGGAAGATCTGCATCCTAGTATCTAGTGTTTTGAATCTACAATGCTTTTAGGCTTGTAGAATAATCTGGTAAGCATAGTGAGAAATTAATTTTCTTTTGATCCTCAGACAGAATGTTTGACATGATGATTATTTAACCCAGATATTGTTTGAAATTATTTATATATTGCCTATGGAGAAGGATCCCATATGGCTTCATAGCTGTGCATTGAATCATTACATGAGTACTATATTTGGAAGAGCCTTCCATTCTTTACCTGATCCTGGAAATGCAAAATGAGAAATGTAGAATCATAGAATCATTTAGATTGGAAAAGACCCTGAAGATCATCAAATTCAAATGAAAACTTAAAGATAACAAATCCATGACTAAACCATATCTCTAAGCACCACATTTACACATCTTTTAAATATCTTCAGGGATAATGACTCAACTGCTTCCCTGGCAGCTTGTTCCAAAGCTTGATAATCTTTTCCTTGTATTCAGTCTAAACATCCCCTGGTGCAACTTGAGGCCATTTCCTGTTATCCTATCACTTGTTTCTTTGAGAAAGAGACAACTATAGTGGTTTTGGCCTGGGCCAGGTTTTTCAGTAGCAGGGGGGCTAGAGAGGTGGCTTCTTTAAATAAAGAGAGTTGCCAGAAGCTTCCTCTGTAGCTGACAGGATTAAGGCCAGTCAGTTTTAAGCTGTACCCTGCACCTGAACCAGGCCTGGCGAATTAGTAGTGGAGGTAATGCCTCTGTGAATAACATATTTGTGAAGAAGGAGAAGTAGCAGAGCAGTGGCAGAACTGCAGCAGTAACAGGGAGAGAGAATGTGAAAACATCTCTGCAGACACCAAGGTCAGTGGAGAAGGAGGGGGAGGAGGGTGCTTAGGCTCCCCTGCGATATGTGGTGAGGACCATGGTGAAGCAGGTTGTCTCCCTGCAGTCCATGGAGGACCACCAGGAAGCAGAGATCTATTTTTAGAGAAATTTGAAAGAAAATCCATTACAATATCCTTGTATCATCTCTATTTAAAAAAAAAAAAAAAAAAAAAAGAGAGAAAAAAATTCACTTTTAGTTTGATCAGAGAAAATTGTAACTGGTATTTTTGTACTACTGCTAAAACAAAGATGAGAAAGAAGCTGAATTTGAATTTTCTCACCTCAGTGATAGTTAGGCAGCAATGGACACAGAAAAAAAACAACCCATATTTGGAAACATGACTGTTCTCTTTCCTTCAGCAAAGAGCATGCGCAAGGCATGTCTCATAGAGACAGAGATACTTCTTGAAAGATTGCACAGTATTAACTGATCAATGCCATATAATAAATTCCAAACGTTATTTCAGTTTCTGAAAAATATTTCCTATAGTTTTGTTAAGTAGTCCCTATGCAGCACAAGTATGACTTATAGAGTAGCCTTAATGGCTCTATGCTTCATCACACAGAAAACCACTGCATGGGCTCCTGCCTTTTCAATCAGTATTGATGTCTAAATCCTCAGTATGAACAAAGTGGTAGAAAAAGTAAGCTAGTTCTGATAATAAGGATACTCAAGCTTTGTGTTAGTTGAAAGAGATCTCCTTTATTAAAAAAAGTTACATTTAAAGAACACGAATTTCATTACCCATCTGTGGAAATGTTGATTTTGTGCAAGCAGAGACTACTGGAAAGTTAACAGTCATGTAAGAAGAGACTGGAGATAAACTGAAATATATTTTAAATAATGATATTGAAGAAGTTGATATCTGGATGCAAGTCTAGGAACACATTTCAAACTACTGATATATAGAGATTGGCTTTCCTGTACTCTGAATATAAGAAGCATAACAAATAAAAAATAATAAAAATGTGACAGATCCATGATTCAGATACTGCAGTATGTATATTGTTCCCTTTTGACTATATTTTCAATTTCTTTAACAGTTATCTTGCAGCCCACTGAATAACAACCTTCAGTAATGTACTTAACAGGACATACACATCTGTGGTTAAGTATATATAGACTCATATGTCATATAAGCTACAACATATGTAGACTGTATGGTGTTAACATTTTGCCACATTTATAAGATTCATGTAATGCGGTTTGAGGCCACAAAAATTAATTTTTTATTGTAATCCTCCACATTCAGTGGAAGGAATGAAACATATATTTTTTGTAAATGGATTTGTTCTATCTTAATGTAGACAGAGACAGATGGTGTTTCTCTCTGTTGACTATATCTAAAGGCTAGCTTATACTATACAGCAATATGACCAAACACTGTATTAGGACGGGTTCTCATCTGACACCTGGATTCATTTAGGCTAGGCAATTAGTGGCTAATAAGTAATGTTAAGTATTGGAGAAATTAATCTAGCTTTAAAGTACAAGAAATGTGTATTGCAGCAGAAGTCTTTTGTAGAAGCTTTTATTTTCATAAAGGCTTTGAAGCACATCAGGTCTTTGCTGGTGTAAATCAGTAGAATTTAATTCACTGCCATCCTCAATATTTACACCATTTGAAGCTCTATTCCACAAACTTCACTAATGTGACATCTTTATGTTTATGCATGCTAATTTCAGCTAGAGTGCAATTCTGAAGTCTCCTATGCATGATATTGGCAATGAACCCAAAATGATCTCTGTATGTGTAAGTCTTCCTGGATCTGAGGCTTCATTACTACTTTAACTGATCTATTAATTTTTTTTATTGTCTAAGTTTTGTAGGGAAAAATAGTATTGGTAAAAAGCATGTCGACATTTGTTGTCACATCTGATTTCTGTCCGTATACCAATAAAATACATTTCTATGGAAACAGGAAAAAAATTCTATGTACTAGGTACATCTGCTCATGCAGAGGTTTTACTAGATCCTATTAAAGGTGCTACACTAGAGCTAATCTGATAAAGCTCTCAAGATGATCATGCTGTTTATCCTATTGACACAAAGCATTAAAAAACTGTCATCACTTCCTGCTCCTGCCAGCTACATAGGAGCTATTGCTGAGGCTCAGAGTAGCAGTAAGGAATAGCTCACTAAAGGGCTTAATTGTGCTAGTCAGCCAAGCAAGAAACTACCCCTAAAGCAGAGAAGTAAGTTAAAAGAATGAGCTAATCAGAAGGAGGAGTTTTCATTCCCTAAGGAAACAAAATAATAATTAGTAACTTATTTTCCCTTTTTTTTTTTTTTTTTTTTTTTTTGTAAGGAATATGGCTATAAATCTCGGATGAACATATGCATAATTTGAAACTATCAGAGGTATCAATTAAACAAGAAGCAGTGCTAGGTAATGTTTACTCAGAGAATATCCAGTAGTCTTCAGAATAAAGCAATTTGGCAAGTATTTAGCTGATATTTGTTACCAGATTATGTTTAAAACTCATTAATTAATGCTCTGAAAGATGTCTCTTCTGGAAAGACTCAAAGAAAACAGAGATTTATTTATGACTTTTGATTACTGCTTTCCACAAATTTGTCTTTAATCTTTTCAAAGAGAGTTTTATCACAGCTAAAATTTACTTAAACTTTAAGGTTCATACAAGTGCTACAATTTGTGCTTTATGAATAATGAACAGATACATCGTTTAGACAGTATAACCATATTACCTTGTGAAGTCTGTTGGAACCTTTCGTATTGGTTTCAGCCCTGAAAGATCATAGAATCATAGAATGGTAGAGGTTGGAAGGGATCTTTAGAGATCATCTAGTTCAACCCCCCTGCAGAAGCAGCTCTACCTAGATCGGGTTGCATAGGAATGTGTTCAGGCGGGTCTTGAAGGCCTCCAAGCAAGGAGACTCCATACCCTCCCTGGGCAGCCTGTACCAGGGCTCTGTCAAGCTAACAGTAAAATAGTTTTTTCTTATGTTTAAATGGAACTTTCTGTGCTGCAGCTTCATCCCATTACCCCTTGTCCTGTTGCTAGATACCATCAAAAAAAAAGCAATACCCCAACCTCCTGACACCCACCATTTACATATTTGTAAATATTAATAAGATCCTCCCTCAGTCTCCTCTTTTCTAGAAGCATCTAGATTGAGCATATGGAATTCACAATAAATTCATAATAGTGCTACTTCATTTCTAAGTCTTCAGCCTGTCTCAGATAATAACTGAACATCAATGATCAAACTATAGAAAAAAAACAAAACCTTTGTTGAATCATTTTTACAACTTCAAAAATAATTCTTAATCTTTTCCTGGTAGTGTCATTTTATACTCAGCAATCTGAAGAGATATAATTTTACCAAAAACATATAGAAGATATAGAAGAAATTTAGATACAAGTAAAATAAAATACTAAATTATTGGAAAGATTAACTTTAATATAACTAACTTCTGTGATAGGGAAGGCCACTGAGACAGACACAACATTTACGTAATGGTGCAGAAAAACCAGGCAATGCCCAAGTAAAACTACATGTCATGTCTGATGCTTTGAGCTTGGGACAACTCTGCTTTATCCCTATGAGATTAACAGACACAGCAATTATATCTCAGCATGAAGCATGATGGAGTTAAGAGCCCAACCTTTCTTTGTGCTGTCATATTTCAAGTGTCCTGGTTAACTGAAGGTTTTATCATCTCACATAATATAAAAAATTATATCTTGTATGTCTGTGCAAACATACCATTTGGGCTTCTATCAATGCCACTGTAGGTATTTTTAGGATTGACACAAACATCTATTTGCTTTTATTCTCATTATTATTTTCCTTTCTTGGTAGAGTTTGGAAGCAATCTTATGGAATGTAAAATAGTACTTCCTGCAGGCAAATTACGAACCTTGTCTGTCAGCTTCACTGAATGTAATACAATGAGAAAGGTTGATGCCAGAATATATCTTATGTGCAACATGTATCATTTTGTTCTTTCTGTCAAGTTCCTTGTCTAAGCTAATCATGAAGACTTTTCTGTCTCTTTTCAAGCTGGGTTCTCTTAGTGTATCCTGGCATTTTTTGCTTTATTTCTGTAGACAGTCATCATCACTGTAGACAGTGAACTTTCATTTGTAGTTTAGATGATGCAAAGTAGCCTTTCTAATTATACAACACTTAAGGACTGCTGCCATTCACCAGATGGGCTTGCCCATGGATAGAGTATTCTCTCTGTCCAGTGTCACTGAGGAGGAGGTGAAAAGCACAAAGCCCACATTTAGGCCAGATAGCTATTCTGCTCTGTTGTGGCTGAAGCGCAGAACAAAGTGCCCTGTAATTAGATTCTAGCCAAAAGGAAGAGGCAGAAACCTAGAAAGTTTTCTAGTGTGCTTTGTATTTGATGAACTGAGGTTTCTTTGGAGATGTCTAAGTCACAACTTCTCATTAGCTAAAAACCAAACCAATACATTAACTCAAAACAGAGTCTGCAAAGCAAGTGGGATACAGGTGTAAGGTCAGTGGATATGTTAGGTGAACACAATCCCACACTATGTTTTTATTCTTCTCATTCTTGCTGTCATATCTTTTTGAAGGTTAGGTCTCTTTGCCATCACCTACTGAAGCCTATGCAGTGCCGTGCCAATGTGCAAGAAAATGTATTAGTAAGAACAGATTTCATTTTTGTGGTGTCTAGCCTCTACTGATGCTCAAGGTGCATCATATAAATAATAGACTATTTAAAATCCAGAAATAAAATATCATAAAGCAACATTAAATTGAAATAAGTTAAAATACAAATATCAAGTAATTCTATCTTAATATATAACTTGAAGATACACATAAAAATAAAGGTGATTAAAGGTGATTAAAAAGAAGTTTTGCTTTATAATTTGGGAAAGAAAAGAAGCAGTTAATTAAATATTTTAATCTTGCAAATATAAGGCTGAGAAAAAATACATGCAGTTTTGTTTTTTTTTTTTTTTCCTTGTGGATGGATTTTGTTCCTCTGCATTGCCTTTGAAGGGATCATGAGTGATCTGGTCTTAAGGAGACAGAATATAAGAGAATAACCTTTCAGGAAAAACACATGTTTTTACCTTTTCCAACACTTCCTTCTTCTCTATTTAAAACCTATATATATTAAAAATAAAGAGGTAAATTGTCTACTAGAGAAAGACCGTATTGCTCCATGGACATAGGCAGAAGATGTGGTCATCAGAGTGATCTCCCTGACCATTTGCTATTTTGAGTTTCATGTGCCATTGTTCTAATAACTGTCAGAATCCTTGAGTCATAGTTCTTACCATGATTCTTTGTTTGCACAATAGTAGTGTTCAGGAACCTCAAATTAAATCTACATCCATTATGAAGGGCAGCATATAAGACACTAAAAAGCAGTTCTCAACACTTAAATTAGTCCTTGTGGATCAGTTAAAATTGGACATCTTAAATAAATGAGACCAAGAGTTGATGGGAAATAAATAAATCATAGAATCATGGAATGGTGGGGTTGGAAGAGACCTTTAGAGATCATCTAGTCTAACCTCCCTGCAGAAGCAGGTGCACTCAGATCAGGTCTCATAGGATCATGTCCAGACAGGTCTTGAAGATCTCTAAGGGAGAAGATTCCACAACCTATCTGGGCAGCTTCTGCCAGGGCTCTCTCACCCTCACAGTAAAAATATGTATTTTCCTATATTTAAGTGGAACTTTTTGTGTTGCAGCTTCATCCCATTACCGCTTGTCCTCTTGCTAGCTACAATAGAAAAAAGAGATACCCCAACCTCCTGACACTCACCCTTTAGATATTTGTAAATATTAACAAGGTCCCCCCTCAGTCTCCTCTTCTCCAGACTAAACAGTCCCAGTTCACGTAGCCTTTCCTCGTATGAAAGATGTTCCAGTCCTCTGAATATCTTGGTGGCTCTGCACTAGACTGTCTCCGGAAGTTCTCTGTCCCTCTTGAGCTGAGGAGCCCAGAACTGGACACAGGACTCCAGATGAGGCCTCACCAGGGCAGAGTAGAAGGGGAGCAGAACCTCCCTCCACCTACCATCCACACTTTTCTTGATTCATCCCAGGATGCCATTGGCCTTCTTGGCCATGAGGGCACATTGCTGGCTCATGTTCAGTTTATTATCAATTAGGACTCCCAGGTCTCTCTCTGCAGAGCTGCTCTCCAATATGTCAAGGCCCAGTCTGTACTGATGCATGGGGTTGTTCCTTCCCAGATACAGGACTCTGCACTTGTCCTTTTTAAACCTCATGAGGTTCCTCTCTGCCCAACTCTCAAGCCAGTCGAGATCCCTCTGAATGGCAGCACAGCCTCCTGGGGAATCAGCCACTCCTCCCAGTTTGATGTCATCAGGGAACTTGCTGAGAGTACACTCTGACTGATCCCTGAGGAACTCCATTGGCCACAGGCCTCCAATTTGATTCTATTTCTGATCACCATCCTCTCAGTTCTGTCATTCAGCCAGCTCACTGTCCACTCATTCAAACCACACTGCTTGAGCTTTCTGTTGAGGATGTAATGGGAGACAGTGTCCAAAGCCTTGCTGAAGCCAAGGTAGATGACATCCGCTGCTCTCCCCTCTCAGTTACGCACACATAAAGGCTATCAGGTTTGTTGGTCAAGCAGGATTTCCTCTTGGTGAATCCATATTGACTCCCTCTGATAACCCTCTTTTCCTTCATATGTTCAGTGGCAACATTCAGGATGAGTTGTTCCATCACGTTTCCAGGCACGTAGGTGAGACTGACTGGCCTGTAGTTTTCTGTGTCTTCTTTCTGTGTTTTCGTTCTTCCTGCCCTTTTTGAAGACTGGAGTGACACTGGCCTTTCTCCAGTCCTCATGCATCTCACATGTCCTCCATGATTGTACCCATTTACAGTATTTTTTAATTCCTGGTGAATCATGCACCTGAATTTCTTTTACGTGAAAGAAACAGTTCATCAAGTAGTAAATTTTGTGTTCGCATTTCTTCCATGGATATCTAAGCAGGCAGAGTGCATGACAAGAGATGGTGGGTAATACAGGAAGGTGAAGTTGAAACAAGGTCAAATAAATTAGGGCTTAAGACCTATGTGAACAAAGATAGATTCTGAGTTTGGTTTTCTTCTATTTTTTTTTTATAAAGCACTTTGTGTACTGTCTACACCATAAATGATACTGCGTCAGGGAATCTGAAGCTGAATTTACATTTACGTTTCCAATGGTTACCTTGTCTTATTCTCTATTTAAAAGATAGAGAAATTTAAGGAAGGAGACAACATGGGTGAATTCTGTATAATTTACATAAATATGGAAAAAAATGTTACTAGTGGTAACCCAAAATATAAAAAGTACCTCCTTTTCAAGAAATTAGGATATGCCTGTTTAATTATTGCAAAATATTATCATGAAAATATCTGGTAAAGCCAAAAAACCCATAGAGCTCATATAATCTAGATAATAAAATCAGCATAAATTATGCAATAAAAAGAATTTATAATTTAATAATTTGCAAAATAACAAAGAGATTAAATTTCCTAAATAGGTTTGTCTTTTTATTGCAATATTATAGAATGATATATTTACTCTGTAAGAAAGTGAAGTTGTACCTCAGTCATTTCATTTCAGTTCAGATTTTATGAGCTAAAACAAAGAAATGGAAAGAAATTAAAGGTGAAAGAAAGTCCACTTCTCTGTAAATTATTAAATACAGATGGGAAACTCCTACACTGCAACAGATGGCCTGCAGCTACAAACGAATTAGCATATAGACAGCCATTACTGAATTAAATTAGATGTGAATCTCAATATTAATTAGGATTTAAAGGCGATAGGATAAGCAGGATAAATTGCAGGTTTTTGTAGCATAGGGAAGTCTGATTACAGAGGAGGGGTCTATTGGCAATTACATTGGAATTTGACACATTAATTATTATATGAGTGACATCCAGCTCTACAGTGGAGATTATCATATTTTGTGTATCTATTTTGCACAGAGGTCAGTTCTGATCTATTACCCCACAGTGGGAATTGGCCTAAGATATGAAATAAGAAAGATTTTTCATTTTCCTTAGATAATATATAGTGTTTCTAATGTATTTCTAAAAGTAGTTCCAGTACATTGATAAATATTCTAAAACACAAATATGTTTTCCAAAAAAGATGCATTTTCTATCTGAAAATGAGATGCCTCCTTGAACAGACTTACTATTGCTTTGTCATGCTATTACTGTATGAGTAAGTTCTTTCTACATAGATGTGACAATATGATTGAAAAAGTGTCTATGAAGTCTGCAGAGATGTAGTCTATAGTCAAGAACATGCATTTGTGCTTATGTAGATCAATTTGGAGGATACTAAGTGATTTTTGAATAAGCAGGAATGTAAGAACAAATTCCAAAGCAGTAGTTATATTTAGCCATTGTAAATTTCCCATAGTTATTTAAATTCAATCAACACTTCTTTACCTATCAATATCATTTTGTACTAGAAAACGTAACCTCAGGGCCTTGTATTATATTATCATTGCTCTCAACAGGCCATAACCTTTTTACTGTGTTTGCGAAGCCTCAGGGCTGAGACTTGTCTGAGCTTTTCTTTTTCTGCGTGTAGCTTTGTTTTATTTTATTTATCTATAAGAGCACTCTAATTGACCAGTTTTCTGTGACTAATTTTTCTGTTTTGCTTGTTTCTTTTAAAAAAAAAAAATCTTTATGTGGTAACAACTATAGTTTCATGTATTAGATATTTTATATATTTTTAGCAGCCCAAGTGAAAGGCTATTACTATTCTTTTGTGTAAACAGATCTGAGCAAAAGGATGATGCTAGACCTGAACATTTGTTTCAATTTCTTAAGCCATTCATGCTCCCACTCTTGGTCCTTAGTGCGGAGAGGATATAGAAGTCTTTAACACAGTAACTCTCCCCATTTCTTCTGAGCTAAATCAAATTCCTTTGAGTTTTTTAGTTAAATGGCATTAATCAAACCACGTTTTGTGATATTGAAACAGAAAATTTGTAACTGATTTTAGTTGGTTTGCAGACCCCAAATAGACTCACTGTATTCATACTCTTTTTGCAATTTTTTGTGTTTAGTTTAGAAGGCTGTTGGACTTCAGTCAAAAATCAATAGGAAGCCAAAGAAAGACACATCAGCAGCTGGGAGATGGACAGAATTTTGGAATCAATTAATGTAGTAATTTATTCATTTTCTAAAGATTTGAAGTTATGTCATTAGCCTGGTTAGAACAATTTGGAAGGAGCTTCAAATACATTGGTTTTCTTTTGTTCAAATGAATAAATTCACCATAATTTTTTATTTGCTTTTAGAAAGAAAAATCTCTCAAATCCAATGCACAAAATGTGATTCCTGGTTATGAGAAAAACTAACAGCGGTGTTTCATGACATTTAATTATAAAATAAAAAAGAGGTATATGTGTATGTTATTAGGGGAAGTTGGATGCAATTCACTTGAGAACACAAGAAAGTTCTCTTTCCCAGTCCAATGGAGCCAAATTTGACAGTCTCCAATACCTAGATTTCTCCTTCCCCACTTTGCCAGAAATGGGGTAGCTGTGGTTTTCTTTTCCCGGGTCCAGCCAGCAGTAAAGCCAAGCATGCCATCTCACATACATTCACAGACATGTGTGCACACATGTACTTAAACTATGCAGACGCTACTGATCAACATACCAACATGGGAATCACAACCACACACACAGCGCTCATAAACAAGAGCAATGCAAGAAGCCTCATTGTGCTAATGATGCTGACAGCTACTGAGTCTTAAAAATTGCTAGTAGATTTCTCACACAAAATCTCATACTTGTGGATCCCTCTAGTAGCTGGCCAAGACCTATGATCCCTCCTGTAGGTTGCTGTCAGATGTCTGTCAGTACTTGATGGCTAATCTGACCTGATAATTTTCAGAACTATGAAATACTAAGACTTTTTTTTTTAAGGAATCAAGTCTAGTTAGTGATACTCAGATGGAGCCCATCTGCCAAAAGCAGGACTCAGTAATTTTTCAGCAGAACTTCACGTACACATTTCTGTTCTACCATTGAGTTTTCAGTCCCAAGTTCTTTTTTTGAAGGCCACATTATCTTAGATTAAGGAGCAACTTCTGAGTTATGGCATACTATAAAAGATTTTAAGTGACAACAAATTTTAGGTTTAAAAGTCAGTAAGAGTAGAATGTAAACTTGGTACTCAGGTTTCCAAACATTTAGTTGAATTTTTAAATTACTAGATAATAGACTAGAATTTGAACTGTTAAAAACCAGACAATAGGATGATCACAGGTTTAAAAAGGGTGCTGAATGACTGAATAGGGTAAGACTCACCAGCCTGAAACAGAGAGGATTGTAGGGAGGAAAAAGTGATAACAGAGATCTAAAGAATAAGTGGCATAGAGAAGATGGATAAGGACTGACTGACTATTCAACAATTCTTCCAGGACAGGGATGTAGGTCATAAAATAAAGCTAGTAAAGGTATAGTTTAAAAAAAAAAAAGAAAAAAAAAAAAAGAAACATAGAAGAATTACCTTTTGTCTCTGTGTACCTGATAGAAATCTTTGGTAGTAGTCACTAAAAACATTGTGGTGGTCAGAATCTTAGATTATATTTAGAGAATAATTGTGCAAGCACTTAGATGAGGGATCAACTGTTTGAAAAAAAGGGAGAATCTTTCCCCAAATTCCCAGGCTTCATAAAGAAAGAAGCATTAGAAAATAGAATATAAAATGGATCTGGAAACATGAGTTTGCCCCTATTTTTACCAATATGGGAAAATAAAAAGCCATATTTTTACATTTCACATAAGCCTTTTGTCAAATTACGTTGCTTACCAAGACATATTACTCAGCAGCAATCCTTGTGCAGTTATGAGAAATTAATGCCTGCGTTTATGTTTGAGTGAATATCATTTCTCTGTACACTAGTCATTAAATGGATATATTGGTAGATATTTCTCCATCAGCAGATATGACAGTCAATAGAATATCAGTATATAATTTCTTTGAAATATATATTTATTTTTGATTTCTAGGCAATAAAAGTCTGAGTTGAAATATATAGTTCATACCTGCTGTATAAATTCATATGGGAAGGAAATGAGAAAAAAATGAATTTATGAAAACCAGGGATTCCTCTTTATGATCACCTTCAATGTGACATTTTGTGAATATAAAAGGTCTTATTCTTAAACATCTTCTAAATTCTAATCAATAAAAATACCAGGATCTTATTTTTATTTTTTGCTACTTGTCTGCAATCAGAGTAATCAGTAACAATCTTTCTGGAACACTGTTTCTCTGATAATTGCTTTTTTAAAAGTTTTTAAATTATTGTCACTTAGAAATGATGATTTAGATATGTTTATATATGTTTTTTTTTTAAATCCCATGTTTCTAAGCTATCATTTTTACTGTAATTTATTTAAAATATTTTAAATTGTGTTCTATTTGTTCTAAATTGCATTTTAATCTGGATTGTCTAAGCCCATTTAAATTCATTTCTATATTCATTTGAAATGGGACTGTTAGCCTTTCAGAAAATCACATAGAATCTCAGAATCTTAGGGATTGAAAGGGACCTCGAAGGATCATTTAGTCCAACCTCGCTTGCCAGAGCAGGACCACCAAGAATAGGTCACACAGGAACTAATCTAGCTAGGTTTTGAAAGTCCTATCATTGGACATCATTGAGAAGAGCCTGGTTCCGTCCTCCTGACACCCACCTTTTACATATTGGTAAACATTAATGAGGTCACCCCTCAGTCTCTTCTTCTCCAAGATGAAGAGCCCCAGCTCCCTCAGCCTTTCATCATAAGGGAGATGCTCCAGTCCCTTCATCATCTTGGTGGCCCTGCACTGAACTGTCTCCATCAAGACTCTGTCTTTCTTGAACTGGGGGGCCCAGAACTAGACACACTAGACNTTTATATATGTTTTTTTTTTAAATCCCATGTTTCTAAGCTATCATTTTTACTGTAATTTATTTAAAATATTTTAAATTGTGTTCTATTTGTTCTAAATTGCATTTTAATCTGGATTGTCTAAGCCCATTTAAATTCATTTCTATATTCATTTGAAATGGGACTGTTAGCCTTTCAGAAAATCACATAGAATCTCAGAATCTTAGGGATTGAAAGGGACCTCGAAGGATCATTTAGTCCAACCTCGCTTGCCAGAGCAGGACCACCAAGAATAGGTCACACAGGAACTAATCTAGCTAGGTTTTGAAAGTCCTATCATTGGACATCATTGAGAAGAGCCTGGTTCCGTCCTCCTGACACCCACCTTTTACATATTGGTAAACATTAATGAGGTCACCCCTCAGTCTCTTCTTCTCCAAGATGAAGAGCCCCAGCTCCCTCAGCCTTTCATCATAAGGGAGATGCTCCAGTCCCTTCATCATCTTGGTGGCCCTGCACTGAACTGTCTCCATCAAGACTCTGTCTTTCTTGAACTGGGGGGCCCAGAACTAGACACACTAGACACCAGATACAGTCTCATGAGGGCAGAGTAGAGAGGAAGGAGAACCTATATCAACCTACTGCTCACTCCCCATCTCATACACCCCAGGATGCCGTTGGCTTTCTTGGCCACAAGGGCACATGGTTGCTCATGGTCATCCTGCCGCCCATCAGGATCCCCAGGTCCCATTCCCTACACTATTCTCTAACAGTTCATTCCCCAACCTGTACTGGTACGTGGGGTTATTCTCTTGTATGCTGTAATCACATGCTCCACTGCAGCATGTACTTACATGACAGTAGATTGCCTCAGTGAGTGACAAGCGGAGAATTTCACCTCTCCTTCATATTTGGGAAATGGTTATGTGTTGAATGATTTCAAGAATGGAGACATTTAATTGAATGGTCTAGGAGGGAATAAGCAGAAATATTTTTTGCTTATATAAAGGTTTTCTGCCTGTTTCATGACAATAAGATCAGGTTCAGATCATAAAAGATTCAGAAATACATTGGCTAAAATCAGAGTAGACTAAGTAACAGTGTGGAGCTAAGTCATAGTTAAGGGGGTATTAACTGATATTGCAATGTGGAATTGGAGCAGAAGTAGTTTGGTGCCTGAATGTAAACTTCAGTAACTAAATACCAAATGGCCACTCTCTCACTCTTGACAAATCTTGCAGTTCTGCCACAGATCATATTTTGGAGACAGAAGACAACATCCCAGGGTGTCCTGAAGCAGTAAGCATCATCAGCTACTTCTCCCATTTCCCACCAGAGAATATTCACTCCATGTAACAGTAGCTAAGTAAGGTTGAGTTACATATTTTTATCCCATAGTTGTATTAAAAGATTTTTCTTCTGAGATGAAATTGCATTATCTTGGCGGAAAAATGTTCTGCTCTACAGAACCTTCCTTTTAGGCAGCTCTTACAGATATGGGATGCTGAAACAACAGAGCTTTGATGGGTTTGCAATGTCATGGACCACACAGTAAGAAAGGTACAGGAATTTAATAGGAGCTTATGACACTTCAAAGGACTTGCTTTACTAGTGAATACCATGTGTTTTATTTCGTGCACCTATAGTGCTTCTCAAGGATGTGTGACATCTGAGAGAGATTTCCACAGAGCTTCCAGTACAACCCTTTTTTACATGATAGAGCATGGTTTTGAATGTGTTTCCACCCAACTTCTCACCTGAAGTATAAATAAGTTTATGTAAGTTTTCTTTCATGTATCTGACCTATATGTTGTACCATTTAACAAAAAAATATTCTGAGGTTTTTCAGAATTTATGTGGATAGCAGTCCTATTTGTAATGTATAATCTGCTTGGATTCCCATGAAAAGTAATCTTCCATAAATGATGAGATAGGTTCAAAAGCAAAGCATGCACCCCACTGTTCAGGAAAAGAGCAAATTTGAGCTATTTGATATCTAGTGGTTTGCATTACATAGTTATTTTTTGTTACAGTTCTTTGAAATGTCAAACTTATCAATGCCCCTGTGGAGAGAAGTAGAATAGAATTCTATGGGCAAAAGCCTCTGAATCTTGAATCTACTGTAGCACATTATATAGCAATGTTTACAGGTACAATAGCAGTTTGTATCTTCTTTGATGCAAATTTTAAGAGCTGTTAATTGAATTTGTACACTCTGCTGTCTTTATACACGATTCTACCATATAATTTGTTAAATGTTCAAGACAAATATTTATTTGGAAATATAAACATAAACCAATGCTAAACAAAATAAAAAGAAATTATCAACTAAGTTAAAAGTAGTTAAACTAAAAGAAAAATCATTTATTCATTTTATGTACCTAACTGATCATACTGAGTGAATCAAGAGGTCAGGACAGATCCAAACCTCATTCTTACACTGCTAATACAGTGATAGACCTTACACATGGTATTATGCTGGTATTCATAACATGAGTTGTCCAAAATGTCCAAAATAGTTGTAGCTATTTATAATTATAGGAATTTACAAGGAAATTACATGTGAAAAATATAAAAAAAAAATGAGATGAGCCACCTAATTGTGGATGATTTTACTATCCTGATTGATTTTTTTATGCACCATGTATAGAAGTACTACAGTAATTGCCACACAATCATATTAATCTTAAAAAAACTTGTCAGAGCTTGTGAGGACTTGATAGCTAGCTGAAGGCAAGTCACCTTCATGGTCAGTGACAGCATTTATTATCACTTTACATCAGGCAATAAATTCATAGATTGCCTATCCTAAAGAGTCCCATATGGTTGAGGGCTGAGGGCTCAGAACTGTTCTCTAAGTGGGAATAAACTTCCTGAGTGATATTTGGTGATTGGCTAATTCCTTGAGCATTTAAGAGTAGAGAAAACCCTTGACATCATATGATTGGGAAAACTGAAATTTGTTAGAAGTCTGTATCATCAGAATTAGCATATTTTTAAAATATGTTGGCATATCAACAAGATATAGAAGAGAAATATGCCATAAACAGAATGGTAATCATGCATGAAAACTGATTAACGCCCTCTTCTGAGGAATTTACAGAATATGAAACAGCTGAACAAAGTGTCCCAAACAGACAGAAAAAAACACAATAAAACAAAATGCTAGGTGACTCTCTACAATAAACTCTATAATGAACTCTATAATAATGAATAAACTCTATAATGAACTCTATAATGTTATCAAAAAATTAAATCATCTGTAGATATGGGATCTTGGACCTTGCAAAGCCCTGAGTGAGATAAATGGGGAAATTCATAGCTCTCAAAGATATACTTCCAAATTTTCTTCATCTCAGGAAGGCAGCTGGTTACACTCTGCTTCTTTCCACTGGTTACAGGCACTGCTCATGCTTTCAAAGTTAAAGCAAACATGGTAACAAGTCTGTGTTTTATTTTTGGTTTTAATGAAAACTGAGAGCCTAGAGTCCCTGTTGGCTGTAAGTACTTTCTACAGCAAAATCATGGAATAAATTTGGCCTTGGATTAACTTATTTCCCCACAGATTTCTTCATCTTCATATTCTCCATTTCACAATTGCTATGATTTGAAAGACGACTTTGGAAAGATTTTCAGTAAAGTCTCACTTCCCATAGTGAGTAACAACTTCTAAGTAAAATAATGGAAAGTGTATGAAAAAAAGTCAACTGAAGTGATAAACTTGCCTATATGATTCTGAGTATGCAAGTTTTTACTGCTTCAGATTATGGTAGTCTCCTCAAAGTGATAAAGTCCACCCCTTTTACATTCTAAGATGGTGTAACTGGACAGATTCAGCCTGTCATCACACAAAACCTAGTATGTTATCAAGTATAGGCTACTGATCACCTGGTTTCAGCTGTGGTGCAAATCCTTTTTTGCTTCATCTAAGGTAGCAATGGATTAATATAGTAGTAATAAACTACACATTTAAGAGCAGAGATTTCAATATTACTGGACAGATGTGAAGAGAGAAGTGCGAGGAAAGTAATAAAATATATTAAATTAAAAATAAAATTTAAATATCTGCAATGAGATGTAGCTAAGTTTTTTTCATCTTGATAATTAATGGTTTTGATCAATACAAACTGAATGATATGTAAGGAGTACATAGAATCATAGAATCATAGAATGGTAGGGATTGGAAGAGACCTTTAGACATCATCTAGTCCAATCCCCCTGCAGAAGCAGGTGCACCCACATCAGATCACACAGGAACATGTCCAGGCAGGTCTTGAAGACCTCTAAGGAAAGAGACTCCACAACCCCTCTGGGCAGTCTGTGCCAGGACTCCATCACCCTCACAGTGAAATACTTTTTTCTTATAGTTAATTGGAACTTTTTGTGTTGCAGCTTCATCCCATTACCCCTTGTCCTGCTGCTAGCTACAACAGAAAAAAGGGATGCTCCAACCTCCTAACACCTACCCTTTAGATATTTGTAAATGTTAATAATATCCTGACTCAGTCTTCTCTAGACTAAACAGCCCCAGTTCCCACAGCCTTTCCTCATATGAAATATGTTCCAGTCCCCTGATCATCTTGATGGCTCTGTGCTAGACTCTCTCCAGAAGTTCTCTGTCCCTCTTGAGCTGAGGAGCCCAGAACTGGACACAGGACTCCAGATGAGGCCTCACCAGGGCAGAGTAGAGGAGGAGCAGAACCTCCCTCCACCTGCCGGCTACACTTTTCTTGATACATCCCAGAAATCCATTGACATTCTTGGCCACAAGGGCACATTGCTGGCTCATGGCTAGTTTATTATCAATCAGGACTCCCAGGTCTCTCTCTGCAGAGCTGCTCTTCAGCAGTTTGACCCCCAGCCTGTACTGGTGCATGGGATTATTGCTTCCCAGATGCAGGATTCTGCACTTGTTGAACCTCATGAGGTTCCTCTCTGCCCAACTCTCAAGCAAGACGAGATCCTTCTGAATGGCAGCACAGCCTTCTAGGGAATCAGCCAGTCCTCACAGTTTGGTGCCATCAGGGAACTTGCTGAGGGTATACTCTGTCCCTTCATCCAGCTCATTGATTAAGATGAATAATAACGACATATTTAAGATACATAATTATATATAACATATATGATCAGTAAAGTGTTTTTTAATTTTATGTCTATAAGTTCTAAACATATGTATTTCAATAGGATTTTTTGACAACAGCAAGATTAATCCCACAAATTTAGAGCATATTGTGCTTACTTAGTCCTATAGTACAGTTAGGTGTACACAGTTATTAGTCCCTCTCTATTAATAAGAAAAAAAAAAAAGGAGAAAAAATATCTTGAAAAGGCAACTCTACATTATCTTAGAAAGAATCCATGAAAGATGAAATTAAGTCTCAAAAGACCTCAGGCAGAGACTTAAGGTCATGAACATTTTTGTTGTTGTTGTTGCTTCTAGATGAAGCTTTCTTTTTGTCTTTTGCCAGATTGTTTAAATCCTGTGAAAATTGCTTTGGTCAAAAACCCCTACAAGCAATTTCTTTAAAAACAGAGAACCTATCAAACAGTTGTAGTTCAATTATTGGATGGAGAATGTCATTTGCAAAGTAAGTGTACTGCTGCTATACTGTCACATGTTTTTTAAAGAATGAGTCTTATTAAATGTCTGCCCAGGCAAGTCAGAATACTTGTGGACATCTTGATGAAATTTCTCATGAAAAGAGCAAGACAAGAAGAACTTTTTTGCACCCACTTTCTAGATAGTACAAAAATTGGATGAACTTCCATTTACAATAAAATATGTCTCACTGTTTTGATTTAGTAATTGACAGGCTTTGTCAAATTAGACTGTACATCAATTTTATGATGCTGTTTTACCTAGATTGAAATGTTATGAGTTGCAAAATGTCAAAAAAAATATAGTAAGCATGTCTTCTTAATATTCTACTAGATGTTTTTATTTCCTTTTTTTTCCCAATCAATACCACATGCATTGTACATACCAATTATATCTTACTTTCGTCACATACCAAGGCATTATTATTTCACAGCTTCTGAACTTGTCATGCAAACTTATTACTTCTGCTAATTTTCTTTTTGTAGGCACAGTTGTAAAGAGTAGTTTCACAAAATTGCAGAATGGTAGGTTTTGGAAGGGACCTTTAGAGATCATCTAGTCCAACCCCCCTGCTAAACCAGGTTCACCTAGATCAAGTCACACAAGAACGCATCCAGAGGACTCTTGAAAATCTACAGACTCCACAGCCTCCTTTTGCAAACTGTGCCAGGGCTCTCTAACCCTCACAGTGAAATAGTTTTTCCTTATGTTCTGGCTTTTCTTCCATTACCCCTTTTCCTGTGTATAGGTATAACAGAAAAAAAAGGAATGCCTCAACCTCCTGACATCCACCATTCAGATATTTTAAAATATTAATGAGATCTTCCTGCAGTCTCCTCTTCTCTAGGCTGAACAGTCCCAGTTCCCTCAGCCTTTCCTCATAAGGAAGATGTTCCAGTCCCCTGATCATCTTGGTAGCCCTGCCCTGATCTCTCTCCAGACATTTCCTGTCTCTCTTGAGCTGGGGAGTCCAGAACTGGACACAATCTCTTTCTACAATGTTTAAAGTAGTGGATTAATTCTATGTTGTTCTACTCCATACTTTGTGTTTACAAAGTTGCATAATTTTTATGAGTGCACTACATAGAGAACTATAAATTGCGGTGGTCTTCATTGAATGACTACAGAGACAAGTGGTCCACTATGTTAACATGATTTTATCATTTGCCATATCTCAAAGGACATTTGCCAACACATGGTTTTGTATAAAACCATGCATCGCTCTTGTGCTTCAAGACATGCTAGCAGAATTCTTCCAGCCACAGGCATATTTTCTAATTCATATCTAGAGAACAAAATCTGCAAATCTGCTGTCATGGTTTAGCGAGGAGCTGTTTTTGCTTGGCAACAGGTGAATGGGGCTGCAGTCCAGACCCAGTAAACAGTTGTTGGACTTTCCCCCAGCTCTTGGGTTCAGAACCACCTCCAGCCCAGCTGGGTCAATCTGATGCCTCTGCCATCACTATTTAAGGATGAATTTGAAGTGCTTGGGAGAAGGTGTAAGAGTGATAGAAGATAGAGGTGGCCATACGGACTCCACAGTAAGAGAAGGAGGAAGGAAGGAGGAGCACCAGACCGGGAGACCTCTCTGCAACTCGTGGCAAGAAGGCAGGCTGGGCCCCTGCAACCCATGGAGGGCAATGGCAGGACTGAGAGCCACCAGGAGCTCCATATGAATGCACGTGGATGAGCGAGAGACTGTGTGAGGAGATGGCCATTGCGCAGGCTGTGCTGGAGAGCCTGCAGGCTGCAGAGCAGATCCATACGAGAGGTGGAGAGGAGTTGCAGCCTTTGGGATGAACACACATTAGAGTGGCCCATGCAGGGCTGCCCAGTGTGTGAGGTACCCTGCGGTGGGCAGGAGAGGATCCTGTCTGACCTGAGGAGAGACATAAGCTATTTGGAATAGACTGACTGAAACCTTCATCCTCTGCCCCCCTGAGCCGTTCAGTGAGGGAGGAGAAAAAGACACCAGGATCAGGGCTCAGAGCCTGGGAAGAGGGGAGGGGTAGGGAGAGGGTCGTCTTAAAGAGTTAGTTGTGCTCTTCATCATTGTATCACTCTGTGTTGTTTTGTGTTGGTTGTTTTGTGGTTTTATGGTTATGTTTGAGTTGGTAGTGGATTAAATTATTTTCTGTTTTCTTCCAATGCAGAGTAGCCTTGTCCTGTCCTGCACAAGCCTTGCCTTGTCCATGACCATAAGTGGCAATTAGGCCCTCCCTGCTCTTTAGGAATTCTCAAGTATTTGGTACTTGAATCTAATCATAGTCTTTTGTCCCTTGATGGGCCTAATCCATAGCATCTGTGTACAGAGACCCACTTTAATGTTATTCTCTAAACAGCGGTAGACAGCAGGCTAAAATGAATGAATACGTGGTTTTAAAACACATTTTAAAGTCTTTTTTTTTTTTTTATTGTAGGATGACAATTTCATCCTGCAATCTCTATGTTAAAACAATCTGTTAATTCATTACATGGGATACCTTCTAATGGTTTGGTCAGTCAAAAGCAAAACAGACAAATAAAAAAAAAAACATCTAGGAAATTGTTTAGATTTTAATGATGATGTGTTAAAATATTGTTGTGCATTCTACATTTACAATGAGATGTGTTTCGCGTATCTTCTGAGATTCATATTGTACATTTCAGCTTCCTTACAACTGTGGGAGTTATTCCAGAGTTAATTCAAAAAACAGGTAACTGAGACTGATGCAACGGAACTCTGATTCCTCATGGTAGCTGAAAAGATGTTCTACTTCTAAGACAGAACTGAGAAGTTGAGAACTGAACATAGGGAATAGAAAACAGGAAACTTTAGGTAACATATTTAGTAAAAAAATACAAAAAACTAAATTTGTAAACTAAATTGCCTCAAAAATAGAGAAAGAAAACATGTTATAGACAGTGTCTGCTACTGCTAACTATAGCATATAATAGAAACAGAGGTTTAACAGAAAAGTTTATGTGGAAAATGTGTTAAAAAAATTAATTTCCTTTTTAACAAGTACAGTGCTTTCCTGCTTCTGAAAAGTCTGATAACATTGGCAACAAAATATGTCAATTATGTTTCAAAAAAAGGGAAATATAGGCAGGTTTTATACCTGGCATTCACAGCAGTTTTTGGTGGTTTTGATGAGCATAGCTTCTGGTAGTGTTTGAATTTTACTTTGAGATCACACATGGAAAATTTCTGTGTTTACTCAATCCTATCCCATCATCTTTATGCCATTTTTTTCTTCCAATAGGATACCTGAAAGAATCATTTTAAAAAATAATTTTGTGACATAGTCGCCAGTGTCAAATTTTATAAGTCTGAAAACAAAGCAAAAATAAGTGGATCTTCAGTTTTGATTTATAATGAAAAACACAAACTGGCCAGGATGTCTCTGTCTCTAGATATACTGCCTTAGAGAAAAGGTAAGTGAATAGTACTTTGGAGTACATTCCAAAACTGGTAAGGGAACAGAAGAAACTGAGATGGCAAGGAAATAAAGTTAAAAATTAGGAAGTATGTTATAAATCAAGCTGTAGTTTTGAAGCTGTGATTTAAAGTCTGTATTAATAAAATGGGAGAGTAAAAGAACTCCTTTGTTTCTTGAAATAAATACTAATAATTTCTTCAATCAAAAGCAAATAATTATAAGGAGAAAAAGAAATGCTTTTATTCACTTTATAATTCTTTAAAACATTTTATTGTGGTGACAACATAATTTCTACATTCAAATTTCATGTAAAGACTTTTTAATTTTGAAATGAACAGACAGGCAAAATAGTTTTACATCAAGAAAATCAGCTATGCATCAGTGTAAAGGGGCAGAATGCAGGCCTTGCATTATATGAGAATTTAAGATTAAATGTATTGCTGAATTCACCCAGACTGAGTTTCTCATCAAGGTTAGAGGCTACTTAGCCAGGAGTAGATTAGTTTATTTTCATAGTTGTCTGTAGTTTTTTTCAATAAACCGATATTTCCACGCTAATTTAGCAGAAATGAAACAGGTGGAAGAAAATATTAGATCTTAGTTTTATTATCAGATTTGTCATGACTTCCTGCACTTAAATGTGGCTTCATACTTCTCGTGAACCACTGATTTCATCTGATGGTAAAGTGAGAATGACTACACTCAGTTTGACGTAGTCTAATGTGAAGTTTGTATTTTACTGAGTTTTGATTCATGCTTAGTATGGGTGTTCCAGCATCTAAAAGGGATCAGTTATAGGGGTCAGGGATGCAAATGTTTGTACTTCTTCCTTGTATAATATTGTGCTCAAAACCTGGATGTCATGGTTTAGGCTCATCCAGGAACAAAAGATCACGATTAGACTTAAGTACCACAGACCCTGCAACTCCTGAAGGACAGGGAGGGCTTATTTGCCACTTATGGTCCTGGACAAAACAGACCAGGCTACTCAGCTTGGGGAAGAAAATTAAACTTAATTTAATTCACTCCAAACTAAAACATAACAAACAGAAATATCCAACACAAAAGTAATACAGAGTAAGGTGAATGATGGAAGTGCAACCAGCTCTTTAAGATGCCCTTTCCCCAGCCCATAAGCCCATAAGCAGTGCTGGGGGCAGGGAATGAGGGTTGCAGTCAGTCCTTTCTTTATGTCTATTCCTGCTTCTTACACTCCTGAGGAGAAGTGCTCCTTGCCAGCTCTCCCTTGCTCCAGCTTGGGATCTCCCACACACTGGACAGCCCTACACAGGCTGCTCCAATGGGCTGCTGCAACTCCACTTCTTCTCTGGGTTGGGGTCTAAACTGCTCGCTCCCACTGATCTGGAGTCTCAACTCTTACCCTCTCTGTCACAGGTCTTTGGTCCAGCATAGCTCCTTCTGCCTTTTCCTGGCTGCAGGTCCATGTGGTTGCCCCTTCCATCTCCCTCCATGCACTTCAAATTCCTGTCCTTTCATAGTGATGGCAGTTGGACTGAGGAGAGAAAATACAATAAAAATTTCACTAGTTGAGATAAAGACAGAGATATCTGTCAGCAATTTCCATCATGGGCAAAACAGATTCCCTTTGAGAATTAGTTTGATTTATTAACAATGAAAATAGAATAGGAGAAGAGAAATAAAAACTGAATCTTCTCCCATCTCTCCTTTCTTCTTGGGTTTCTACCTCCTCCCCTCCAGCAGCCATTTTGTAAAAGGCAGAAATTCTATGAGAAAAATACATGTACTATACTACGCACTAATCTATAATAAACAAATAAGCTGAATTTAAGCGGCACAGGGAAACTTGTTGCAGATAGTTTGATTTCAATAAAACACCTGAACTGTTGCTTAACTAAAACTTCAGTGAAGTCACTGAAGAGAAGCAATTAAATAGAAAACAGCAACAACAGACTGTATTGTTCAGCAGTGTCTCTAATCATCTTGGAATCTGTGATTTGAGTCTTTTATCACAGGTGTAATTTGTGAATTCACATGCAGCGTATCTAATTTTGATTTTACCAATTTTAGTTGTATGAAAGACACAGTCTTTCACAGAAACAGAAAATAGATTTCTGGACAAAATTTTAGAATCAAGTCAATACTTGTCCATAATTGTTCCCGACTACTTCAATAGCAAAACAACAAAAGATTAGTTTATTTGTATTGACACAAAATAAATAGTAATTGCTCACTTTCCATGTCTCATTGTAGTACTACTTGATAGTTTGTTTGATTAATTTCTCCCAGAACTGTAAAAAAAATATTGTGCCTGTGCTAATACAATATAAGGGAAGAAAAGAGAAGTAGGCCAGGTAAGAGCAGTCAGACAACGCATACCTGAATAGGAAGTGACATCGCTGTACCATTAAGCAGGAGCTGGCAGTTTTATCTCTTATTTCCTTGCCTGTACAAACAAAATAGTGTAAAAGTGATATAACAAATAGTATAAATGCACCATAAAGGTTTTTTAAAAGGAAGCACTCTTTCTGTGTAAGTAGAATATATTATTGATGTATGTAGGTGTTTTGAAAAAAGAGATAAACATATTGTTTATGTTTTCCATATTAGCAATCTGAAGTGGAAGAATGAATCCTTAGGGATTCAGGCAGACACATTTCTCTCCAGTAAACGATTCATCTGACTTCACCTCACTAAAATGACAGATGTAAATAATAAGAAAGTTCCTTTAGGAGCGTTGTAACAGTCTACATATTGAGTAGAATGTTGGTTTAAACAATTTTTTACTTGAACTAAATGACATTTAGGTCTAAATAACATTTTTAAAGACACTTCCTCTGAAAATTGCAGTACCATAAGCAGACCAGCAACAAGAAATTATCCAGTAGATACTGGCAAATATGATCTGTATTGCACAATAAGTATCCACTGTTTCTATTATCGTGCTTTCTGTGAGGTACTGTAGGAATAGGGATTTTAGAAGAAAGTAATTATGAAGACTGTGGTCCTTTGAAAACCACATTTCTGTAATGATTTATTCAGCCCTTACCAGTTTCATGGCACAGACTTTTAAAAGAAATCTTTTTCAATTGTCTCTTTTGAGTTAAAATATTTTAGTGACAACTCTACATATTTTCTTCATAGGAAAAATTTTCAAAGGAACCAACTTGATAAAAGCAGAAATGTAACCAGTGGGAAAATTTCTTACTTGTCTTAATGTTTAAATGCAAAACTACACGGATATCTTCCAACGGAAGAGTTGGCAAAATGAATGAAATCAACAATTCCTTCATCTGTTGTCTTCTCTTGAAGTGAAAAACGTTTGTGATAAACTAGAAGGATTTTTCAGGTCAAGCATCAACCTGCTGACGGAAGACTGAGATAGAGACCAAATTTCAAATCATCAAGGTTATTCTTTATGCAAGAAAGCAGCTGCAGCCATCACTGAGACTCCATGTACAGGATGTAACTGATTAATCAGTTGGTCCCATGTCTGCTTTCCTACACTGTGCACAACTTAATATAATGATAAGAGTAGATTGAAAATATGAAGTTGAACAGACTCAAATTTTTCTGCAGATGCAAAACAACATTCTGTTTCTTATCTGAAAATGATTTCCCAGGCACTATGCAAAACTTCAGGTTTCACATGAAACTTTCTCAAGATTTTATTTCTTTTCTTTGATATCTGATTTCTCATCAGAATCCAAGCAATGTCAGTCCTTCACAATATTGGAAATATATCTATCTAAAATAGCATGTACAGAAGAAGTGAAGTACTTCTTTCCTTGTCACGCTATATCTCCAAGCAGTGCAAACAGAAGAAAGTCAGTCAACAATATGCTTTTTAGAGTTTTCTTTTTAAAGGCTGAAAAAGTTAGTATCGGGTTATAGTGACCAAAGTATGGAGGTAGATTTATGCAGATTATTTTGAGGGTATTTTATTTTATTATCAGTGGGGATATTCTATTTGAGAACAATTATGCCTTATCTAACCTCCTGCATAGCCACCTGAAATTGTCTGTGTTGATCTCAAGTTTTTTTTTATATAGGAGATGCTACATACAGCCTGACTGACCGACGATTTATATTTCTAAAGAACTGCAAAATCAGTAATGATTTTGTGTTGTCCATAAAGACATTTGAGAATGTAGAGAACCCAAGAACAACTGCACGCTATCTCCTGTTTTGATTTCCCTCAAGGACACACTACAGTCAACAAAAAATGACTGGCAGGTAAAAGTATTGGCATGGAAAATCTCAGACCTTTCTTTTTTATTTTTTTTTAATGTGCATCAGACTTATAAAATATGACATTCAGACATAAATTAAAGCATAGAAGAAGATAAAAGAGATTGAAAATGCATGACGAAACACAAAATCTCGATTAGATAATAAATAGAAGACTGCATTTAAAAGCTAAAGGAGTCCTCGGAAGAAATTACAGTCTAAAGCTGAAACTAATAAGAGGTTGTTTATTTGAATTAGAAATAGTTATTTCTAGAATCTGGCTCAAAAGGAAAAAGCAATTTAAAAAAAAAGAAAAAACAATTAATATCAAGACAGACTAGTTGTACTTTTGAAATGCCATCCTCTATATAGTTAATTAGTCAAGTTTTACTATGGACTTCATTAAGACCTGGCTATAACCTAGATTTGGCAGAGATTATTTAGAATTTGGATCTGATTCCAAGGGGAAAAATGTGTATGTATGACTATGTGATCCAGAATAACTGAGAGGAGTAATATGTTAAGATTTTTATCAATATTTAATATTACTTAAATTTATTTCATTATATTATAATATAGACCTCACAGATCTTACAATCTAATTGATGCTTTTATTGTACAACTTATATAGTTGCCTAGGTAGCCATAATTGTAGAAAAGGAGAAAGATACACATTTAAAGCATGAGTAATTTGAAACTAAAGTAGATTAGTTGTGCCCTGAACATTTTATTCTCTATTCTCTATTTCCATATGTATATGGAAGTGCTTCAGAAGTCTGTGACAGCTTTTGGGATGTGAGTGAAAAATTAATATTACACTCAAAAAGATGAAAAGAACTTAAGAGGTGCTTGAGAGGGGACAAACTGGTCCAGTACCAATGATCAGGAGGACCACTTTCCTTCTTATCTAATCTGATTATTTCCTGAATAAACATAAAAAAGAAAAAGAGCAAAGGGAAAACAGCATAGCTGTTTACTTATGTTTTCTTATGAAAATTTCCAGGGCAGTCTGACTTTATTCAAAGCCAATAGTTTTTGACAAAATGCATTTTCTAGTGCATGACAAACACGCTTGGCACTGAAAGCCAATAATAAATTCCAATCAAGTACATATTACATACACAGAATAGCTTACACTGAAATTCAATAATACAATATTAAACAAATTAAAATGCCATTTTAAAATTCAAATGTGTCTTTTATGTCACAGTTGGAGAGTTGGTCAGGGAGAAATTAACAAAATTCAACAAGGGCAAGTATAGAGTCTTGCGTATGGAAAAGAATAAACCCATATACAAGTACAGGATGGGGAATGAACTGTTGGAGAGTAGTGTAGGGGAAGGGACCTGGGAGTCTTGGTGTACAGCAGGATAACCATGAGCCAGTAACATGCCCTCATTGCCAAGAAAGACTGGAACATCTGCCTTATGATGAAGGAGATGGTGCTTTTTAGCTTGGAGGAGAGTGAGGGGTGACCTCATTAATGTTTATAATAAAGGGTGAGTGTCAGTAGAATAGACCCAGGCTCTTCTCAGTGATGACCAATGATAGCATAAAGGGTGATGGATATAAACTGGAACACAAGAGATTCCAAAGAAATACAAGAAAGAATTACTTCACTGTGAGAGGGATGGAGCACTGGAACAGGCTGCCCAGATAGGTTATGGAATCTCGACATTCAGAACCTACCTGGATGAGTTCCTGTGTGACCTACTCTAAGTGGTCCTGCTCTGTCAGGGGGATTGGACTAGATGATCTTTCGAGGCCCCTTCGAACCCTTAAGATTCTGTGATATTGAAGATAATTTTCAGAGTAAAACACTATGTCTGGATTTCTACAAGGAGCCTGCTTTTGTCTCTTCTGTGATGCTTACCATCTGTTTCAAAGACATTCTTTGGAGAAGGCTGAGTCCTTGAAGTTATAGTATATAACTCATTTTCAATGGCCATCAAAAAGAATGTTTCATATATGACCTTTCTCTAATACCTTCTTTCTTTTTTTCCTCCTAAGTGAGTGCAGGTTTGTACTATTGTTGTCTTTTTAGTCTACATAGAGGGGAAAAAATTGCATGCCATTGATGGTGGTTTCTCCTCCAGGGTGTTTGGCAGAAGTTTGAGGTCTGCTAGTTCACCTAGAGCAGCAGATATTGGATTCAAAATTTTACTGAACACATGATACCCTTTTGATAAATCTGTCCCTACACATGTGAAAATTTTTTTCACATTTAGCATATATTATTAAAAAAAAAAGTTCTGATTTTAGCCACAGTCTGATAAATGTGAACAGCTTGATCACAAAACATGAAAACATAACTGTCACGTTTTAGCAAGGAGCTGTTTTTTGCTCCACCGTCAGAGGAGGAAAGAAGGAGGAGCACCAGACCAGAGACCCCTCTGCAAGCCATGGCGATTATGCAGGCTGGGCCCCTGCAACCCATGGAGGGCACTGGCAGGACTGAGAGCCATCAGCAGCTCCATGTGAGTGTACCCGGATGGGCGAGAGACTGTGTGAGGAGATGGCCATGGCGCAGGCCGTGCTGGAGAGCCTGTGTGCTGCAGAGCAGCCCCACATGAATGGCAGAAACGAGCTGCAGCCTTTGGGATAAATGCACATTGGAGCAGCCTGTGCAGGGCTGTCGTGTGTGTGAGGTACTCCACAGACTTGCAGGGAGGACTGGTGCGGAGCCCACCTGCCCTGAGAAGAGACAAACGGCAGAAGCCATCAGGAATAGACTGACTGAACCCCCCATTTCCTGACACCCTGAGCCATTCATGGAGGGGGGAGGTAAAAACACCTGGATCAGGACTCTGAGCCCGGTAAGAGGGGAGGAGTGGGTAGAAGGTTGTCTTAAAGGGCTGGTCAGACTCTTCATTGTTGTATCATATTGTTTTATTTTGGTTATGTTTTGTGGTTTTATGGTTATGCTTTAGTCGGTATTGCATTAAATTATTTTCTGTTTTCTTGCCCAAGCCCAGTAGCCTGCTCTGTTTTGTCCTGGATCTTAGGTGGCAATTAAGCTCTCCCTGCCCTTTGGCAATCCTCAGGTCTTTGGTACTTGAGGCTAATTGTGGTCTTTTGTTCCCTGATGGGCCTAAACCACGACAATAACACTTATATCTATCATTTATAGATAGATATATCATCTATATACATCTACAAAGCTAAAGAAGGAATTTAATTTTCCCATCCTTATATAGAGCAATTTTGCTGACCACCTTTCACTCTAAAGGTCATTCATAGATGTGGCCTTTTTAATGATTCTTTCATTTTCTCACAGGCAATTATTAGAGGTACATTCTAAACTGCTCTTTATTTACATGTTGCTATCTGCAAGACTAAACTAGTTCTAGCTACAGGTGAAATAAGCGCTTGTATAGGTTATCTTATTATTGAGAGACAAAAACCACACTCCTGCAGACTACCTATGTTAACATCTTGAAGAATATTAGTCTGGAGAATGATGGAGTAGTACATACGGGAGTTGGGAAAAAGTGGTAATGAATTGCAATCATCTACTTCTTTTACTCTTTTTCCCACCCCATCTTTGCTCCTTATCTCTCCCATTATACTCTACCTATATCTGCTCATGGAAAGAAAAAGTCCTCCTTGTCTACACATCTGAATAACCTTGGATTGTCTCTGTTCATGACTGTAAGTCTCATTGATTTCATTTTTAATTGGTTTTTGGTTGGGTGTTTGGTTGCGTTTTTTTTGCTGAGGTTTTGGAGCATGCTTGTTTTCAGTTCAAACTTTGTTCAGCATCAGTTGCTGCAATGAAGTTGGTGGTAGAACAAGAACAAAATCTGACTCAGAGCAACCTTCTTTTTGATAAGTTAGAAACTGGTGCTGTATTCTGCATATTATTTCCTTTCCATATTTCATAGCATTTGCACATCTTTTTCATCTGTAGCTGAAATCAATGAGTTAACTTCAATAGTCAGTTAAGTAAGGGTTTATCACATTTTAAGGAATCTAATTACCTTTTATTTTGCTCAGAAACTTCTCTGTCATCTAACTTTTCCACGTCCAGGTGTTCTGTGCTCTGAGATAGATTTTGGAAATCCAGTTACATATTAGAACTTCTGGCTTACTTATAACAAAGTTTTCAGTTTTCAATGGAGAAAAATTGTACTAACAAAAATTGTTCAAAAGTACATATTTTCTGATCTTAACAGAGGATTTCATAGATATACTGCTGGGAGAAAATTATATGTACTGTTTGAAAAACTGAGGGTTTTGGAACTGCAATTTTCTTGCAGAATTATTTGCTCTATGCATATAGAAACACTGTGCATTATGTTAACTTGGAAACTTCTTAGAACTGTAAATGTAGAAGAACCTTTTTCTTATAGTAAATACTATTTTACTATACTATGAAGAGTATCTTACAGTATAAATAAAATAAGAAGTGTCTTTGTTGAGAACATACAGTCAAATTTCCCACAGAATTCAAAGAAAAGATGACAAGATGACTGGGAAATGAGAAAAGGATTTTATGGAAATAGGAATAATGTTTCATTATGTTACACTGAATGTGTTTGTAGAACAGGAAAAGTCTGAGTTTTTTTTACAGATGTAGGAAATATTCCAGATTTCAGAAAGTTTTGTTCTCTGAATAAGAAGTAATGACTACAATTTTGACTTTCCACAAATATAGCTGAGATGGAAAAAAAACCTGTTTCTCTGGAATATTTTAAAAGTCTGAACTCACCTCACATTCAGAAAAAAAACTTTTCAACAGCAAAAAAATCCCCTAGTAAATATATAATCTATATAAAATATATCACTGAAGGTTGTTTTTTATTTTATATTTTTTTACTGTGAGTCAAAAAATTAATGGAAATAGGCTTTCTTCAGAGGTAGTTTTATGATCTATAAAGCATTTCTACCATAAGGAGAAGCTACTAACAGCAGGAACAGGCACATAATGCCTGCCAGGATCTCTGTTGTAGTTAACATCGCTATTGGCAGATATACAGAAATCCTTGTACTTGTGCTTATCTTTCTTAGGATAACTCATTTCTCTTCACTGTTTTTCTATGTGGCATGTTGGGAGGCTTGATATTGTTGATTTGAAGAACTGAAGCAAGAGGGACTCTGGGATCACAAGTATCTTAAGCAGTCTTTAATTCTCATTGCTCTGCTTTGGAAAATTAGTGTGCCAGTGCTCAAATAATTTCCAGTTAATTTTACTGACATATCTTTTTAGTTTAAATTTTAAAAATTAGAGTTTTGTTAGCATCATATTCACACTAAACATTATTATAACAGTCTTGTTTATAGGGCAAACGTTTAAACAATATTACAGTGAATAGCATAGCTGAAGAAACATTCTGTATTTTATCAAAAACTCAGACAACTATCAAAATGAGCTATCACAGAAATTTTTTTCCCTATCATTCAGTATGACCATTCTCTAGCCTGCTGCTGCATTTGCTCTTCTTAGAATACATTAAAGAGTATATTAAAGTCCTATGGCCAAAGCACATGACTCAATACCTTAAAATCTGTAAAACAAAAGGTTTTTCACCTCATGATAAATTTTCTTCAAATACTTATTTTAAATACCTCCTGCCTGGTGCAATACCTCATGCTGCTGCAGAATTGTTAGAAAGAAATTTTCCAAAAGAAATTCACAATAAATCAGTGTTGTGTATCGCATAAATATAGACTCGTTTAAGTTAAAAAGACTTTCCAGATTGTTGTAGTTCTAGCCCAACTGGCAGCAAAGCATCATGCAGCCACTCATTCACTCCCCCTCCCCACACCTCCCATAGGAGGGGGAGGGGAATCTGAAAAGAGAATCTAAACTCATGGGTTAAGATAAGAACAAGTATAATAACTAACCTAAACTAAAATATAATACAATACCAACAAGAGGATGTCGCGGTTTAGCGAGGAACTAGTTTTACTTGGTAACAGGGGGAGGGGGCTGCAGCGCAGACCTGGCAAAGAGTTCTCAGACTTTCCCTTGGCTGTTGGATTCAGACCCACCTCCAGCCCAGCTAGGCCAATCTGGCACCTCTGTAATCACTATTTAAGGAATTGGAAGTGCTTGCAAGGAGGTGTAAGAGCAGTACAAGATGGCTCTGAGCGCGAGAAGAGGGGAGGGGTGGAGAGAATGTGGTTTTAAAGGGCTGGCTGTACTCTTCATCATTATACTGCTCTGGGTTGTTTTGTGTTGGTTATGCTTTCAGGTTTTATGGTTATATTTGAGTTAGTGGTGGATTAAATTATTTTCTGTTTTCTTCCTCAAGTAGAGTAGCCTGGCCCTTTCATGGAGCTGTAGAAAGTGATAAGGTCTCCTCTTAGCCTCCTTTTTTTCCACATTAAACCACCCCAGTTCCCTTAGCTGCTCCTCACAAGACTCTTGCTCCAGACTCTTCACCAAGTTTGTTGCCTTTCTCTGGCCATGCTCCAGTATCAAAATGTTTTTCTTGTAGTGAGAGGCCCAAACTGAACACAGCACTCAAGGTGCAGCCTCACCAGTGTTGAGTACAGTGACACTCACTTCCCTGGTCCTACTGACTGGACTACTTCTGATACAAGCCAGGATGCCACTAGCCTTCTTGGCTACCTGAGCACACTGCTGACGTGTATTCAGCTGTGTGTCAACCAACACCCCAAGGTCCTTTTCTGCAGGACAGTTTTCCAGTCATTCTGCCCCAAGCCTGTATCCTTGTATGGGATTGTTGTGGCCCTAATGCAGGACCCAGCATTGGACTTTGTTGAACCTCATACAATTGGGCTTGGCCCATTGCCCCCATCTGTCTAGGTCCCTCTGAAGAGCCTTCCTACCCTCCAGTAGATCAATACTCCTGTCCAACTCAGTGTCATCTGCAAACTTACTGAGAAGGCACTGAATTTTATCAACCAGGAGAATGCTGTAGGAAATGATGTCAAAGGCTCTACTAAAGTCCAGGTAAACACATCCATAAACCTTTTCTCATCCACTATGTGGATCCCATTGTTATAGAAGGAGATGGTTTTGTTAAGCAGGACTTGCCTTTCATAAACCTAGGCTTACTGGGCCTGATCACCTGCTGCCCTGGACATGTTGTGTGATGGCACTCAAGATGAGCTTCTCTATAGCTTTCTCTGCAATTGAGATTATGCTGAGAGGCCTGTAGTTCTCTGGATCCTTCTTCTAGCCCTTCTTGTAGATGTTGTCATATTTGCTAGCTTCCAGTCCATAAGGACCTTCCCCATCAGCCAGGACTCCTGATGGAAAGTGTCTCGATCTTTTCTGCCAGCTCCCTCAGTACCCTTGAGTGAATCTCATTTGATCCCATAGACTTGTGTGTGTGTGTCTAAGAGGTGTAGCATTTCACTAATCATTTCCCATTGGACTATAGGGGCTTCATGCTGTTCTCTGTCCTTGTCTTCCAGCTCAGAAGTCTCAACATCTGAAAAACAGAACCGTTCTTACTATTAAAGAGTGAGTTAAATATCTCAGCTCTTTCCTCATTCTTTTTTTTTCACTACGTTTCTCCCTACATCCAATAAGAAATGCTTATTCTCTATAGCCCTCTTTTTATTGCTGATGCATTTGTAAAGTCACTTTATTCTTTTTAAGCAGTAACCAGATTACGTCCTAGTTGGGCTTTTGCCCTTCTGCTTTTCTCCTTGCCTAACCTCAGGCATCTTTGTAGTCCCCCTGAGTTGCCCCCTTCTTCCAAAGGAAACAAATCATTGTTTTTTCCCTTGAGTTCCAGTCAAAGCTCTCTGTTCAGCCAGGCCAGTTTTCTTCCGTGGACCCTTTTGCCCTTCAGGACTTCATATATGCTATAGTACCGTTCTTTTGATGCTTTAAAACACAATAAAGTGCACATCTAAGGTGGACTATTGCTTTCTATAATTACTATATTATTCTTTCTGTAAAATTATTTTATACTGGATAATGCTATGAAACAAGCTCTGTGGATGTAAATATATATATGCACATTCTACTACATTTCTAAAATTACATTATGAAATGAGAATAAATTTGGCATTGGCACGAGCTTTACGTTCCATAAAATAAATCAGAATGTGGGGATTTGTCTAAAACATTAAAGTATAATTGAATACTAAAGTTAGGTATTTTTCTTCTGTGAATATGTTCACACACTTTATATGTAGTTATATATATATATGTACATGCACTTTTGTAACTGGACCAGAGTGCTATAGACTAACCTAATTTTTTTTTCTCATTCAACAGATTAATAACGTTTTGTTGAAATTTCTGTCTTACCATGAAAAACATGATGGAAATACTGCGATTATAAAGGCAGTTTGGCCAAGAAAAACGTCTAAAAAGGCAGCTGCAGTCCTAGGCTATATCATTTAAGTTATTTCCAGTAGACAAATAGAAATGCATTTGAATGGTGATTGTGCAAACTTCAATTGGAATATATATTCTTTTAAGTGAAACAAAAATTATTAGCATTGGAAACTTATCAGAGGAAAAGAAACCGAAAAGAACTCTACTCATCTATCCTATCCAAATAAATGTTCTCTCCAAATATCAAGAAAGAAGAAATTTTAACCAGCAGTATTGGTTAGTATTAATATTATCATTAAATAAATGAATAAAAAAGTAAATGTGCTAGACTGAAAGTTAGAAAAAAGTTTATCAGTCCAACAACAGGAGGAATAGAAGTACATGTATATAGTGTGAATTTCTATTGGATATCCATGAACAGCAATACAGGAGGCCTATTTAATTCTTTGTCCTGTGTTCCAAATATGAAGCCAGAAAAAAAAGTGTATCAACTATCGTCTGTTAAAACCCATCAGCAACAGCTTCATAAAAATACTTTTCTTAAAGAGACACGATGCAGTTTGGAGTGACATGTTTTCACTGCAGTCTTCAGCAATAGGAATAATTTTCAGAGTGTTTGAAAGAAACTATAGAAATTTGGAGAAGAGGAAAAGAAACTGATCTAAGATGAAAATCTGTTAAAATCTGTTTGTGTGGTGTAGAATTAACAGTATGTAGTATAAGACATTCTCTAGCATTTCTCAAAATCGACTATACCATTCTATTCTAATTCAGCTTTTGTATGAAATGATTTCTATGTACTTTCTGAAATAATATAAGCATATTATCATGCATTACTCTTTTCTCACCTTTTCATCAGAAGGAAAAAAATAATTAAGTATTTTTTCTGTTTAAATTTCTGGTTTATGTTCGCTTTCTTATATATTTTTATTACTGAGTCCTTAGATCCTCACAGTCTTCAATCGAGACCAGATAAAGCACCATCTCCCATTTCAATCATTTTTACTCTTAACTCTCCCATTGTTTATGAATAGGGAATCTATCAACTGCACTCTATGTCACAGAATTACAAAATCACAGAATCTTAAGAGTTGGAAGAGACCTGGAAAGATCATCCAACAAAGTCCAACTCCCATGTCCAGTAGTGAGATTTTCTTCAGAGTTAACATTCCTATACTTTTAGCATTATAATGAAAGAGAATAATCTATAATGACTATCTCTTCTATTTATTGGATGATATAGAATTGACAAAGGGGACAAATGAATATTAATCAGAAACTGAAGAATGGTTTTAAATGTCAGTATTAAATATTTGTTTTCACTCTGAATTCAGGAGCTCATTGAACAGTTTGGCATATCCCAAAAAAGCAGCAAGATGATGAGCAAAGTACACCATAACTTCTACAGAATTTGGAGGATGTTAACACATAAATAGATTTTCTATTTTCACCTTTTTTTTTTAAACTTGAAAACTAAAGAATGTATTGAAGTTTGGGTCAAATGAAACATCTTGTTCATTAATGATAAACAACTGTTCTTTATTAAAAGAAACTCTCTGTCAAAAAGGAGATTATTTTTTATTTTTATTTTATACAACTCAAAATGTTTTTGCTTTGGTGAACAAAAATAAGAGTTATTTTTTTAACATATGTAAAATCAAAAACAGTGTGGTAAGACACACCTAGGGTTTATTCACAACAGATTTTATACCATAAGAATGTATCATACTCTATGTTACACGTAACTATATGAACAGCAAATTATGTCCAGCTGCACAACAGAAACTAGTCAGTAAGCAGATTTTGTGCTGATGATACAAACTTCAGAGATGAAATTTGTTTTTCACTTCACGTTTTTATAGAAATGTGAGTGAAATTTATGTTTTCAGTCTCCTTTCATTACCTGTGTAGCTGAATGTGTTATTAATCTATAATGTACTCAGTAGAGACACTGAAGAGAAGCAAAGTTCTTTCTGGTTTAGATATCCTTCTATTTCATCTGATGCAGAAATACAGCTTTTGACAGAACTATGCTATCTGTGCATTATACAGTAACCAAAAGGTAAGAGATCTTATGTCTTAATAGCAGCTTCAGCTTTTACAAATGTCTCGGTGATTTTCTCTGATAGGAATAGGGCACATCTCATGATTAGCTCTGACAAAGAGCCGAAAGATCACAATAGGCTTTTTTTTTTTGTCCTGTGAAGAGGAATTATATTATTTCCTAGAACTAAAGCTTATACAGCTGACGTTCTTTCTTATTCCTTGGTTCTTATCTTATTACATCTGCTTCTACTCTTTCATCAGCTATGAATATCTGGTTATGTTACATTTGTTAAAGGAGATAGTATCACTGTTGAGTATGATCTACAGCATGTGTTACCATTTTCTTAGTTAAAAAAGTAGAGTACCTGAAAAAACATTTACTACTATATGTAAAAGTTTAGGACATGTAGTATATCGAATCAGGGGAAATTAGTACCACTGAATGAAAAATACCTGCTCAGAGAATATTAGAAAAAGCAATCTGAATAGATAGAAGAAATTATCCCTCTAAACAATTGCCAGCTGTCCATAGCATGAGTACTGCATCCAGTTTTGGGTGCCTGAGTAAAAGATGGGTGTTCTAATATGAAGGAAGGCCAAGAGAGTTGGAGTTGTTCAACCTGGAGAAGTGAAGGTTCTGGCAAAAATTTATTATTGCTTTTCAGTACTTACAGGAGTCTCATATGAAAGAAAGAGAAAAACCTTTTCCCAGGACCTGTAGTGACAGAATAAGAAGTAATGGTTTTAAACCAGAATGAGGGAGATTTAGATTAGATATAAGAAAGAAATTCTTTACTATGAGGATGGAGTCACAGTGGAACAAGTTACACCGAGAAGCTGTGAGTGTCTTATCATTGAAGGTGCTCAAGATCTGGTTAGACTGATTTTTTAGAAAACTGATCTTGTGAAAGATGTCTCTCCCCATGGCTAGGGGCTGGAACTAGATGGTCTTTGAAGATACCTTTTAATGTGAACCATTTTATAATTCTGTGATAAATGGGAGCAAGTTCAGCACAGGGCCACAATGTTTGGAAGTTGAAGCAGTTGCTCTCTAAGGGGAAGCTGAAGAAGTTGAGCTTGCTGAGCCTAGAGTAAATATAGTTTCTGGTGGACTGAATGGCAGTCCAGCAGAACCTATTGGAAGATTATCAAGAAGTTGGGATGTAGTGGTTTTATCCAGGCCAGGCTTTTGGTAGCAGGGGGGCTACAGGGGTGGCTTCTTTAAACAAAGATCTACCAGAAGCTTCTCCTGTAGCTGACAGGGCTAATGCCAGTCAATTCTAAAATGAACCCCGCACCTGACCCAGGCCTGGTCAATTAGTGATGGAGGTAACACCACAGTGAATAACATATTTGAGAAGGGGAACAGTTGCTAAGCAGCAGCAGCAACAGTGAATGAGAATGTGAAAACATCTCCACAGATATCAGAAACAAAGACTCCCCTGTGAGCTGTGGTGAAGCCCATGGTGAGGCAAGTTGTCCTCCTGCAATCAGGAGGCTGTTGTTCCTAGTTAGGACTTTTGATATGACTTAATTATGTTTTAGTTAAAGTAATCTGCAATCCCCTCTCTATATGGTATCAGTTCTGAAGAAAAGTTCCTTGTTGTCACAAAGCCATAAAAAAGCTAGAAGATGTTAAGTTAAATATCATTATATCTAAATAATAAGGGGTTTATATGTTTAAAAACTTCCTGATTTTATAAATTCAAAGAAATAAAAATTTAAATTAAAAACACTGAAATATCTTTTTACGGCAATAACCAAATGGGAAAATGAACACAACAAATTCTGGTTTTGATAGGCAGACAGAAGAGATAAAGATAAATAAATAATTAGACTTTTTGAGTCCCTGAAATCCAGTCTTGTTTCTTTCTGTATGCTAAAGCCAGCTGAAGAAATGTATAAGCTTTTTTTTCAGTGCACAGTGTGACTTTGCTTTCTTACTTTCCTTTCTCAGCTCACTGTTTTATAGTAATATAGCCAGTCATTAACCACATAAGGTATGCCTTATAAGTGGTTTTCTTGTAAAACAGACATTTCTAAAATAAAGATGCAAAAGTATACCTTATAGGAATTCTTATTCATTATAAAATTATCACAATCTTAGCGTTTTTCAATCAAATAACTGTGATTGTAGAACACATGTAAAAGTTGATTGTAGCTATTATGATAGTAGTCTTTAATAACACATTGCCCTTCAGACCAAGACTGATGGATTGTCTCTCTATATAAGAAACACAATTATGGAAAGATTTACTGAAGTAAATTATTAAACAGAAGTTCTCCTAACTACTTGTTCAATAAAAAATATATTCAGGAGAGGCAGCTGCTCATAAGCAGGCTCCATAAGCTCAGAGCTCTTGTTAAATTTAACATTTCAGATTTATATTAGCAGAATCTTCTGGAGATGAGTAAAGGTATCACGGTGCCAACTCTTCCCCATTAACCTGCTCTTTGTTCTACAAGTTTGTATTATACTCATGCAATTCCAGGACTCTACACTACCATGATCAATCATGTAAAAATAGCGTCAAACATGTTGGCACTCAAATATATCTATCAGTCTGTACTGTCCCTGCTGTTATATGTAGTTTTCTACATAGCAGTGCTGGGATTTTCAGCCTTTGACGACGTAAGGCAAAAGGAGATGTTTTCTTTCTGTGCTTTGGTGGTCAAACTGAACTCATGTAGTGACAAAGAGGTTCACATCTGTATTCTGAAGCATTGAGGTGTACAATAGTGTATCTTTCAGATACATCTGGCTCATCTGGCTGCCATCAAGTATCTTAGTAACAAGTTTTGGAATCAACACATGATAGAGAGGTTCTAGTCTGCTATATTTGTAGAGAAACTGTGCAAATGATCAGTCATGTTTTTTTTATCAGGGGTGCTCTCAGGTCTGCTCACTGAGGTACAGTACAGATATCCTCTCAGTTCCTGATTCATTCCCAGACTGTACCACATTAAACAGCGAGATGGATCATAAAGACAATTACCTGAGACATGTAAGAGATGTACTGTTGCAGCTACTTCCCTCTGTCCAAAACACTAGCTAGTCCTTCCCATTCACATTTATAGCAGAGAGAAAGGATAGTACAATAATTAGGATCCTCACTAGTTTCTTCGAAACACTTAAATTTCCCCTCTGTCATATTGTTTTGTGGATTTTTTTTTATGTGACAGCAGCAAATCAATTTCTGCTTTTTAGCCTCAGATTTCTAGTTAACAGTTTGCATCGGATAAGATTTGCTCAACAACCAATCAGAATTATTCCTCAAAATGTTGAGGAACGCCAATGTTGTGATGATGGAAGACTGTCAACGTAGTTGCTTCATTTTATCACAATCTGTCTGCATTGACACTTTATCCCAGCACCAACTGTTGAATTCAAGCTCTCAGATGATGTCAGTTTCCTTTGATCAAATCTAGAGCATTTATAAAAGGCTTTTGAGGTCAATGGAGTAATGATGCACTTGTAATCTGGGCATATCACTCTCTTTCTTACTGTGTTTGTAAGAGGACAAAAGATCTATTATTTTAAAAAGGAAAAAGACTTAAAATCCTATATCATAGACAATACAAATTTTATTGTGGGTTAAATAGGGATTCTTTCAGCAGCCTTCCCAATATCAACCCTTCAAAGCTTGTTAGCTTCACATTCACATCTTTTTTCTCTTGCACAAAAACTTTTATCTCCGTATTTCTTAGCTTTGGTTATGCAATAGAGCAGAAACTGAATCCCTGTAATGAAACTTGAAATCGTGAGTATGAGACAGTAAATTAAACTTGACATCATTATATAAGGTACAATAATAACTGAAAGCCAATTCTATGTAGAGGGTCAATTCTAGACCAGTAAATTTAAACCAGCATTTTAATTAATTAGCTGTGTGTTATTCAGTACAATACAGACTTATATGGCATTATTCTTATCCACTCAAAGGTGTTTCAGCTTGCTGTCATAAATACTACACAAGAAACTTCACTACGTGGCAGTGCATGCCTTATGGCAAGGAAAGCTTAGATCAGAAACCCTGGAACCTGCGCTCCTTTGAATCATTTTATTTTATCTCAGAAGGGGTTGTAGGGAGTTTATCAAGCCATATGCCTTTACTGCTTACTTCTTTGAGGCTATATTTTTTCCATTTTTTCCTTACTAAGAGACAGTAAGGATGATGATTATTAATAATGAATATAATTTTACAAATCATGGTAACAATATCATTAGCCATCTAGTTTTAACATATTATTAAGCATACTACAGAAAAAAACACGCTGAATATCAAATCCAAATAGATAGGATGGAACCTACTATTTTAATTTTTACAGAAAAAGAAAAGAAACACTTGAAGATTATACAGTTTACCAGAATCACAAAATAAGCTGAAAAAATAAGGGCTCTGTGTCGCAAAATCAGTAGTTTTCCTAGCCTTCTGAGATTCCAGTCTATTACATTTACTGTAACATTGTTCTGGTCTTTCTAAATATACCTCACTTGTATTTTGCCTTTTAGAAAGCAGCAAAATTTCACTTTTTTTTTTTTCTTTTTTTGGCAAATAGTTACATATATTGTATTTATTATCATCATAATGATTACTTTAACAACATTGAGCAATTAACTATGTTGTTTAGGTCAAACATTGCTGCACTTTCACTATGAAAATGTAACTTATGCATTGTTATGATGACATATAGCTCTAACATAAATTCATTCCTGTTTTTATAATGTTAACATTGTAAAAGATATAAAATAACACTCTTGCTTTCTACCTTATGAAGAAATAATTCTATCAGACTGTTAAATTTTGTCTTCACAGCCAATTAACTCCTTTTCATTCAACTTCAGGGCTTATGGTACTGTTTGTAGATGTTTATGGCCTTATGGGTTTTGGTTTATCCATAGAGATCTTTTCCACCAGGTGTAATGATTACCTTTTAAATTTTAAATATAATAACTCTTACTTTGCAAGCCAGCACTTGATGGATAGTGTGCCTATTCAGTAGCAGTCTGAATACAGAATACATTTCTATGAGTGACATTGGTTTGTGTAATTGAAAGATGACTGAACTTCTGCAAACCTTGTAAGAAGGAGGTACTGTATACTACAGAGCAACAAACAAATTAAAAGACAGCTACATCATATGCTTTGCTTATCCAGCTACTGTCTGCTTATACTTTTTCACTACAAAATCTTACTTTCTTATTCAACTTTGTTACCAGATACCTTATACTGGATTGTTTATTCCATTGTCAACAGCCAGCTGAGTAGAAATCTCATCTCTTTTGTGACTAAATCTTATGCCTAGTACAGAAATATTTTCTAAATATCTACAGAACTTGAGAATCTCTTCAGCTTGTACCATGACTTTGCAATCCCTTGCAAAAACAGAAACTGGCAACTGAATAACTGGAGAGCAGCTTTGCAGAAAAGTCCCTGAGGGTCCTGGCTGACAGAAAGCTGGGAATGAGCCAGCAGGTAACAGTCCTGTATGCATCCTTCATCTGACAGCAAGGAAGGTCAATCCTGGGCTATATTAGTAGAACAGACAGAAGGTCAAGGGAAGTGATTATCTCCTCTAAGCAACATCTGTTAGCTTACATCTTGAGTTTTGCACTCCCCTCCCCACCTTAGTACAAGACAGACATTGATAAACTGGAGAGACTTCAGTGTAGGGTCATCAGGACATGACAGTCAGGGGCCAGAGTACTTTAATCTATGAAGACACATTGAAGGAACTAGGCTTGTTCATTTTAGGAAAAAAAAGCCCAACAACCTCACCTACCCATGAGGAGCTAGGAGCAAGTTCTTCACAGTGATGTGCCAGTGGGAAGGTCAGAGACAATGGGCATGAAGCAAGGTAAATTCAGTCTAAGAGTATAGTCAGACAGTGGAACAGGTTACCTAGAGAATTTGTACAGTTTCTTTCCATTCTTCCATTTCGACAACCAATTGCATAGCATTAAGTAATCAGTCTGACCTCATAGCTGACCCTGCTTTGAGTAGGCAGTAAGCCTAGAGACATCTTCAGGTCCCTCCTGAATTGCCCAATGATTTCAATCTGGACTAACAACACCATAAATTGAAAGCAGAGAAGGCAGCTAACATAGTCTGAACTATTTCAGTAAAAAAGGAGCTTTTCCTGGAGGTAGAGCACTGACTGGGTGACAATAACTGATGTTCATCTTCTTAAATCTGCTATCATTGCATTCAGGCTAAATGATGTCAGTCTTGTGGACAATGGAAATTAAATTCTTACATACCTCAAGATTCCGCAACCCTTTAAAAGTGATTGCAGTCTCTTTACAATAAAGGTAAGGTAATTTAGGGTCCTCCTGCTCATTGTGATAATTTCAAGAATTCATGGATACTTGTCCAGTGCTTCTATTGTGATGCCACATCATTGATAAGATCTTGAAATCAAGCTATTGACATCAATTAATACAATTTAAGTTCAAAATGGTCTTCTAGATAGGTCTATAGGACTTTTCTCAAGATGAAGAATGATTTATTTTAAAGGGGAAAAAATGATAAAATCTATAATATATTGTGCCTTTAGAGGAAAATAGGCTTGTTATTATGCATGCAGAAAGCTGGTAAAATGGACTGTATGTTAAATATTAAAAAGCAAGAAAAAATGTAGCTATATATTCTATTCTCCAGCACTTTTGAAATTAATTCACAGTGGAAAAATCAATTTAAACTCTCAAGATCAAGAAAACTGTTAATATTTCTTTAACATGCCTTTTTTTTGGTGTCTGGGGAACAAAAGACTGATTTTTTATTACTACATTGCCAGACTTTGTCCTTTGAAAAAATTTGTACTCACACAGAAAAATTGCTTAGAACTACATCCATGAATAAATTAGGCATAAGTACATAGCGATAATGGGCTAAATAGTGCCTTAAGATGCATTAAATATTCTTGTCAATGGACAAAACTTTTACCAGATGAAAGTCAACCACAAAAAGAACTATTTATTCAAAACAGAGTTCATAATGCTCTCTATTATCCAAATCCAGAAATCAGAATGACATTTATTATTTGACTGTAGTGGTTTAGCCCTGGCTGAGTGCCAGATGCCCATCAAGTTATTGTATCACTTGCCCTTCTAAACTGGACATGGGAGAGAGAAATATAACAAGAGGTTTCTAAGTCAAGATACGGTCAGGTAGATTGCTTAGCAATCAGTGTCACAGGCAAAACAGACTCAACTTGGGGAGAAATGGTTTGATTTATTAATGAACAATCAAAACAGACAAGGGAAAATGAGAAATAAAACTGAATCTTAAACCACCTACCCCCACCCATCCTTTTTCCCAGGACTTACCCTTCTGTTCCCAGTGGCACAAGGGATGTGGGGTATGGGTTATGGTCAGTTCATTACAGATGGACTTTGTCACTGCTTCTTAGAAGGAGGCCCCTTCACACTTCCCACTGCTGCAGCATGGTGTCTCTCCCACAGGAGACAGTTCTCTATAAACTTCTCCAACACGGGTCCTTCCCACGGGATGCAGCCCTTCACACACTGCCCCAGTATCGATTTCATCAACAGGGGAAATAATCCTTCAGGAACAGACTGCTTCAATGTGGGACCCCCCACGAGATCAAAAGTTCTGACAGAAAAGCTGTTTTGGCATATGCTTCTCCCTTCCTGAGTTCTCATTTCCCAACACATACTCGCTTCAGTGTGGGCTTTTAGCAGTTACAGCCTCCTTCAGGCTCCTTCTACCTACTCTGGCATTGGGTCCTCCATGGGCTGCAAGCGGATCTCTGCTCTCCCCTGGACCTTCGTGGACTGCAGGTGGACTGCTACCTCACCAGGGGCTGCACTACACTTCACAGGTGGATCTCTCTTACAGGATCTGAGCACCTCATCTCCCTCCTTCTCCACTGATCTTGGTGTCTGCAGAAATGTTTTTCTCACATTCTCACTCCTTTCTGCAGCTGCTGCAGTTTAGCAACTGTGCAGCAACTTCTTCCTCTTCTCAAATATGTTAACCATACAGGTATTACCAAAATTACTAATTGGTTCAGCCTTAGTCAGTGACAAGTCCATCTTGGCATTGATTGGCATTAGCCCTATCAGCTATAGGGGAAGCTTCTGGCAGATCCTTGTTTAAAGAAGGTCCCCCTGTAGCCCCTCAGCTACCAAAACCTGGCCCAGACAAAACCACCACATTGACTTAACTTCATCAGAAAAGATGAAGTAAACTAAATTATGCTGCTTTGACTTAGAAAAAAAACATTTGGATTCAGACATGGATCCCTTCTAAAGGTTTACATGCATATATGCAAATATATTCAACTACATTAGAGAAGGAAAGTGGTGGTTGACATGTCCTCTGATTCTATCACTAGTTAAGTTTATTGGTTGCACTGCATTTAAAAAAATGGAAGCCTAGACAGACACCTTCAACTGCAGTATAGTCCAGCATACATTCCTCCTCTCAGAAAAATACTCTAAAGCCCAAAAACTAAACTAGTTTGGGATATAAAGCTCTTTGTCATCACTCCTATTTGATATGGGCTGCTATGCAACTGGGAATGTAAAAATGAGAGACATTAAATAATGTGTCTCAGAGCATAAAAGAATGGGCTTTATTTTGTGTTAAAATGCTGTCTGATAAAATACATCTATTTGTAATCCTGCATACAGATGTAGACATTACCTGTGTTCTCTCCTTCAACTGTGCTATGACTGTAAAATGGGTACCTAATTGTGTATGGGGAATTCAGAATGCATATTTCTTTCATACATCTAGATTTGCAGATCCAGTTCTGAAGGTAGTGTGATCCCAGGCTCTGTGCTACTGTGAGCATCCCATTTAGATTGTCAATTTCACTGTTAGGACCAAGCTAACATACCCTTTTGGGCTCCTTGGCCTTAGTTTTGATGAGATTCTGCAGACTGTTCTCGTCTGAGAAATATTTGTGCTCAGTGAATGTTAGCTACTACAAGCGCATTGTGACAAATCTGTCTACTGTTGATACTTCCTACTCCAAAATACTTTCTGTCCTGGAACAGGCAGCAGCAGTTTAAGCAGTAGTCTAAGAGGTACATATTTAGCACAAAATGTCCCACAAAAATATCTGGATTTTTAGGTTTTACTGGTAACTTACTATATAAACTTGATGTATGTCTAATATCTAGCAACTTTCCTAACTTAATAAATACATAAACAGATATACAGTAAACTAGTTTAGGAAGTATTTGTATTCAATGATCAATTCAATTAGAAACCTATTAGTCCTGTCTTCCTAAAAGGTCAGAATAACAATTTGGTGATTCCTGTTATTGGGGTTTTTTTTTTGCTTTTTGTTGGCAGAAACCAGATCAATTTACATCTCATTTTCTTCTTTATAAAGTACTTCATGCATTTGATCATTTTCCCAGGGTTTCCTGTTTGACATGTACACATTGGTTTTCACATAAATGGATACTTTAGCTGAAGTAGTTGCACTTTCTCATTAAATATATTTATTTGAAGACATGAAACAAAAAAAAAGTAGAGATTAGAACTGGCAGCAGATGGATCTGTATATAGCTATAGATAATATATGTTTATATTACATAATCCACAAATCAATTTACATTAGAAATATAAATGATATATATTCTATATACATGCAACTATACATGTTTACGGTTCAAGGTGCAGGAAAAGTACATAGATGTGTACTGCATTTTTAAAAATGTAGGACGTTAAAAGATTAGTTGCCTCATGAATGATATAAGATTAAGTCTGAGAGAAAAGAATATGCCACTTAATCTGAGTTTGTTGGTTGATGCAATATGCTGAACGCTGAAATTAAGCTGTATATCTTCTCTCTCAAGCCAAGGTCGTAATAACTCTCAGCCAGACAAAGACATTGTCTCAGATAACATTCTCTCCTCTCGTAAGATACTAGATAAAAGAGATGGGTCTGTTCACTAGCAAATCTGTCATGGATTGTTACCTTTAGATCATTCAGTACTGTAGTTGTTTATTATTGAATAGGACAGGTCTTTACTTCCACATGTACAATTCTATCACTAAACATTCAGTCTCATAATGAACTACTCCAATTTTAGTAACCTTTCTAAGCCCTGAATAGACATACTTCAAGTCATCCACCAGTAGTTAAAATAGATTAGGTGCAACTGCTTCTATATACTTGTAATTTATGTTCATGTTGAGTAATTGTATGCAAGCATGTTAGCATGGGAATAAAATTGTCATCTATTATCTAAGAGCAGGATGTTATATTGTGAATAAAAGAACAGTTTATTTAATGCTCAGAATAAATACAGAAAAAAAATATTTGTGGGAAATTTTTCTAGAAAAATAAAATAGTCAAGAATGCTTTTCTTGATTCTAAATAAATGCAAAGTGAAAACATTGTAGTATGAGATTCCTAGTCCTTTGCTATGATTCCCAGTTATAGATCTAGACCATGATGTGGACTAATGCTGAACACTCGAGTGTTTATGGATAATAAATACTGGAAAATATAATGGTGCCATAAATTCTTGACTGTCTACAAACAGTTTGGTTTTAAGCACAAGAGTTAAAAGATGTCTAGCCTCCAGAAACAGCTTGAAATGGACTATTTAATCTTGCAAAAGATTGAAAATCCATCTTCAGCAAATGCTGGCTTTTCTATAACAAAATCATCTTCCAGTTGGATTTGAAATTGTTGGGATACTTACGTGTGAAGGGTATGTCTAATTTGCCAAATTTTTAGCCAATGTGCTCATCTATAGAGTAATAAAAATGTCAGAAACAACAATAACTACAATCTATGATTCCTAAACACCAATCAGAGTAGTGCATTCATCTGTGTCATTTAAGGAAATAAAATTTAAATAGTCAGATCTCCCTGTTCCCTAGCTGTACATGTGAGTGAAAATTACACTAAGAAGCCTAGACTCCTCATTGACCTAGACTAAATTTGTGTATGATCACTTGTGTACAACATCTGTATCTCATTGTTCTTGAGAGAAGATCACAAAAACATGGACTTCTACATCCCTCTTCAAGGCTACTACCTGATCTCCAGAAAAGAACTTTTTGATACTTCTTGTATCAAAAAAGTCAAGTACTTCATCAATATCATGGGTTTGTGTGTAGCCACTTCTGGTAATGGAGAAGAGGTTGTGAAGATGGCTCCTGAAGTTGCTCAAAACTTTATCTGGCTCTGAGCCAGACCCACTTCTGTGGCTGAGACAACTAGGTACCTTCACAATCCCTTTTTATGAAGAAAGCAGAAGAGGAGGGTTGTTGCTGTTTTTTTCTGGGTGGTGGTGGTGGAAGGAATCAGAGGAGAGAGAAGGGACCACATGGACCCAAAGCGAGGGAAGAGAAGAGGAGGTGTGCTGGAGCAGAAACACCCCCTGCATCCCATGGGGAAATGGCAGCTGTCTCTGTGGAGTGGTAAAGCAGAGATTTGCTGACAGTTTGCAGAGGACCCCAAGCCAGGGGTAGCGACTGTGCCCAGAGGAGATTGTGAATTTGTGGGAGAGAAGCATTGCAGCAGAAGGTGCTCGGAATGCTGCTGGCTGCAAAAGAGTCCCACAATGGAGGAGTTTGTGAGCAGAAGCTGTAGCTCTTGGGAAGAACTCATGCCTGAGAAATTCATTTAGGACTGTATCTTGTGGGAGGGAACCCGTTTTGGAGCAGAGGAAGTATGCAAGGACTCATCATCCTCTGAGAGGAAAGAAGCAGCAGAGACCATCTGTGAGAGACTGAACACATCACCCATTTCCTGACCCCCTGTGTCATTCTGGGAAGGAGGGGAGGTGAAAGGAGATCTTAAAGTGATTATTGCATTTTTCTTATCTTCCTGCTCTGATTTTGCTTTTTGTTCTGTTCTGCTTCTTGTAGGCAGTAGAATAAACTTTTCTTACTTTCCTCTCTAAGTTGAGTAGTGGAGTCTGTTTTGCCTGGAACCATAATTGGCAGTGAGCCCTCCCTGCCCTCCACAAAATCCTTGGTTAACTTTTTTTCTTCCCGTCTTGCTGGGGCCTCTGCCATCCTAAGGAGGGTGGGGTTGGATGGGGGACACCGAGCAAGAGACTGTGTGGTGCTTTGTTGTTGGCTGGACCAAAACCACAACAGTCAAGAAAGCTGTGATTTGAACTCTCTTTGACAAAAGAATAAAGGATAATCTAGTCATTGCTGTTTGTTTCAATCTACGTCAGGATCATCTAGTTGTATAAATGTACTACAGGCATGAATGATGACATTGAAGAGTGAGAATTGCAACAGAAAGAACAAAGTAAAGGCATGTTAAAGATGTATGTTTTACAGATTACAAGGCATTTCAGTGCTAAAGTGGGAAAATAGGTTATTGACTAAAATGGAATAGAGAGCTATAATTAGAGAAAGATCAATGAACTTAGTTCAGTTCTGTTCATTCTTAAGATCAGAATGTTTTAATACCATAGCATGAGAAAGTAGATTTGGAGCTTTCTGTAGCATTGCTAACATAATTTCATAAAAACACAATGGAAACAGTTTTAACAGAACATGAACATTGCTAGATGTTGATACAGTGATTACAAATAAGTTGATCATTGTTCAAATATGTAACTGAATCCATGACTATCCAACCATGTCAAAATTTTGATAGTGTCAAGTATGTTAGCAAGAGACAGAAGAGGTGCCAAAATGAGCAAGTAGGTGAAATACATGGCATAGACAAATGTCAGAAACAAAAGTTAGCAAATGAGCTGTGAGAACAGATGGAGTGTGAATCATCGTTGTTATAAGGACTTACATTCCAAAGAAAATAAGAGTAGAAATAAAACTGATGGATTTTGCATAATTTTACAGCCTGCAAAAAAGTGCAAAAAGAACAAAGGAAGATAGTGCAAGAAAAGACAGCAAGAGGGAAGTGCTGGACACGTGCGCAATGACCAATAGAGCATAACATACACAAAGGTGTATTTTCTTGTTAAACACTACACAGACCTCTGAAGTGCTTTTGAGAGCCTGAGCAAGTTATACGCATCTTTGTGTCAGTTAGTTGTAACACGGGAATATGCAGCTGTGTACTGTAATCATTAATATGAAGGGTTTATACCTAGGTTAAATGTAATCAACATCATCAATAAAAGAAGAAACTGAGAAAACTAGTGGCAAAAGAACTTTGTTGTTTTTTTCAAGTTGTTGCTGTTGCTAAATTTAACAACACTTATAGTTCAACTTTTCAACCACCTTTTTGTATTTGACTTTTTTACCTTTAATAGGTTTATCAGTGCAAAGGTTGTCTGTCTTCTGTATTTTGCACTGTACAACACAAATGAATTCTGACCTGATGAGATTCTCACAGATGAGAATCTGTGAATTCTGCTGCAACCTGATTGAGGTGAATCTGCCTTAGCCAGGAGGGTTAGACTACGTGATCTCTAGAGGTTCCTTCCAACCCCTACCGTTCTGTGATTTTGTGAAATTCAGTGATCACATATGGTGAATAACAATTACAATCTACTAGAAATGAGAGGCAGAAAAATAGTTACTGAATTATTAATACAGTGCAAATAAATCCAGAAACGATTTGCTGATGGCTTGCTTGCTTTTTTACAGCATCCTGTAAAGCATGTCGTAAATCACGGACATATTAAAATGTGATTGGGCCCAAAACAAAGGTCAATTTCTAAGGGTAAGACTCACAAATATAAAATACAAATAACTAAGGAACTACAAGAAATTTATACTGAGTTTGTGGTAGGACTTTAAAGAAGCTCTGACAGGACTTGTAATGGGTGAGACATGAAGTCTGCTGAACCTATTTGAAACAAGGTTTCCTAGTTTTCAAAACAGTGATAGGAAACTCTTCATGGCACCTTTTTATTTAATTTAGAATTTCTTTGAATGTACTGATACACTATAATAAAGGTCTTTGGAATCCATAACTATTGGGTACTCAGAAGTTCTTAAGACAGAAGAATGAGACATGGATAATTAAACCTCTAGTGATTTTTTCCTTTCCTGGATTATAATTACATTTACATAGCCTTTATTGCTGTGCCTGATATTCCCTTCATTGTATAACTTTGTTCTTTGATGTAGTTTTTGTTTTGATCTGATTTGATCTAGATTTAGACTTTATGCTAAAGAAAAGAAAATGTAATATAATTTTTCAGATAATCTTCCAGCAAGGCTGTATAAAATGCAATAATATCTCATGGATTAGTATTAGATCCATATTCAGGTTATGAGGAGACCCCTCTATCATGATGTCATGTTGCAAACCACATCTTTAGTTTGTTATCCTTGACAGACTCCCTTTTTATTATAATTTGATATTTTCCAAAGTTTTCATTTCCTTCTCATTCACTGTGTTATGAGTTTTGCCATGTTTTCAGGATTAGGAAAGCAACATTACATTCCATTTTCTTGAATGCAATTAACTATTATTTTGATATCTCCAGATGACTTGCAGAGTGGATCTGTCTTAGTTTGCATTTGTGGATTTATGTGTGTACTGATGTGGTTCACATGTTATGATTCAGTTTTTAGTAAAGTCAAGTAAAATTTGACTTTTTACACCTGTCTAGACCAACAATAAGAATATAAAATAATCTGCTTTCTAAGATACTAACTGCAGAGAATAACACATATTTTCCAGTCTTAGAAATTACATTGGAATCACTGTTCTATTATGAGGAGGGTTTCGTTTCTCACTGATATTTTTATGAGATTCATATTCATTTACCATGTTAATAGATAACTACCAAATGCCTTGTTGCTTTCAAAACATATCTATAAAAATGTACAAACTACAGAGAAATTTATCATTCCAGTCTTTGCTCTGAAAATCATGGGTCTTACTGATTACTCATTTGATAGAATTTACTTATAACACACTGATAAAAATAGATCCAAACCATTAATTTGCTGCAATTGTTTGAGTAAGAGTCTGTATTTTCTGAATGATCCACTTTTACTAAATGTTTCATAGAATCATTGAATGGTAGGGTTGGAAGGGACCTTTAGAGATCATCTAGTCCAACCACCCTGCAGAAGCAAGTTCACTAGATCAGATCACATAGGAACATGTCCAGGTGAGTCTTGAAGACCTCCAAGGAAGGAGACTCCACAACCCTTCTGGGCAGCCTGTTCCACTGCTCCGTCACCCTCACAGTAAAATAGTTTTTTCTTATATTTAAGTGGATCTTTTTGTGTTACAGCTTCATCCCATTACTCCTTGTCCTGTTGCTAGATACCATAGATAAAGGGGATGTCCCAATCTCCTGACATCCACCATTTAGATATCTGTAAATGCTAATAAGATCCCCCCTCAGTCTCCTCCAGACTAAATAGCTCCAGTTCCTGCAGCCTGAATACATTACTAGCATTGTTTACATACCTCATTTTCTCTAGACATAATTCCCTAGGGAGTCTTTGAGAATGTAACATGAATGAGAATTGCAGAAATAAGATCATGTCGCGGCTTAGGCTCAGCTGGCAACTAAATACCGTGCTGCTGCTTGCTCAGTCCTCCTCCCTGTTGGGATCAGGAGGAGAATTGGAAGACAAAGGTAAGAACTTGTGGATTTATATAAGAACAGTTCAATAAGACAACATGAGGAGAGAATAAAAAAGAAGGACAATAGTAACGAAGGACTACAGGAAGTGAGACAGTCACAATGCTATTGTTCACCACTCAGAACCTGATGCCCTGTCCATTCGGGAGCCACGATTCCTTCTGCCCCAGCCAGCTTCCCCAGTAGTATACTGAGAATGATGTCTTATGATATCGAGTATCCTCTTGGCTAATTCTAGTTAACTATCCTGGTTGTATCCTCTCTTAGATTCTTTTGAAAAGTAACTCTATCTCAGCAAGACTCATCATCAACAAATGTGATCAAAATAATATTAAAAGTAGAACAATATAATGAAAAGATACAATATGTTACACTGAAAAGATAAAGGGATCAATACACAGAATCACAAAATATTAAGCATTGGAAGGGACCTTGAAAGATCATCTAGTTCAAGCCCCCACCAAAGCAGGACCACCTAGAGTTGGTCACACAGGAACTCGTCCAGGTGACTTTTGAATGTCTCCGGAGAAGGAGACTCAACTCCTCATCTGGGAAGAAACACCAAGGACTACTTTAAATAGTACAGATGATATTAAATAGAAATATAGCCCAAGACATGTTACAGAGATGAAAATTTTAACAGAAACCTTGAGATCTTTCAGAGCTATTGAAACTAGCTGAAACTAGAATAGGTCCACGGAATCTGATCATGATTAAAAAACCCAGACCAGGAAAGTGGTGGATATTTGGTTATAAATACAAAGCATTGTTGACTGGCCTGGAGGCAATCAAAACCACAGTGGAGACAGATTCATTAAAAGCAAGATAAATAAAGGCCTAGGCTTTATTTTATATTATGAAATTGAACAATGTTTGGAGAGACAGAAAGTGTTTGAGTTACCAAAAAAACAAGTGCAAACATGAATTGTGCTTGTTTCTATCTATGATTGTAAAATTTCCCTTACAAACGATTAAAACACCAAGAAGGGAGAAGCTAATAAACCAAAGAACAATGAAACTAATTTTTTTTTGATGGAGATAAAAAAATAATCACATCTTGTTAATCATCTAAAGGATAATAAAAAGATGGTGAAAAGGCAGAGCAGGTGAGATTGTCAAAAGTGTAAAAAAACCCAAGAGCAGGAAAGCATAATAGCATAATAAAGATGGCAATGTTCAAATAAATCTCAGGACATCCTGTATGACACAAAAGGCTACTATATTCACAGAGCAAAATGACTCTTTGGAAAAATGAGGAGAAAAAAACTACATTACTTAGTTGATAAAAAAGTCTTTCAGCTAGTAGAATTTATCAGAGAATAACTCATATTTTACATCTTTCTATTCAATAATCTGATAATCATTATTGAAATGACATATATAAAGGAGAAAAAAAGACAAAATATAGCCCTATTGCATTTTATTAAATTGAAAACATTAAAATGATTTTCAGGAGATATTTATTACAAGAAAAATTATACTTAAATATACAAAGATATTCTCAGCCACTACCTGTAAGAAATAGAGTATTTATTCTCGATTTTCATTGCAAATCTGGAATGCAAAGTAAGTCATGTACTGCTGCTAGCTTAACTTTTTCCTTTACCCTATTCCAGATTTTCTGAGTGTGAAAACTTTTCCCTTCTTTATCACCTCTAAGTATGAAGGTCTCCTGAAAAGTTATAAACAAGAGCAGGAGGCCAGGCCCTTCTGCATATGATTCACTCTGAAAAATAAGCATATATTAAACAACTTTGCTTCCGAATGAGAATCTGCTTTTTGTGGTGTTCCCTGTGTTATTTTGTGCTTGAGAAAAAACAAACAAACAAAACAAAAACAACACATTAGCAATTGCAAAATATTTGCAACTGAGCAGACAAAACTATTTTTTCAGATGTGGTTTGTCCCTAAGTGCCTCAGGAGACCACTCTTTACTAAATTGTGAATTGTTTTGCTATAAAAGCTGCAAGATATTTGAATGTGTTTTAGTGTTGTGACTTATTGACATTTTTAGGATTTAAAAATTTTAAAAACCTATTTCTTCCACTTTGTTCAATCTTTGTCTCCAGTTTCAGTTAATGGTCCAAATCCTATTTTCATATTTGGGAAAAACAGAGACATGATGAAACAGGTTCTGATTTCATCCACATTAATAAGAATCTTTCTACTAACTTGAGAGTGGCCCTTTATTTACTTTTTTCCTTAAGATTAGGTTGAAGCTCTGTACTGCTAAAATAGTAATATATATATGTGATAGATGTAGGAAAATTACATATTTTTCTTTCCATGCATGACAAAGGTTTTTGTTATATATCATATATGCAGGAAATAGATTTTGCATAGAATAGACTCTTGGACAGTGCAGGATGGAAAGAGTACAGAAACCTTCTATTGTATCTAGCAACAGGACAAGGGGTAATGAGATGAAGCTGCAACACAAAAAGTTTCACTTAAATATAAGAAAAAACTATTTTACTGTGAGGGTGATGGAGCAGGGAGAGTGTGGAGTCTCCTTCCTTGGAGGTCTTCAAGACCGACCTGGACATGTTCCTATGCGACTTGACCTAGGTGAACCTGCTTCTGCAGGGGATTGGACTAGATGAAAGACCTCTTCCAACTCCTACCTTTCTATGATTCTATAATATTTTCTAAAAATCAGTGTACTTACATGTTTATCACTTTATAAGATACCTTTGATCTATGGAAAATGTGTATCCTCAAAGAGGGTCTATTTTCTGCTTTGGTGTTTGCCCAGTTGCCAAATAGTCTCCACTTCTGACAAGTCTTTATTGATTGAATAGCATTCCTTCAGAACTTTCCTTCAAAAGGAGACAAGAGAAACATGAAATGAAGAAATAAATTATATATTAGGAAGATCCAAGTAATTTTAATTTTTAGCAACTTTTCAGGTAAGCAACAGAATTATACATTAAAATCTCTAGGAGGAAGGTAAAAAAAAATTAGATATCAAGTGATTTAGAAAACATATTCCAAAATAGTTATTTCATTAAATGTTTCATTACTTCTATACTCACACAAAGATTGCAATAAAATTAGCACTTTATGTTAAAAAAAGAAAAAATTCAGTAGAAGTTTAATAACTTATAATTTTGCAGGGATTACACTAACTTATAGAGATTTTTTAAAAGGTTAATTATTTCTTACAGATTCATAACAGAAATTTATAGAGGATGTTCTCAGAAATGGAATTCCACAGATTAGTTAAAAACAATGAACAAAATGTTACCATTCTCTAAAAAAATAACATGGACTGTTTCAGAAAGGTTTATATCTATTTTTAAAGAGTTTGCTACTATTCAACACTTGTCAGTAATTGTGTCAATTTTCAGAATAATTGGTCGAATATTTCCTGTCATCAGCTTTTTAAACTTGTGGTAGTTTAGCCCTAGTTGGGTGCCAGGTGCCCATTAAATCATAATAACACTCCCCCTCCCAAACTGGATAGGGGAGACAGAAATATAATGGGAGTTTCATGAGTTAAGGACAGAGAGATTCCTCAGTAATTAATGTCACAGGCAAAACAGACTTAACTTCAGGAGAAAAGGTTTGAATTACTAAAGAACAATCATAACAAAAAAAGGACACGAGAAATAAAACTGAATCTTCACACAACTCCACTCACCTCTTCTTCCCAGGAGTCTGCTTCCTTTCCCTCGTGTGGCACAGGGGATATGTTATGGGGATTATGGTCAATTCATTACAGATGGACTTTGCTGCTGCTTCTTCTCAGGGGGAGGCCTCCTCACACTTCCCACTGCTACACTGTGGGGTCCCTCCCACCGGAGACAGTCCTCCACAAACTTCTCTAGTGTGAGGCCTTCCCATGGGCTCCAGTTCTTTAAGAATAGCTCCGGCATGGGGCCTCCCACTGGGGCATCTCCTCACACCCTGCCCCAAAGTGGGTCATCTATCAGGCCAACAAGTCCTTTAGGCACTGACTGCTCCAGCCTGAGTCCCTCACAGGATCTCAAGGCCTGACAGCAAACCTTCTCTGGTGTGAACTCCTCTCTCCCTATGGGCTCCCAGTTCCTGCCAGCAACTTGCTCCAGGGTGAGCTTCCCACGGAGTCACAGCCTCCTTCAGGCATCCACCTACTCCGGTGCGAGGTCCTCCACGGGCTGCAAGTGGGTCTCTGCTTCCTGGTGGCCTCCATGTACTGCAGGGACACAGCTGCCTCACCATGGGCTTCACCACAGTTCACAACGGGATCTTTCTTCCAGGGCCTAGGCACCCTCCTCTCCCTCCTTCTCCAATGACGTTGTCTGCAGAGATGTTTTCACATTCTCACTCCCTCTTGCTTCTGCTTCAGTTTATCAACTATGCAACACCTTCTTATCCTTCTCAAATACATTAATCACAAAGGCTGCATCACTAACGGACCAGGTCTTGGTCAGACGTGGGTCCATCTTAGGACTGACTGGCATTAGCCCTATCTGCTACAGGGAAGTTTCTGGTTCCCCCACTACCAAAACCTGGCCCAGCCAAAACCACTATGAAATGGTGATTCTGCTTCTCTTTAGAATGGATTCATATTACAAAATTAATGTATTAATTTTTAATTATTTGTATTCAAAGTTAAGATAATTTTTTTAAGAACTTCCTTTCACTCACCAGACATCAATCAAAAAGGTATATAGATACTTTTAAGTATTCAGGTGGTTTCATTTAGAAGTAAAAAAAATAATTTTAACTCACATTTATCTCCTCTCAAGTTTTTCCTCGAGGATTTTGGAGTTATTACATAATGATATGCAAGTACAGATGCAGCTTCTCTTAACTCAGCCTCAGATTTATTGTATTATCTTTAAAGAGATGTGCATTATGTACTAATTTCCTAATGTGTTTAAATGTCTTGGGTGTAATGAAAAACATTATTATAATTTAATTGACACATACGGTAAAAAAGTCCATTCATACTTGAAGAGTAGAATTAAAGGAATTATGACGTATCTTGAATCCTCCAATTAAATATATCAATGCCTAGTATTTCACAAATTGTCAAGGCTTTCCATTTATTTGCTGATACTTTGGAAAAGTTTACTTTGCAAATTCATGTTGTCAATGAGTAATTTCAGACATCCTTGTCCTAATACCCTTTGAATTATTATGGTTTGTTGAACAGAGTCCACTGTCTAGTATTCTCTGTGTCCTTTCATCAACTTATTAAAACAAGTTAGAAGATTATAAGCACATATGTATATATCAGTTCAGATATGGAAAGCATTTCCAGTATACTTGATGGCAGTATTTCTGCACTCTGAATTCTTTGAAGTCTTAAACCTACTATTTCCTGGTATTTGCATCCATTTAAATTTGTCTTATTTACTTAAGATCCTTTGCTTACTTGCTTTATTTTTTCCCCCCATTGGTATAAAATAATGGATGTATTCACATGATAAGACTTTTAAGTGCAGTCATAATTATACTTGAATGAAACACTGAAAGACAGGAAAATGGTCCATGGAAACAAAAATGCCTTTAGATGTTTTAAATATACTGAAATGTCAATAGACAAGTTTTTGAGACTTCTAACATTTTAACTTATGCATATGCATGGTAAGGAAGGAGAATGTGTTCTGATTTGTTAAATGTCTAAAGGTTATAATAAAACAACAAGAAAAAAATCACAAGCTATGTCACAATGAACCAAGTTTTATTTGGGATAAGTTATTTTCTGAAATATTAGTAGAATCTAAAGCATAAAACTTGATGGCAAAAAGTGAACATAAGTGCATTGTTATGCATGAAAAATGGAATAGAGAAATAAAAATATATTGAAAAAGATTTTAGAAATTTCGGGGACAGGCTTTTTGATGGAGGAGATGGAGTAGCTCTTGTCTCTTTTTTTTTTTTTTTCTGTAATTCTAGCTGTCTATTATTAATTGGCAATAAATCAAATTAATTTCCCCAAATCAAGTCTGCTTTGCCCATCACATTAACTGTCTTTGTCTTGTCGTCTGAGTTTTTCCATCACATTTTTTCCCCTAGTCCTCCTGAGGAAGGAGAGTGGCAGAGCAGCTTTGTGGGCTCCTGGTGGCCAACTCAGGTCAACCCACCACGCTGGCATTGAGCATTGCTTCAAAGACACAAAGACTTTATTTTCACATGAAGTTCAGAAGTCAAATTAAAATTGATTGTTTTTCTGAACAAGTTATGACTTCTTGGACTGTTCTAGTTTCAGATGGTGATCGCTGCTATATCACCAAGATAATACTAAAATAGTACATAAACATTTGGATTTTGTAAGGAAAGTTTCAGTTTGCAGCATCAAGTTCAGTTGTATCAAAGTGTACAAGGGGAAAAAAAATCCTATTTTCATTCATCCGTGAGACATTGTTTTCCATGCAATTTTCCATTGCTTGAACAGTTCATTTTTTTTTCTCCAATTTACACTTTTACAGGAATGTGTGAATTGTTGTACCAGACCATAAGATTGGGAACTGACCAGTAAAAAGAACCAAAGAAGAAAATTTTACACTCATTTTGCATTTCCAGTAATTCAATTAAAGGATATAAATAATATTTAGCAGAGATAATAGGTTTTCCAAGGCCAGGAGAAAATAAAAATAATTTCCAAAATGAGTCAGGTTTAATTTATTTGTCTTTAATGTTCTCTCCTCTCTCAGTCAAAATAAAGATTTACTTTACTACAGAGTTTAGTCATATATGGCAATATTTATAAATATAAAAATGTCTTTTTTGTTTTCATCAGTATGTTTAAAAGCACAATTAAAAAAAAAAGCTAAAAACCAAACAAAACCTAGAGATATTTTAATTAGTTTAAGCTTTACATGTCAGGTGCATGACAGATAAAAGACAACTTCTTTTAAAGTTATCATCCAGTGTCCTTTCTACCTAAAATCAAAAAATCTTTCAAGTGATCTAAGGACTGACTTTTCTCATAACTACAAATATTTAAAATGCCAAGGTTTAACCTTCAAGCTGTGAATAAACATCAAGATGCACTGATTGACCTATACCCTTCATGTTACTAAGTAATAGAGAAGGTTAGCTATATTCAAATTTGAAAAAGTGATCATTATATAGAGAGGTCTGAGGACCACTGTTAATCAACATAATTTCATTGATCTAGATCCTCAATTGGTACATATAAATATAATTACAGTGAAGTAGAAGGGCTCTGTATTGATTTACCTCTTTTGTGAAGATAAGCACAAATGTGCCATTAATGTTGTATTTTATATATATTTTTTAAGTAATTTAAAGATTAAGGCACATTTACAATGTAAACACTACTATTCTAAGTTTTCACAATGTAATTCAACACAATATATTTTTTATTGGAAATGGTATCAAGTTTTTACAAGAATTTTAAAAATTGGAATATATTCATTAAAATAAGTCATGAAAAGCTTATTAGTAATTTTTCAAAATTAAATTAGAACTAGTTGAAATTTTCCATTGAAATGGAATACTTCTGTACAGAAGACTCATTCTTAAAAGAATATGTGAGAGAAGTGTATGCAGAATCAGTAATATCAGTGTTCACTAATAGGGAAAGCGTAGCAACTAATACCCATATCTGAAGCCCATCTTTCCTTTAGAGATCTTCTACTTATGTTTCAACAGGTAAACAGGAGACATTCCTTATAATCTGTTTATTTTATAACCCATTTATCAGGTCAAACATCTGAATTACATGAAACAGGTGAATGATGCTATCAATTACTCTGAGAACTAGATTTGCCTTTTCTGTTACTTTTTTTTAAATTTTATTTTAAAAAACATTTTGATGTAGCTGTTCTTCAGAGTGGACACTTTGTTCTTTTTTCAGGGTGGAATGTTTGTTTTCTAGTCTTGAAATCATATAATTACAGTCTGTATTATTAATTCTCATTTAAATTACTTCTGATAAATGAAGTTACAATAGCATAAAAGTTGTGTCCATCCCATTGGTCAAGAAGGCACATGTAAGGAAAGCCAAGCCCAGGCAGTTACAGATTTGACTGCCTACTTCAGTCTTAAGAACAATGACAACAACATCAATCCAGGAATCTGAATGCCCATAAAAGATAACAAGAAGATATGTTATGGTTACCATAGATTTACCAAGAGCAACTCAAGTCAAGGTAACCTGAAGTTGCTTTGATGACAAGTCACAGCATTGTGAATAGTGATGAGCAGTATATATGATTTTTCTTGACTTCTGCAAGGCTTTTAGCACTATCTCACAGAGAATTCTCATAAACAATTTATAGAATAAATAGGTTAGGAAACACCACTACTTGAAAGTGTTTTAATTAAGTTAGATTTACTATTTCATTCTGGACAAAAAACTATTTTGTCCAGTTTTAATTAGTGTGCTGCTGCGTAAATCAGATTTCCTGGTTTGTGATGAAACACACCTTGTGAAATTCCTTGTGTTCCACTTCTTCGAGTCAGTGGAGAGTGTAATGTCAATTATGGTTACAAATTATTGTTATAACTTCTTCAAAATCACTTTATTCTTTCTTGAAAAAAAGTTGCAATTTGATTACCCTGAAGCACAAAATATCAGGTTAGATTTTTTCCGCAGATGTTAGAAAATAGTTTGAAACAAAGAATTAAGTGACTAAGTCCTTTAACATGATTACCCAACCAGGAACATTTTACACTCGATGACAAAGCTTACAAAAAGGGCAGGGGGGAATATAAGAAAAAAAAATTATGGTAACACCCTGAAAAATTATGAGATTCAGGCTGTTGAAAGTGTTGATACTTACTGTTACCAAGAGGGTTTTTTTTCTGGAGATAATGTATTTTCAATTTCACTTCTCTGCTATGAACAGTGGAAGACAGCTTATGTCTTGTATGACGTTTTATTTACAAGGTTGAGTCATGTTATTCTTGTCCAGAAGCTCTCTACAGACAACACAGAATCACAGAGCAATTTCAGAGCAATTGGAAGAATCAACAGTTTGCTTTACCAATATAAGTTTATTTTGTTACAAGATGTGATATAATTACTTGAAGAACCATCTGGGGAAAAAAATAATTTCTGCAAAGACACTAAGGTGGTGCAACAAATTCAACATCTAGGGCAGACCACAAGACAGATTGAGAGAGGAAAAAGACCAGCAAATGCTTTAGTAATTTCATGAAGATGTTTAATTTAACATGGTACAATGGTTACAAGTTAGAAACCATTAATTTTCCTAAAAAATAAATAAATGTATGAACAGTTAGATACAGCAACCTTGGTCAACAAAACATTGAAGATTGATTGAAGCTGATAAGTTGCATTCAGACTATACAACTAAGAATGTCCTAGCACCCTTCTTATTGCTCGCATTGAAAGCCTGGCCAATAGCCACTGGCTTTAGGCCACTAGTCCAGTGCAAGTAAATTATGGTAGCAAGCTTACATTGTGGTTTAAGCCCAGCCAGCAATGAAACATCATGCAGATGCTCAGTCACTCCCAACTCCACCTGATGTAGGATAGAGGAGGCACCAGTGAGATGGGAAGACAAAAGATAATCGAGGGCCTTGTGGATAGAGACTAGGGCAGGCAGAGCTCACTGACAATTTTTGTCCTGAGCAAAGTAGGCTCTACTACTTGATTTAGGAAGAAAACAAGAACAATTTGTTCTACTACCAACTAGAAACAGAACAGATAGGAAAGAAAAATAGAGTAGGAAGATGATAAAAATATAACCATCACTTTAATACCTCCTTTCCCAACCCCTTCATTCTTCACACTATTCTCCTGCTCCAAAGTGTGACCCCCCTCCCAGGGGATACAGTCCCTAATGAACCTCTCCAGCATAAGTCCTTCCCAAGGGCTGCAGCTCTTCACAAATTCCTCCAGCATGGTCCTCTTCTGTGACAGCAGAACTTGAGGTACATTCTGCTCCAACATAGTCTCCCCACAGAGTCATGGACCCTCCAGGCACAGCCACTCCCTCTGCTATGGGGTCCTGCATGAGCTGCTGACAGATCTCAACTCCACACTTGCCCTCCGTGAGTGTCAGGGTAACAGCTGCCATCTCACCATAACATGCAGGGAGACCTTTCCAGTACACCCTCTCCTCTCCTCCCTCACTGTCCTCGGGGTCTGTATGGTTGCTTCTCTCTCATTCCACTCCTTTTACCTCCTCCAACCCCTCCTATTCCATCTTCTTCTCAAAAAGTGATCACAGAGGTGCCCAGTTTGCTCAGCTCCAGAGATTGGTCTTAGAAATGGGAGTTTTGAGCAACTTCTTGCAGGGGGCACCATTGTAGCCTCTTCCCTGTTATCAGAAAAAGCTTAACACAAATCCAACACTTCTTAAAACAGTAGAATCTGAAGGAAAAAAAAAAATAAAAAAAAAAGGTTCTTACTCTTTGAACAAAATAAGATCCATACCCTAGAGAAAATCTGAAGCAACACAGCAAAGTAGGTCATAGGAAGTTGAAATCTCCCTTACATTACAATATATGACAGAATTAGAGAGAAATTCAGTTTAGTTTCTATGGTTTTCAGACCTAGGACAAAATAAGAAAAAAAACAATCAATCCATGTAATTCAGACAGTGCTTTAGGAATAGCGCTTCTGTGGTGATTTCTTTTAGGAAAACTCTGGTATATGTTGGTAGATAAATAAATTTAGGGATTTTTACTTTAGTGTCTGGAAATACCTGAAAAAATATTAAATCAGATCAGAACAATTAAGTGAAAATCTTTGCATGAAGATCCACGTTCTTTTGCTTTTCAGTAGTTGGTGGCTTCATTTGATGATCTTTCCTTGTATCGGAAGAGGTGTTGAGCAGAATCCCTTCACCCACTTAATCTCTCCCATTTTACTGCAATGGGAGAGATTTTTACTGCAATTTGAAGGCCAAAACACACAAATTTTCATCTACTGTTTATCATGTGCTATATAAGCACAGAAAAAAACCCAAACAAAATACAAAGAAAAATATGCCACAATCCAAACAATGAATATATTTAGACTCAGATGCATGAGTTAAGGTGAACATTTTTTTTGTGCTTCAGCAAACATTGCAGGGGAGAGACAGGAGGAACATAATGCTCTAAAAAACCCACTAAACTATTTTTAAAGAATTAATGCAGCAGTTTCAAAATGCATATGCTTTTTAGCCTAATTAAGCATATGCTTAAGCAATTATTGATTTGATGTGCTCACTCCAAGACTCAGAATGCAGTAAGTATTTTGTGAAACTGGCAAATATGTTGCTAAGCAAATCTACGAAAACTCTGGAGGCAGCTAAGTAGAGTTTATCTTTAGTAACTTTTGTAAGAACAGATTCTTTTTTGCCAGATCTATTAAGGCAAAGAGTCAGACCTAGACACACAGGATTATACATAGAATAACGACAGAAGAAAAGAATAATATTTAACACTTAAGCCATTCCCTAACCTCTCAATGACAGTAGAATCACTTGGTCTCAAGTGAAATAACTCTAAGTACCAGCTATTTTTCATATACTTTAAGATTCAGTTCCCTTTGGAACTCTCCTTTAAGAGTGAAAAGGAGGTAGTGTGTCCTTCCCAGGAATCTTTCTTTTTTCTTCTTTCTGAAACATCCTCGTTATCGTCTTTGAAAAGATATTCCAATAATCATCTTGTGCAGGGCATGTTGAAGGGATGTCTTTTTCTTCATGTATTTCTGAATCAAAGCCATTTGTGTTTGATCCACTTTTTGAAATGCATCCAGGTTTTTACTTGAACAGAGTTACATATCTTCTGGGAGCTGCTACAGTGATATGTTTTGGATTTAGTGTCATATTAATGTTTATACACAGATGTTTTAGTTCTTGCTAAGTAGCACTTAGTGAAGAACTTTTTAGTTTCGATGAGGAGATGCAGGAGAAGCTGGGAGGAAGCATGGCCAGGACAACTGACCCCAACTAGCCAAAGGGAAATTCCATATCCTAGAATGTGAGGCCTGGTATATAAACTGGGAGGAACAGTCTAGGAGTGGCAGATGGAGGCTCATGGAGGCTCTTGGGTGTTGGTCAGTGAGTAGTGAACAGTTGCATTGTTTTTTGTTTGCCTTTTCTTGTATTT
>WBNH01005579.1:0-10401 GCA_013401255.1 Urocolius indicus | reverse complement strand
CCCGCCCGCCCGCCCGCCGCGGCCGCAGCCACAATGTCAAGCGGAGACACGTGTACGTAAGCGCAGGGCACGGCCGGGCACGGCCGGGCAGCGCGGGCCCTAGGCGCGGAGCCCCTCCCCGTGCCGGGTTGCGGACCCGCAAGGCTCTGGCGGCGTGTCCCGTCCAACCCCTCCCCGCTCCCCTCTGCGGGTGTCCCCGCTGCGAGGTGTCCCCGCGGGCGCACGGGCGTGGGCGCGGGTGCAGGGGCCGGTGCGCGTGCTGCGCGGGCCGAGGCGGGTGGGCGATGCCGCTCCGGAGACACCCGCGCGTGGGGACGGCCGAGGCGCTGCGTGGGGCAGGCGCTGCCGCTCGGGTGGTTTCGGAGCCAGGCCCTGGCAGGTTGAGCCCTTTTGGCACGGGGGCTGCCGGGGAATAAAAGCTGCTGGGGGGGAGAGGCGTTTCGCTGAGCTTTTGCAGGTTGCAGGGTGGAGGCAAAGCAGGGTCTGCGTGCCGATGCGCAGGAGGTGGAGAGAAGAAAGTTGTGTCTCTTATTTAAGGTGCTGAGATTGCTCCCTCCACCCAGCAGGAGCCGGGGGTCGATTTTGGTTATGGTCAGGGAGATGTTTGCGTGAGAGGTTGTTAAAATCACATTTTACCTGTGGGAGGCAAAGACTGAAGGCATATTCCCTGCCATCCCTTGCCCAGCCTTCCCAGAGGCTAAAACCTCTGACTCAGGGCTTTGGGTGATGACAGAGAATGCCTGGAGCAGAGGATGCTCAAAGCAAAGGATGCTCTGCGTCCAAGAGCCGTGGCTCCCAGCACCTCGGCTCTGTTCCAGCAGGCACAAGGAGCTCGGTTTTGCTTGCAGCTTCCAGAAAAGCTGCAGCCCGTAAATTCAGACCTAGAAAAACTCCGTGAGGGGCCACTCGGCCACCTCCTGAGAGCAGGTGGGGTTCAGACAGATAGTGCTTGGTCCCTTGGAGCTGGTGAAGAGTCGTGTGGCAACATCTCCCCACACTCCAGCAGGGTCAAGGCCCCCTGCCCCTGGCAAAGCCACACCTTTCTGAGTTTACCACATGCCTTTTGGCCAAGGGTGCAGACTTCACGGTGCAGAGGTGGGCAGGCTCCGCCTGAACCATGGGTGTCAGGAACGGGGAAACCATCCTGAAGACTTGGTTGAGCTCTCCCCTTCTGACTCCTTCACACCTGCCTCCTTCTCCCCCCTCACTACAGCACCAGGACGATGAAGTCGTACCAGAAGCTGACGACAACGGTGCCACAGGTGGCAGCGTGCCAGGTGGAGGAGGAAGGGGCCGCCTCGCTGCCTGCCGGCCGTGGGAAGTTGGCCCCGTGGTGGGTGGGCAGTGGGCTGCTGGTGGCTGCCGTGCTGCTGAGCTCCATCACCGTCTGGGTGCTGCAGCAAGTGTCAAGGGGCTGGCCCGGACCTGTGCCACCTCCCAAATGTCTCCTGGTACCTGAAAGCCATCGCTTTGACTGCTACCCAGAATGGCAAGTGGTAGTGACCCAGCAGCTCTGTGAAAGCCGAGGATGCTGCTTCATTGAGAGCCCCTCACCAACCAGGGGCAAGCAGGGGGTTCCCTGGTGCTTCTACCCCCCCGACTTCCCCAGCTACACTCTGGAGAGCCTCAACCAGACAGCACTGGGCATGGTGGGGTTGCTGGTGCGAAAGGAGAAGGCTTATTATCCCCGAGACATCAAGAAGCTGAGGTTGGATGTGGAGTTTGAGACGGACACACGGCTGCACATAAAGGTGAGCTTCCGACTGGCTGCTCTCCAGACTGTGCTCCTACACCGCTGCACCCTCCATCCCATGGGTGACTTTTTCCTGCTCAGGCTGTGCCCAAAAGCTGCTGTTCTCCAGGCATGGCTGTATGTGTCCAACGAACATCTCCAACTCTTTGCCCTCTTGCTTTGTTGGTGATTTTCCCTTTTGCAGATAACAGATGCGGCCAACCCACGTTATGAGGTTCCCCTCGATGTTCCCCGGTCAACGAAGAAAGCAGAAAACCCCATCTACAGCCTGGACTTCTCCCAGGACCCCTTTGGGGTGCTGCTGCGGCGCAAGACGACAGGGACAGTGCTGTAAGAACCCACCTCTTCTGCATTCCGTGGTGGGTGGGAAAAAGCTCATCCCATGATAGAGATCCGGTGATTCAGGGAAAGGGCCACCAAAGGGTTGTGGCTTTGCCTGTTTGACTTTGCTTTTGGGTTTCCGTGGCTGCTCAAGGTGTGAAAACATCCACAGCACCAGCCTATTTGGGGATAAGGGCTACAGGTGGCTCTGCTGCTGTACTGCTCTCAGTTACCTCCTTGCCTTTTCCTACACTAAGCGGTTGGTGAGCACCAGCACCCAGTTAATCTGTGGTTAGGGTGTTTTGGGATCCCATCCTTTCCTTCTCCTTCCCATTTGCTGTTGCTTGTGGTCTGTCCTTTACTTGAGAGCTGCTTATCAGTGACAACAGGCTGAGAAACCCACCGCCATATCACCTCGGTGGTTAACGACACCCTGAGTGGAAACTTCTGGTGTTAAAGGCAAGGCTGCAAGGTGCTGGATCAGGCTGGGCCTCACATCCAGCCGGACCCAAATTTGCTGCCTAGGCCAAACTGTTGGGGCTGGATGCGGGGTGGGACATCCACTGCTGCACTGACCCTTGGGAAGCTTTGAGGGGCAAGGGGTAAATTGTTGATGGGGAAATGGCTCGCAATGGATCCCAGTATTCTCTCTTGACCCTCTGTCTCCCTTGGTGTCACCCTGGCAGGCTTAACACCACCGTGGCCCCCTTGATCTTCGCTGACCAGTTTCTCCAGATATCCACATTACTCCCGTCCCAGTTCCTCTACGGGCTGGGGGAGCACCGTGGCTCACTCCTGCACAGCCTAGACTGGAACACCCTCACACTCTGGGCCCGTGATGTCCCTCCCACGGTACCATCTCCCCACAGGGGTGCAGGAGGCGGGAATAGGGGTATTGCTATCCAGTGCGTTGGGCAAGCCCTGAGAAAACACAACAGGAGGGTAGGCAGCAGCACTAGGAGAGGCAATGGGTGGTGGAGGATGATGGGCAGATATGTGCCAGGGAGGATTTCAGAGCAATTGCAAAATACTCTTGGTACTCCGAGGGCTCCGGGCGTTTTCCGCTCCACCCTGTGCTCATGCAACAGGTTGTGGTGAGGCAGGAGGTTTCCCCTCACCCAGCCCAGCTTGGGAGCAGCCCTTGAGCTGCAACAAAGAAGCAGCTCCTATGGTCTGAAACCATCATCCCTCCATGGGAAATGACAGATGCCTGGTTAGGAAGTGGCAGCAGACGTGACTCGAGGACATTTGTCTGCCCCTGGTGATGTGGGGCTCTCCTGCTTTGCACGGGAGCTGCTCTCTTACCTGGCACCTCCTCTTTGTAGGAATCGTTCAACCTCTATGGTGCTCACCCCTTCTACCTGCTGATGGAGGAGGGTGGAGATGCTCACGGGGTTTTCCTCCTCAACAGCAATGCGATGGGTAGGTGTCCCAGGAGACCCCGGGCCACTTTGTCCCTGGAGGAGGATCGAATAGGTGGGGGGAGATGAAAGCTGCTGGAGTGGCCGGTTCTGGAACTTAGGGCGAGAGGAAGCCATAAAAGGGAAAGATGTGGTTTGATGGCTCCGTTATTGAGCATAGCCATCTGTTTCCTGGCTACAGCGAGGCTCTTTAGCAACTGCCAAGCAGTTTAACCACACACCCAGCTGTCGAGTTGCTGTCAGAAAAGCAAGTCCCTCACGTGCGGGTCTGTGTCTGCTCCCCCTCCCCCCAAACCAGCCTTGCCCCCAGGCACCAGCGGGCACAGCAGCAGCGGGGGATGACGCCGTCTGCTGCCCGTGTGCTGCCCGGCTGTGCCATGCTGGCTGTGGCCGCGGGATGGGGTCAGCCTGGCCCGGTCCCTGTGTACCAGCTGAGAAGGCAGCAGCTCCCGNGTGCTGCCCGGCTGTGCCATGCTGGCTGTGGCCGCGGGATGGGGTCAGCCTGGCCCGGTCCCTGTGTACCAGCTGAGAAGGCAGCAGCTCCCGTGGTCTCCTGCTGTGTGGGGAAGGGCACCAGTGCCCACCCACCCACAACAGCTCCCGCGGCTTGCAGCCAGCCGGGGTGATGCTGTGCACACCAGGGCTCTCGGAGCTCCATCTGCACTCTGCTTTATTGCAGCGATGCTCCTGAGGAGGAGCTCACAGGAGATGCAGCCACCTGAGCTGAGGTTTGAGGGCTCATTCCCATGAGAAGCCCTACCCAGGAAAGCCCTTGCTCCCACACGCTGGCTTGTAGAGTAGCTCTTGCTTCACTTATTGAGGATTTTGGGGGAGGATGTGATGGAAAGCCTTGCCTGCACTTGGTATCTCAGCGGAAGCTGGGAGAATGGTGCTGATTTGGGCTTAAAGAGCAAATTTTTAGGACAGCCGTCTTCCCACATAAACCAGTGATCCAATGATTTAAGCCTCCAGATGCCCATTTAGCATCTACTGAGCACAGTGGATCATCCTCAGGCAGGGATTTCTCCATTCCCGTGACAGAGACGGAGAGCTGCCTGCTCCTTGCCATGGGGGTCAAGGTTTGGGGGTTGCTCCCTAAATGTCACTGCTTTTTTTTCTTTCCCTCATTTCCCAAAGAGGTGGCCCTGCAACCTGCTCCGGGCCTGACCTGGAGGACCATTGGCGGGGTGCTGGATTTTTACATCTTCCTGGGGCCAGATCCCAACATGGTCATCCAGCAGTACCAGCAGGTGATAGGTAAGTGCCCTTGCCTCAAAAGTGGCCATCTGTGGGCAGCTTCTTCGTGCTCTTATCCCTGTCTCACCCCAGCATCATCAGCGTCCCCAGCTTTCCCAGCTGGGGAAGGCTCAGTGATCCTCAGCCATCCCATCACCAGTCCTCTCAGCACATCAGGGGTCAGAAATCACCTTTTCCCCCCCTCCCCTCCCCTTTCTTTCCCCGTCCTTTGGAGATGCGGCTGTTGCCTGGAGACACCCCCTCCATGCTCCCACTCTCCCACCGCAGGTTTCCCAGCCATGCCTCCCCTCTGGGCACTCGGCTTCCACCTTTGCCGATGGGGCTATGGGTCCAGCAACGAGACCTGGCAGACTGTGAGAGCCATGAGGAACTACCAGATCCCCCAGGTAACCCCTTGGACCTGTAGAGGGAGGGTCTGGGCTCCGTCACCCCTCCCTGAGCCTCTGTCTTGCAGGATGCGCAGTGGAATGACATCGATTACATGGATGGGTACCGGGACTTCACCTTTGATCCCCAGAAATTTGCCTCCCTCCCCTCACTGGTGGAAGACCTCCACAAACACGGACAGCACTACGTGATGATCTTGGTACTCCCCTTTCTGTTCCCTCCATGCAGTCTTTGCTGCAGAGCTGGGATGTAAGACAGAGGCACATGGGATGAGCATGGTGCCAGCTGATCATCACTGGCCCTGGGGATTTTTATCTAAGGCTGGTCCCTAGTGCTGGGCAGGCAGCTGTAAACTGCCACTGGAGATCCCCCTAATGCAGGGACTGTGGAGACACATAGGCCACGTTCCCATGCTGGGCTCCTGTCTGCTGCTGGAGTACCAGGATGCCCCTCACCCTCGTGGGTGAAAAGAATGGAGGAACTGTAAGTCAGGCTGTTTAACTCGTGGATGTTCTGCTCGGGTGCCCCTGCATCCCCACGAGTGCTGGGATCTCGTGACCTGGCTGTGATCTCCCTTCTTCCCTCTGCAAGGAAAGGGAGTGCAGGTTCTGCTTGCTGGGGGTGGTAGGGACGGGGGTGTCCTGGGGATGGAAAGGTCAGGTTCCCTCCCTGTTAACTCACTGCTGTAGCCCCAGCCTGCCCGTGACCCGACATTTCCTGCACAAGCACAAAATTTCTTGTATTTGTGCCCCCCCTCCCCCAAAACATCCCAACAGGTCCTGGGGACTTGCAGAAGTGGCATTTTAGAAAACATGTCTGGAAGTGTTGAAGCAAGTTTCTGTTCCCCATGGGAGAAACAGCCGCCATGTGTGGGCTCTGGCTGACCCCCTCTGGGTTGTCCTCTGAGTCACACTGGTCTGGTGGGGGAAAGGGGCCTCAGTCTGCTGCGAATGGCACTAGCCCTCTGCTTCATCCCCAGGATCCCGGCATCAGCAGCACCAGCCCTCATGGCTCCTACTGGCCTTTCGATGAAGGCTTGAGACGGGGCTTGTTCCTCAACACCACCCAAGGGCAGCCACTCATCGGGCAGGTGAGGAGCTCCGGGGGAGATCCCAGCCCAAATCCCAGCGAGGTTGTGCAATAGCAGGGTTGGGATTTCATCCCTGGTGCTGGAGAGAAAGCCAAGCAGCTTGTGGCTGCCACTGGGCTGTGGGGGACTGCTCAGCACCGCACTGCTCCCAGTGCTGTGGAGGCAGGAGGGATGCTATGTGTGCAGCAGCAACACTCAAAGCAGTTGGCCTGCATTTATCTTTTGGTTTATTGCAAGTTTTACCCCTGGTCCTTCCACATACTCACACCCCCTGTGGCACCCTGTTCCCCATGGTGACCCCCTTACCTATCACCTGCTGGCTAAGCCTCTGGTTTTGTGGTGGTCTCCACAGGTCTGGCCCGGCTTCACTGCCTTCCCAGACTTCTCCAACCCGGACACACACCAGTGGTGGCTGGAGAACCTGCAGCGTGTCCATGCCCACGTGCCCTTCGACGGCCTCTGGATTGTAAGTGCCTCCTTGCCCCCAGGTCACTGTGTGCCAGCAGCTCAGCTCACACCCAGTGTGTGTCCTGGCAGGACTGTCCGTCCCCAAAATGCAGCTTCTCCAAAAGCTCCCCCCTGAAATTGCTTCACTATTTTCTTTGCTTAGGACATGAATGAACCATCCAACTTCATGGATGGGTCTGAAGATGGCTGCCCCCCAGGAGAGCTCGACAGCCCACCCTACACACCAGGTAAGGAGAGAGATGAAGTACAAGGCTGTGCTGGCAGGTACTACGTGCTTGAGATCAACCAAATGTGATGGGGGAAAATAATTTTAAGGGACTTTTTGTCTCTATTTTACACCCTGAACACCTCCATCCCTACTTGTGTGTGTCACCATCCACACCCAAGCCTCACATGCTTGTCAGGGCCATATCAAGGTACAGGATGGGACCCTCTGCATGATTTTTCAGCACTGGGTTGGCAGCAATGACTATCTCCTATGTGTGGGAGGTCTGACTCAGAACCAGCAAGCGTGGTGGGGGCCTGTGTCCCCTGCACCCCTCCACCACTGTGTGCCAACGGGAGCTCTCCCTCCTGCAGCTGTGCTGGGCAAGTCCCTCTTTGCAAAGACAGTGTGTGCCTCGGCGAAGCAGAAAGCTTCTGTGCACTACAATCTCCACAACCTCTACGGGCTGATGGAAGCCAAAGCCACAGCAAGGTACCTGAGCATCCTGCATCCCACCAGCCTGGGGATGGGATGGGACAAAACCCTGCTGCTCTGGGGTATATAGGAAAAGGGGTGGAGATTTGAGTGCCTGACCCAAAAGGGCGGTACCTTGGCTGCTCACAGCCTCTGGGATGGGAATAACTCAGTAGAAGAGGGGAGCTGGCATTGCTCTGGGAGGGAAAGGTGGCCGAGGCTGGTCCTGGCGCTGAGCCTTTGCCGTCTTGCTTGGCCTGACCCTCTGGCACTGCAGGGCTGCCATGGGACTGAGCCTCTCACTCTGCTGTTGCGGGGTAAGGTGAACTCCTGGGAAGCTGCTCACACCTCCTGCCCCTGGCCCTCCCTGTTGTTTTCCAGCGCCTTGATCCGGATCCGGGGGAAGCGCCCCTTCGTCATCTCCCGCTCCACCTTCCCCAGCCAGGGTCGGTACTCGGGGCACTGGCTGGGAGACAACCGGAGCCAGTGGAAGGACATGTATTACTCCATCCCAGGTGGGTGTCATGGGCTGCACACAGGCAACCCCAACCAGCACCTCTGGCTCTTTCGAGCTTTCTGCTGGTTCAGAGACATCTCCAGAACTCCTTGTGCCCTGCTGACCATCCCTGCCCTCAGGGCTGCTGAGCTTCAGCCTCTTTGGCATCCCACTGGTGGGAGCGGACATCTGCGGCTTCTCTGGCAGCACCTCGGAGGAGCTGTGCACCCGCTGGATGCAGCTCGGAGCCTTCTACCCCTTCGCTCGCAACCACAACACCCAGAACGAGAAGGTGGAGGGCAGTGTGCTCGGTGGGGGGCATCCCAGGGGTGGGCTGCAGGATATGGGATGTGGAATGTGGGATGCAGGAGGTCAGGGTCAGTGGGGATGGCTGCTGGGGAGAGGTTTGGGGTGACTGCTGTCTCTTTGCATCATCCCCCAGGCTCAGGACCCAACAGTGTTCAGCCCTGCAGCGAGGACAGCCATGAAGGACGTGCTGCTGACTCGCTACTCCCTCCTGCCCTTCCTCTACACCCTTTTCCACCGTGCTCACCTGCACGGGGACACTGTTGCCCGACCCTTGTTCTTTGAGTAAGAGCATCCCTGCTGTGAGCTGTGGAGATGCTTGGGCTGGATCATGGGCCGATCCAAGCAGCATCTCCATCCCACTGCAGGTTCCCCCGGGATTCAGCCACCTTGGGGCTGGACAGGCAGTTCCTGTGGGGCCAGGGCCTGCTGGTGACGCCGGTGCTGGAGCCTGGGGTGGAATCAGTCATAGGCTATGTCCCTCGAGGCGTGTGGTACGACTTCTACACGGTGAGCAGCACAGTTGTGCTCAGCCGGGGGTCAGGTGATTTCTGCTCAGCCACCTTGTCACTGTGGCTGGGAAACCATGGCTGAGCCCAATGAGCCCTGAGGAGGAATGAGTGGCTGCTGCCCAGACACGAGCCTGAGCCCCTCCGCTGTGCCCCTGAACTCCTCGTGCTCATGTCTCTTGCTTCCTGCCCAGGGCTCCTCAGTCAACAGCAGCGGGGAGATGCTGAAGATGTCGGCCCCCCTGGAGCACCTCAACTTGCATGTCCGTGAGGGTTCCATCCTGCCCACCCAGGTGAGTGCCCACCCACCACCTCCCCGGGGTCTGTCCATAGCACGTGTGTCCCCACCAGCACCTCAACTCCTGGGCCTCTGTCCTGGGTCCTCGCGACTCTACAGCACCCATGTCTTTGAACCCCAGAAACCGGGGACCACCAGCAAGGTAACCCGAGGGAATCCCCTGCTCCTCATCGTGGCCTTGTCCCAGAGTGCCACTGCCTGGGGGGACCTCTTCTGGGATGACGGCGAGAGCCTGGACACCTTTGAGCGGGGCAGCTACTTTTACCTGGTGTTCAATGCCACGCAGGTGGGATGTGGTGTGTGGGGCAGGGCTGGGGGCGGGGGGGGTCTCATGACACCTGGCCACCTTGATCTCATTCCATCCCCTCCTGCAGAATATCTTCACCTCCACCGTACTCCATACTGGCACTGAGGCCCCCGAGGTCACCATTGGCACATTGAGGATCCTTGGGGTGCAGGAGCGGCCCAGCAAGGTCCTTCTGAATGGCCAGGCAAAGACCTTCTCCTATCTGGGCAATCAGGTACAGGCTCATCTTGGAGTGCGATGTCATTCTTCCTTTGTCACAGGGTTGGTGGCTGAGGTCGGTGAAGACTGTGGGGTGGCTTTTCTGCCACGTCAGGGTTCAGGGGAGGTGGAGCTCAGCCGAGCTGAGTAGGAAAAAGGATGCTGTGCATCCCCGCCCCCAGCCAAGGCTGGACCCAAAAATGTTTCATCTCATCCCACAGGTTCTCACTGTGAGTGACCTTGGTCTCAGCCTCAGCCAGGGCTTCTCCCTGCAGTGGCTGTGAGTGAGAGGCCACGGTGTCACCCCAACCTCACCAAGATCACGCGTCCAGGAGATGCTCTGTGCTGCAGCCGTCGAGGCCGGGACATTACTGTGGAGGAGGCAATGGGGACTGTCCCCTCCTGCTGTGCTGCTCCCTCCAGCACAACTGGGAAGGAAGGGATGTGGGGCAGGCTTCTGGGTGCCCCCTGGGTGGGTGGTGTGGGTCAAGGTGTGGGTACTCGTGGTTCCTGCTGCAATAAAGGCACGTGGAGAGCTTGTCCTGGGAGTGTGACGTGGGGGTGGTGGAATGGAGGGGGCAAAGGCTGGGGTCAGCCGGTTGCCATGGGGTGTCAGAGTTTCAGTCCCTGATTCCATCTCCTCAGTCTCAGCTGCCGAGTTTCAGCCTGAGTCCAAGTCGCTCAGATCGCAGCCCCACATCGCTGTCCCAAGCCCAGCCCCCCAGTTCCAGCCCCCGGCCTCAGACCTGCTCCTCACGTCAGCCACTGGTTCCAGCTCCACCGCCCCAGCCCCCAGCTGCAGTCCATGCTCTGCGCGCCCCTCTCCTGCACCAGTCCCTCCACACAGCCCCAGTCCCACCGCACAGCCCCAGTACTACCGCACAGCCGCAGTCCCACTTAGACAGCCCCAG
>WBNH01005570.1:0-40969 GCA_013401255.1 Urocolius indicus | reverse complement strand
CCATGCTGTGATTCTATGAAACAAGGTTATAGGAATGAAGTGGAGAAAAGCAGGAACCTATTCATGGAGTTTTCCCTTTCCAAAGAGTATTTCCCTGGGGAAAAGTATTCTTCATCCCAAAATAATGACTGAACAGACTCTTGAAACCTCCCCCTGAATGTGAGATTAGAATCCCAAGGCAAAGCAGACATCTGCAGCTTAAAATCCCCATGTTTGTCATAAGATCCCAACAGCTGTCAGGAAGGGGTTTGACTCCCTCAGCCCCAACTGAGGTTGCTGAGCAGGGGATGGGATGGGATGGGATGGGATATGCTGACACCCCTCGTGAGCAGGGCTGAGGGAGGAGGAGGATTAGGCTCTAAATCCAACTCTGCTATTAAAAAGAAAGCAAGAAAAAAGAAGAGTTGATTTGAATAATTCCTGTGTGTGAGCCTCAGTGACAGCTACATCTAAGAAACCTTCAGGAATAGCTCTGAGAGTGCTCCAGTAGATCTCTCTGAAGCCATTTCTGAGGAGGCAGCACCGACTTCTCTTGGTTAAAGCAGCCTCAACATGAAAAGTACCTGCCTGACCTTTTACAAACAAGCAGGAGAGAAGGGAGAGATGCATCCTCATTAAAAAGCAGTTCTCTTTTTTTAACAAGTGGTAATTAGACAGGTTACCAGCTGCTGTGTTGATGGTTCTGAGCTTTGTTGCTGGCTGGGAATGGTGCTGGGGAAGGATTCCTTAGCAGGGTTTGTTGGTTGCTTTCAATCACTTCTCAGTTTCCAAAGGAGTGTTTTTGTCAAGTGCTGAGGCTTTGCTTAACATTATTCATTAGCTGGCAGAACAAAAGAGACTTTGGGGTGAGATACAGGCACAGCCACCAAATCGATTTCACTAGGATTTCATTAGAATTTGCTTTGGTGAAGCCAAGGAACATCCTGTATTGATTTTTTTTTTTCCACTTGTTTTCTTCCTTAAATTAATTGTCTTCCATCCTTCTATAAAACAATCCATTGTTTTCTGGGGAATATCTCTTGCAGAGAGTCCCTGGAGACCAACTCCCCTTTCATTACCAGTTTAGTACCTGAGTCACTTCATTTCCTTCCGTGGGGTTTATCTTTGATCCAAGAAAGCCAGATCAGAAGGAGGCTCCTTAGCAAGGGAAAGCTGTGGGCTGCAGGTAGATTCCTGAGAGCCTTGGGATGACTAAGGAGAGGAGAAGCAGGTTGCCTAAGTGGCAGAGCAGCTGCTTTTAGAAGGACAGAGGTCCTGAGGTGAGGTTAGAAATATAACCACCTACTTTCATTCCAAACCTCCCCACCCTGACCTGTCCCCCTGCTGTTCCTCCACCACCCTGGCAGATGAGTTTGCCAAACCTTGTCTCACAAGCCAGCTCTGCTGTGACTGTCTCAGATCCTTTTTCTTTCCCAGCTGCAGTGTTTGCCATGTTCTAACAAAGCTCTCCCCAAGCAGTGGCTCACCCCCATTCATTCTCCAGCCTCAGAAACTTTTCCTTGCCCTGACCCCTCCTTAGGGGACAGTCACCCATTCAGATAGGAGATATCCCTTCCAAAACCCTTTGTAATAAGCACCCTTCAACCTTTCCTACGGTGGGATTAGCTATACCTTGCTATTTACCCTTCCACTGAAGGTTTTAAGTTGGTTGTAAAGCACTGAGAAGCATTTGTGGCTGATGGACTTGCCAGGCTGAACCTCTGGAACAGCAGAAGCAGCTGAGGATGCTGCTTGTCCTTCTCAGCACGCTGCTCCTGTGTGGCTCTACATGTGACTAACCACCTCTGGTGTTTTTCTTGCTCCTCAACTCGATTAGATCCTATTTCATAATGCTCCTGAAACACATACATTTAGTGTAGGTAACAGAGTCTAGAAGCAGTAAGATTTCATCAGCTAACCCAAAATAGTAAAGCATATGCAGGGAGAAAAAGCTCTAAATAAACAAAGCCACAATCTGCTCTTACCAAAATACATTGGACTAGTGTGTGCACAACAGACTGGGTTCCCCTCAGGGCCTTTCCAGCAATTCTGAGGGTTCCAGTGGGTAACAGCTCTGAAATGTGACATATTTTCAGCCCTAAAAGGCTCAGAGACATAGTAATTGCTGACTCTTTGCTTTAAGTAGGACTAGATTGGCATGGGATGATATGCTGTAGTCTCTTTGAATGACAGTAGACACCAAGATAGTTTCAGCTGTTTCTTGTTTGGAAGAGAGGAGGTTTGAAAGGAGGTTAGAGGAGAAATGATGCTCACGGTGCCAGGGCTGTGATGAGGGGAAGGTGACTGTATCTGGTGACAATCCCTCAGGTCTATATGATACCAAAAGCAAGCCAGCAGAAACCAGTGCCATTAACCTCCAGAAGACCCCAGCAGGAACACTGCTTGTAGTTTCAGCCAGAGCTGGTGGTTGCATTCCCAGGAACCACGAGGAATGTGGATGGATTGACATTGAAAGAACCCAACACAAGAGACAATTAGGTTCTGAGGCTTGTTCTGATGTTCACTTACAGCTTAATTGCACCAATAAGTTTTTAATGAGCATGCAAAGTGTGCTGGCTGCAAGGAAAGGAGGGAGAGCTCTAACCAGGGATAGCTCTAGCCAGGGAAAGCTCTGACAAGGGATAACTCTAGCCAGGGAAAGCTCTAGCATGGGATAGCTCTAGCTGGAACAGAAGAGGTTCCAGAGAAACACAAGGAAGAATTTATTCCCTGTTGAGGGACCCAGCATGATGTTCCTGCAGAGCTCTGGACACGCTCAGCCCCGTCACCGTGTGTCTGCTCTCCCCAGTGGGTTTTATACCTCTCAGCACTTTCTCTGCTGCAAAAGGATGGTGAGACACAAGCACAGTGTTTGTAGAGGTACAAGGCAGCAGCTTGCAGGAGCAAACAGCACGGGAAAGGTGCTGACAAGAGCTGGCTCTGAGGCAGGAACGAGACGTCGCAGCCTTTCAGCTTCAGCCCCCTGCCACGTTCCCACCTTGGCTCAAGGCACTTGGTGAGGCTGTGTCTTAGTGATGCTCTGTTCCCTATGTGATTGCTCTGGGCATCCCAAAATCCTGTGCAAGCAGCATGAAAAGGCTCCAAATGCACAGATTTTGCAGTGAAAGGTTTCATATGGTTGGCAACGTGTGTCTCTACAGAGCTTTGCTTCTCTTGATGCACTCTGACCCCCACAAAGGGACCACTGGCTCTCAGCATCAACCCTGGAGAGGAGGACTGGGAACCCACAGCAGTGTGGAAGGCATTAGCCACAGTGCCTCTGTGCCCAGCCTCAGCCAAACAGCCTGTCATGCCCCAGGGCACTGATTACACCCAGGGAAATCACAGGGATGGATTCCAGCTACCCAGCAGAGCTGTTTGCTTCCTCCAGTGCCCACTGGGGCTGTTGTGAAGCCAGCAGAGGTAGAAGTTCTATTAACAAAGAGGAGAAAAGGGGGAAAGAAAGTGTGTGATGAAGAGGGAAGGCAGCAGTATGGCCAGCAAACACCCCTGAGCTCTCTCCCCAGCTCCTTCTTGCATCCACAGAGGTTTTAATCCTCCTCCCTTCGAGGGAGAAGAGATGGGCTGGGTTAAAATAATGCATTAAAGAAAGTGTCTGTTTCTATACCCTCTTCTGACTTTGTAAAGCTGAAGCTCCTGCCAAGGTAAGGAGGGAATGAATAGAAAGAAACCAGTTTTCCATGGCAGAGATGGATTCCTTTTGCCTAGTGCAGCACAAAGCAGATTTGGGCAGTAACATGCTTTGAACACTGCTGGGGTAAGGAAAAGGGTCATGGAGGCAACAAGGAGCTAATGCTGGATGAAACCTGAGGGAAGGGGATGCCAAGAAGGGTGCCAGGCAAAGGAGGATGGGCAGGACAGATGGTGCCAAGCTGGGAGCTGGAAGCGTGGAGGAGGGAAAGCACCATATGGGAGAAGTGGGTGAGGAGGAAAAAAAAGGAGTGACATTGTTTTCAGTTCCTTGTAGCTGTCCAGGAGCTATAAAATACCCCCAGTGGCCATGACTTCATCTCTGCTTAGCACAGCATTGCATCAGAGGATGCTTTCTTCCACTTGCAATTCCCATTTCCTAGGGTCAGGTGTCAGATAGAGCAAGCGGTGAGAGACCCTGCAGCACATCTTCCACAGTCCCAGAATGGTTTGGGTTGGAAAAGACCTCGAAGGTCATTGAGTCCCAACTGTTAAGGCAGCACTAAACCATTCAGCATGTCTCTTATTCACTAGAGAGCTGGGCAATTTCCAGCTCAATGTTTTCTGGCCAGGAATTCTTGCTTTGTAGAAACTTGAGCTTTTGGATCTCTGGAAATAAAGCTTCTCGAGAAGCAAACTGCAAAGAGCCAAAGCATCCCCATCTGCCATCTCTGGAGGAAGGGATGGCTTTTCACCTGAGACACTTCTCTTTTTAAGGAACTGCTTTCTGAAAGGGAAATGCAAATGTCAAGTGCTGAGGCTGACAGAGCAGCTGTGCCTCAGGCTGGGCCTGGCTGAGGGTTTTAACTGCTCTGTGCCCTGATGCTCAGGAGAAATGATGAGAGGATAGGTCACCAAGCTACTTGCTGCCCCAGGACATGTGCATTAGGTAGCTCAGGCTTTTCAGCTGTGTTTTACTCAAGAGATCCTAATTCCAGCCTCATATCTGTTGAGGGATTTTGCAGGCAGTTTACCAACATCCAGAGTGAATCTTTTCATGCACAGAACAAGCTTGGGATGAAGCTGCAGAAGAGCAGCCATCCCTGGGCAGCTGTGAGCTCCATCCCAGACAGATCACACAAACCCTGAGCTGCCTCAGGGACTTGGAACTGCATTTTGCTTTCAGTCTCCACAGAGTGACTTAATGGGGATGTGGAGTATAGAGCTTACCCTGAGCTGTCTGCTCTGAAATGCAATGCAAAGAAAGTAACCCCAAGCCTCCAAATATCACTGAAAGGAGTGCTTGATCACTCAACACTGACTAATGGCTTGATTGGAGCATGGATTAATTGCAGGACTTCATCTTTCTTGCAGCTGAGCTGCTCTCTTGCCTGGCACTTGCAGAGTTACTTGTACAGTAAGATCTTAGTCCACGACTGGCTCCAGTGTGCTATAAAAATGCCATCACCTATGGCTATTAAAAACCAGACTGATGGTGTTGGAAGCAACACTTACACCTTCACCAGCTGCTGATAAAGCATCCTCCTCCTGCAAGGAAAGCCTTGCATCGTGTTGTGTGCCAAGCAGGCTGGAAACAGCCCCAGAAATGTCCTACCAAGTCCACAATCAGCTTGTGCTGCAACTTCAGGCATGGGATGCAGCACTAGGCAATGGTGATGGTAGTGGTGAATCTCCAGAAGGAATGCCAGAAGGAATGCAATTCCATTTGGGGAAGGTTTACTGTGCTAGCAAGTTGTTCTGGACTGAGGAAGAGTGATGTGATGCAGAAGGCATCAGGCATGCCTGAGGAGCAGTTGAAAATGTGACCAAGGCATTTCTGAGGAGCAAATCCACTTTGCTCAGTGCCCTGGGATGAAGGAAAGCATTATAATGCTGAGCAAGAGAATAAAAGCATGTGTGTGAGGGCAAGGGCAAGGGGGCTCCAGGAAGGTGGAGGCAGGGATCTCACCCTGCTGTTGGCACAGCTTTCCCCATCTCTTTACTTCTGCTGCCATCAAAGTGAACACGTGGGTTGTGGCTGGGAATTTCAGGGCTACCTGGTGTATTTGTCATGAGATCCATGGGAAGACAGCTCTCAGAGCTGCTTCTCTTTCCTTGGAAAAGGGGCTGAGAGAGATTCCTTGGCAAATGTGCTGGGCCAGGGCTTAGCAAGCTCCTCAAGTCAGTCCGAACCATCTGGTGAGGGGCACAGAATGCCAACCCTGCAGCAGGACTGGGGACAGGAGGTGACAAACACACTGCAGCAAGAGGACAGACTGGCACTAGCATTAGCAGGGGCTGTAGCAGGGATACTTGCAGGACTGGAAGAAACTTGTGTGTGGTGGCTGTGTTCAGAGTATCCACAGATAAATGCCACAAGCCCCAGATAAAACCCAGACACCATCCCAGGGTGGGGAGATGTAAAGCAGAGCGTGACGTTTGACTCAATCACACCCAAAGAAGCAACTGTTTTGAAGCCAGGAATTGGCAACAAGATAGAGCAAAGTCCCCACAAGAATCATCCAAGGCTGATATGAAAGTTGCTTCAGTGTTTGTGATGGTTCTTGTGTTCCATTTCCAAAGGTGCTTTTGTGTGCAAGGAGCAGGAGCTGTTTGCAGGCAGCAGACACGCTGTGTGCTCGCTGCCTTCTTTCACCTGGCAGCTCGTTGCCTTCAACTGCAACAAAAGCTGCTCAGGCTTCAAAGGTAAAACATGATATTCAAGCAAGGAAAACCCAGGGCTTGGAGGTTTTGGGTTTTTTGCCTTTGCAGATTGTTGTAATTTCATGAACTTGGGGCCAAAGAGCCAAAAAATGCCCTTCAAAAAGGTGCCTTGTAAGGGCTGGTGTCAACGGCATCAGCTCCCTGGATGGGGCTGAGCATCTCCCTCAGCACATCAGCCCTTTCTGCTCAGCAACATCCCTTTGTGGTGCTGTGACTCGGTTTCCCCCCAACCTGCTGGGAATTGTTGCTCTTAGCCCCAACTGCAGAAGTGAACTCCTGAGTGACTGGGGTTTGGAGCTCTCTACGTGCTAAAACATTGTTCAGTGCCAAGGCTTTAGTGCTGCAAAAGTCCTTTGTGGAAGGGAGAGGGATTTGTTCCTGCTGCTTCTTCACACAAAGCAAACAAAGTGCAGGTTTTTCAACTGACTGAAAGCCAGAGGTGTTTGGATTTTGGCTGGAGGTACACAAAGCCAAACATGCCTCCCGTGGGATGTGAGTGCCAGGCTGTGTCTGTAAAGAAGAAATGAGAGGGTTCATTCATCGTAATCTTGCTGAAGTTTGCTTGAGGGAGGAGAATCCCCCTTTGGGACTGAGAGACAGTAACAAAACCCACTTGCAGAGCTCTGTTTGGATTCCCACCTGCCAAACTGTCTCTGCAAAGGCTGAGCAATTTGATCCCAGCTGCAAAACCAGACTTTTTCCTGTAAAGCCACAGCAGCTGTATTAAAGAAGGCAGGAGGAGGAGAGCATCATCAGTAATCCATCACACCTCCAAAGGAAGGGACAGCCCCCTGAGGGGCACAAAGAAAGGAATATTTGGCAATGCTTAGGCAGCAAGAAGTCCCCTGAATTGCTGGGTCACATCAAAGCTTTTACCTGAGTAACTTTTCCCTTTCTCCTCCTCACTGGCTCCTGCTCAGTGGCAGGAGATTTATCTTAGTTAGGCTGAGCTGTAAAACCTAAGGAGAGTGCTCTGAGCACACACAATGGTAGTCATGCACACTCAAGCATGTGTAGATAGATCTCTTTAATACATAGGAAGGGATTTAATACATGCATGCATATAGAGAGATATATAAATCTGTATCTAGCAAGAGACATCCCAACTTGGAAAGAGGATGAACTGATTTGAGGCCCTTCTGTATTTGCTGCTGTACAATCTGTCTTCATCCCTGGTGGCTCCTGTGCCGTGAGAGGAAGGGGGAAAAAAAATCACCTGTGTTTTTTATCAAGTCATCCTTTTGCCCCCCTGCAAAAATGTGCTTCAGGTACTGGGTGTAAGATTATTCACTGTCATTGTTTCGTGAGGGAAAGAGAAGGACAAAGAACCCCCGAGTAACGCAGAGCCCATCCTTACCCACCACAAACCCTGAGCATTGAAAGGTTTGATTCTTATTTGCAGCATCTCTCTGGGTATTCTTTTTTTTTGAAGCTGTGAAGCAGCAGAGTGTGCTGTGTGCTGCTGATGGTGAGTGTGTGCTTGTGTCATACACTGTGCAGGCAACACTAATGAGAAACAAAGAAGTCCTGCAATCCCAAACAGCAGCAAGCCAGCTCAATGAGATGGCTGGCCAGCCACAGGAAACACATTCTGTTGTCTTTGTGTACTGAATAGAAACAAGAGCCTTTGTCCCATCTATACACAGGGACTGTGGAAGGCAGTGTGCTTGCTGGCTAGAGAGAATTGCACTATAATACACTATTATCCAGCCACGTCACTCTTCAGCTGGAAAGTCATCGATAAAATCCACTTTTCTTTATCATTGTTCCTTGTATTCAAACATCATTCTTGGTATTTGTGTGGTTGTTGTGACGAGTGTGTTCTGAGAGGTCTGTTCATTATCATGCTGGCAGGTATCCCTTTGTGTCTCAGGGAAAAGATGGATCCTCAAAAGCTCGGAGTCTTTTCCAAAAGGAGCCTGAGTGAGGCTGTTTGTACCTCAGACTTTTCCATCAGAACATGGGTTTGGGTGGCTCAGGGGACTTGTGCTTCTGGTTTGGAGGAGGATGTATTCTCCCAAGTGATGCTAAAGGGGTGGAGAGGCAGGAGCTGGGAGCCATGGGGCAATCAGGCTGATTCTGCTGCTAGCAGCAAGGTTGTAGAGGGGCAGGGGACAGGCTTTGCTGGGCCTAGCACAGGTTATATCCTGATGTCAGGTGGGATGTAGCTTCACTACAATGTGCAAAGTGAGCTGAAACCAGGGTTGAGAAGAGAAACAACGTAAGATAAGGAATGGGCAGGATTCAGGAGTGCCCTTCAGGCTGAGCTTTAACACAAATGGTGGAAGACAGAAAAATGTGGTGTCAATGATGAGAAACTATTGGAGGAGCAGGATAAGACCCCAGGGCACAAGGAGTTGAGGCCACACAACGTGGAGCTGGAGTGGTCACCTGCAGTTCCAGTGGCTCTAAAAAGATTCACAGTTTGTTTCTTTTTTAAAGCAGGGAGCCCTTCACATTGCAGCCTAGACACTGGGGTAGGGAGCAAAGCTGGGCCCTCTATGGATGACAGAAAATGACTTCCCTGTCTTGACAGGACAGATCAAGATGAGAACAGCAATCAATCAGCCATAGCACCATAGGCAATGGAGAACAGCTGAGACAAGCCAGAATAATCATTCCAGGATAAATGAAAACATCTCTGATATTGAAGGACAAGAGAGGGAGAAAGTTGCTGTGCTGTCAGCTGGGTTCAAGTCTGGGGAAAGCAAAGGGCCTGCGACATTTTGGCTGTGCTTGACACACGAGTGATGCCCGTGGAGGAAAGGCAGATGCAATGACAAGATACCTCAGTAGCCCTCAGGTAAAGGTTATGTGTTTCTTTTCCCTCAGGCCTTGGGATATGTGCAGTGTTACAGAGAAATGAGTTGCTTTGGGAGCTGTGGGACAGAAGTTGAGGGTCTCATGGTGGATGGAGCTCAGTGCTTTGAAGAAGGGCTGGCAGACAGAGCCTGGGGTTTGTTACATTCTGTGTGGTTTGGGGAGGATGAAGAAGCTGGGCAATGTCCTCTTTAAATGACTGTTACTGTAGCAAAAGGCAGAAGTCTTGAAGTCTGGCTCTTAAGAATAAAGAGCTTTTCCAGTCTTGAGAGGTTTGCTTCTAGGGAAGATGCTGTTGTCACAAGGCAGATGTTAGCAGCTCATTGTTTACTATTGAAAACAAACAAAATCAAAGTGATTGGGGGAAGAAAAAGGATTTCAAACTGAAATGCTCATTTTGTTGTACTTCAGAAAATTACTGTCTTATGCCTTCTGCTTTTTCCCCTTGAACTGGGAAGGGGGGTGGCCAGGGCAAGGTGAGTGTGAGGAGAGAGGTGCTGTATGCTTTTGTCTTTCTCTTGGTTTCCCTTTCCCATGCTATCACACGTGAAAAAAAGGATCAATGAGATATATAATCCCAAAGTTGTTTCCCCTTCCACCCCACGGTTCCATCCCACATGCCACCTTGAGGGCTATGTGCAGTGTTGGGCCCCTCACTCATTGCCAGAGGGACACTGAGGGGCTGGAGTGTGACCAGAGATGGGCAAAGAAGCTGGAGAAGGGGCTGGAGAACAAATCTGATGAGGAGCAGCTGAGGGAATGGGGGTGTTGAGCCTGGAGGAGGCTGAGGGGAGCCAGGAGCACTCTGTGCAGTTCCCTGAGGGGAGGCTGAGGGGAGGAGGGGCGGCCACCTTTGCTCCCATGTCACAAGTGACAGGACGAGAAGAAATGGGCTCAAGTTGCCCCAGGGGAGGTTGAGATTGGAGCTGAGGCAGAACTGTTTCCCTGAGAGAGGTGTCAGCCCCTGTGCCAGGCTGCCCAGGGAGCTGGGGGAGTGCCCAGCCCTGGAGGGATCCCAAAGCCGTGGGGCTGAGGTGCTGAGGGCTGTGGGGTAGTGCTGGGCTCTGAGCTGTGAGGGCAGGGCTGGGATTTGGTGAGCTTCAAGGGCTTTTTCTAACCAAAATGATTCTATGATTCTGTGATCCCTGCCAAGCAGCACTTCACCCATCCCAGGTCATGCTCAGCCCTCTTCACCTATTCAAATCCAAGAGCCTTGACAAGACTTGACTTAGCAGGCCAGGGCAGAATCAATTAAACCTTTGGGGAACCTAACCAGGAGCAAGGGACAAGGAAGAGGCTTTTCCAGCTTGGAGGATGAGACTTGCAGCCTTTAAATAAGGCAAAAGAGAGCATGGTCTCGTCTCACACAGACAGCTGGCAGGGGACAATTACAGCACAGTTATGGCTGTGTGCTCTAGCTTGAAGGTAGTTCAAAACAACACTAACAGTCTTTTCAGCACTCACGATTCAACCATCATACACACGTCCAAGAACACAATTTGCTGGAGCAGAAACAAAAGCTCTGGAAGAGAAAGCAGAGAGCCACTTCTAGAGAGAAACACTTGTAATTATCATATGCAAATCGTATGCAAATCAGCCCCACTACAGGTTGCACTGGGTGCCTGGTTCATTTGGAAACAGTTCAGTAGTTAAAAGTGAACTATAAGGTTCTCATTATGCAATTAGGACTTTAGTGAAAGACTCATTAATCTGAAATGCAATTAGTCGGGCTGCTGCGGCTCCAGAGTTCAAAAGGGATTCTGTTGGGTGGTGACTTTGCTGTTGGATGAGATATCTGCGAGTGCTTTGATAGGATCTTCTCCTTTCAGGCTTACACAGACTCAGTTTGGAGCAATACAAACACAACAAAAGAATGAAGCTTCAGTTAATTTTCAACTGGCAGCTGCTCCCTTACATCTGAGTTTTCTGGTTCTTCCTAATTTCTGCTCTTTGTCCCTGTGGGGAAGATTTGTATCTGGTGCTTAGGAGCAAGGGCTGATGTAACAGCACTCAGCACAGGAAGGATTTATTTCTCAGAACCATGCAACCAGTCAGGTGTCTTTGAGTTCAGTTATCAGCTCTGCCCCTGCCTGACCTTCAACAGGACCAACACAGCCCAAGTCTGTCGTCTTGGCATCATAAGGTTGGGGAAGTGGTGGAAAGATAAGCACCATCACTGCATGGAACACACTTTCTACCCTAAAAACTGAATTATACAAAGACCAGATAGATTGGAAGGATCTGAGCATTATTTTTTTTCCCTGAGAGGGTTATTAAGCATTGGAATGGGCTGCCCAGGGTAGTGGTGGAGTCTCCATCCCTGGAGATATTCCAAAGACATGTAATGAAGTTCTGGTTTAGTTTATGGTTTAGTTTATGGTTTGGTTTAGTGACAGGCATGGCAGCATGAGATTAGTAGTTGGACTTGATCGTAAAAGGTCTTTTCCAACCAAGACAATTCTATGATTCTATAATCTTCAGTTTTACAGCCTTGTGGCAGTAAATCATTCAATCCAGGCCCTTCAGGAGTCCTTTCTGTGAAGCTGAAACTGCACGAAATGTCCATATTGCACTCTTAAGGCCTTTCCTGCCAGAGGAAAATGAGGCTTCCCATTACTTCTGTCCTGGCTTATCCACAAATAGCTCCTGTGCTGACTTTCTGCCCAGGGCAGCTTTCACCTACTTTGCTCTTAGGTAAACTAGACATTTTAATATGTCCCATGTCTACTGGGTAAAAGGTGATTTGAGAACATAAGAGAAAAGGTTCTCCAAGAGCTACAGCTTCACCTGGGTGAAATAACGTGCCAAATCATTTTGTCTCAATAAGAACAGAGATTCAGCTGCAGCAAAACTGTTCCCTGGATAAATTGTCAGCCTTGCAGAATCACCCCTGACACACACAAACAAACCAGCAGAAACAGGGAAACTGGAGCAAACAAAACACTCCTTGGTTAGAAACCTCCCGATGGTTATATTTACACCGTGATTATTGACAGTACCTGCCTTCAAAAATGGAACATTTGATATCAGGCAGACAAAACATTCCACTTAACCCAAAGCTGATTTCTTCTTTCCCTCTTTCTGATTGACGAGAAGCATCTTTCAAGGGTTTGAATTTCAAGTTGACCCACAGCAATTTTTCCTGGGCTTGCTTTGTTTGTTTGAAATTGCCAGTGAAGCAAAAAGGAAGAACAAAAAAATCAATTATTTACACTGTTTTACTTAGGATGTACCTACCTAAAGCCTGTGATAAACAATTTGCATGACTAGCCACTGCCAGGGAATGCAAAACCCTGCTGCATAGGGATGGGGAGGGGAATGGTGTGAATGTTGCTGCTGGGGCTGAGGAAGCTGAAAGCTTCAGCTGGTCAGGGTGAGGCCTCATCACAAGCTCCTGTAGCTGCCCTCAGTTTTCCATTCAAGCCCAAAGAAGTCAAGTCACAGTTCAGTCAGAACTGTAGGAAGATTCATGTCTCAACCCCCTTGATCTCATCTGTGATAATGGCTTGTAAGAGGATGCTTAAGGGAAGTGCCTGGCCAGGTGAGGTGTATGAAAATGCTATCTCCCTCCCAGGCATACACAGCTCAAAGACTCTCTGAGCCAAAGGTCAGGGAGGTGGCTGCACAAATCAGATGGTTTCGCTCATCCTCAGCAGAGATTCAATTAATCTCCTTGCTTTTGCAGTGCCACACAGCAGGAGAGTGCACACATCTTCTTCTAGCAGCACTTGTGGGTCCTCATAACTGGGAGTAGTAAAGAGCAACCCAGGGTAGTGATTTTTCTCCCATCCTTTCAGTTCAGAACATACACACACACACACACATATATATATATATATATATATGTGCCTTTACTCTCTCTTAGATGTCTACACAGACACTTAAGGGATTGACAGACGAAAAAGATCCCACTTAGGCAGAGCACTTTGGGTGGAGGTATCCCCCCCCCCAGCTGAGCTGATTCATCTAAGGAAGAGTCATCTTCTCCCTCAGGGGAGCCAAGCCTCAAGTTCATTACTGGTCCAGAGCAGGTCATAGTATAGAATGGGAGAGGTTGGAAGGGACCTTTAGAGCTCATCCAGTCCAACCCCCTTGCAGAAGCAGCTCTGTACTGATTGCAAAGGGAGTCTACAACCAGCAGGTTTCATCTGCCAAAGCCACTTGTCTCAGGTGACCTCCAGCCACAAAGCCCTATAAATGCTCTTTGCTTTCCTAACCTGCATTTGTGTTTGGTGAGCTCCTTGCTCAGGAGTGCTTTAGAGGTTGTTCAGCATGATGAAAGGAAGGAAGGGGGGAAATTGAGGATGCTAGGCAGAAAAAAAAGCACCTTTCACTCAGCAGAGACCCCGAGATCTCTGCAGCCTCCCAGCTGACTCCAGCTTTGCTTTCCAGCAGCATGGTCCTGAGGTGGTTGTGGCTCAGCTCTCAGGCACGTGGTTCATACCCTGGGATTTCCCCTTTTGCCAACAGAGCTTGGAAACGTGTGGGTTGCCTCATCTGCAACTGGGATGGAAGGGAACTACCTGAAATACCAGTATGTGATGGCAGCTTTAGCAGCTAAGATGAGGAATTAGGCTGCCAAGGGTTGCTTTGGGATGGGTCGTGTGATTCTGGGAAGGTGCTGGAGTGTGCAGAGGGGCCCTGGCTGAGCCCCACAGCCAAGAGTTAGTGGCTGAACCCCAACCATTGTCTCTGGCTGTACTGAAGATACACCCAAAATAGATTCAGTGCTTTGCCCAAGTGTCACTTTGAGCTTTCTCAGGACAGATCTGCTTTGTACTGACCTTGCCAGAGGCCAGGGGTGTCCTGGATTGTCTCCTCTAATGCTGGGCCCCGTGTGGTGAACAGACAGCCCATGCCACTAGCTGCAGCATCCTGCATCCATCCCACGTCTCTGCTGTCTGCAGGCAAGAAAAGACTGTGCCCAAAGGGACAAACTCGTTAAGATTGAACTTAACAAGCCTTTCACCTAAGGTCTTGGGCCATCCCTTAGAACAATCTGTCTCCCATCCTTCCATTAGCAAGCAGCTGCAACTGGGCCTTGAAGAGCTGTGAGTTCATGAGGTGTTCTTGCAATAGCACCTTGGAGCTACAAGGAGAAGATTGAAATCGCCTTTATGTCGCCTCCCAAAACGTGGTTTGGCCGTGACCTCTCGGCTCAGCTCTCTCCAGGGACAGCAGATGTGATTGAAAGGTCAGCACAGGAGTGTAATTGCAGGTAGAGTCCACAATGTGAAAGCTGTTTGCTCTGCAAAGGGATGGGGAATTGATTCCTGGTCTCATAAAGCTGCCTGGTCAGTCAGCATTGTCTCCTGGAGGATGCAAATACCCAGTGGAGACATCACGTGTGGCACTGATGCTGTCGTGCTGTTTGGCCACTGTCACTGCCCAGGGGGAAAGAGAGATGCCTCAGCATCTTCTAAGTCTTGTGCTTGGCTTTACCATGTCTGGATCATCTGCTGTTGCTTATGGGAGGCTTTTTGGGGGGGTTTTAGCAGATGAGCATTCCTTGCTTTATTATTAACCAGTCTCCTCATCTCGTGCTCCTTCCAGACTTTCCATCTATTGATCATATTCTCCAGCTTTCCCTGGAGATGCTTTGCCCTTTGCAAATGGCAGGTTTGCTCCAGCTCTTTCAAATCAATGTCATTTTTGCTTTGCAGGTGGCCTTTGTTTGCTTTTATTGCAGCATCCCTCCCTTTTCCCCTTTCCACTCCCAGAGCTTTGCTCACAGTGGAGAGGCTGCCTGTGTCCCTGAGTACTGGAGACCAAAAGCCAGGGTTCCATCTCATTTGCTGAGGCCAATACAGAATTGCCTGTTGCCACCTCTTGGTAGAAGTAAAGAACAAGTAAAGCTTGTGCCCTGTGTGATTTGCAGGCAGCTTATAAATGTGATTCTCACTTTCCCTCCATCCCTGGGGATGGGCAACGTGACAGCAATGAGATCCAGCAGTGCATTGCAAGGCATTACTGGCCTTGGCTGTGGAGAAGTCTGTAAGAATGGTGTCTGGAGGTCTCCAGTGGTGTACTCAGAGCCATGTACCCATGTAGCATTGATGTTCACCATCACCTCTACTGCACCCTGAAGGTCCTGCACCCTTGGAGGTGGCTGGAGGCTGTTGCATTGCTCCAAGGAGCTCGGTTGTTTCCCCAATGAGTGGGCAGAGTGTACCTGATGTGCTGGTGCAACACTTGCCTGATGCTGAGCCAAGTAACTTCACTCAGGAAGAGCAACCTCTTCTCATGGGCTTCCTCAGCACCTTTGTCATAGAGACATCAGGTTGTGGCAAGGAGCTCAGAGCCCAGAGTGAATGTTTAGTACCAGCTCATCAGGCTAAATAAATAAGCACTGAACTCAGCCTTTCCCATAAACATCCCACATGGAGCATCTTGGAATGAGTGAACCATGGACTGGGGATGAGAGGTGGAAGAAAGAGCTGGATGTGCATGTTGGCTACGGGGAATCAACAGAGAAGGAAGATCCTTCCTTTTAGCACTCACTCTGCTTTACTCCTGGGGCCAAATGTGAAGAAATAAAGACAGCACAGGGCAGGTCTTTGGCTTTGCTGACGAATTGGTACCTTCTGTTTTCAGCCCTTAAGGAATGGTACATGCTACTAGCTAGTCATTCCCAAGGAACCACTCCTTTTACCTCTTTGCTCCCTTTAAACTGAACAAGTCTGACTACAGACATTAGAGGAGCAGGGCTGTACCTACATCTGCATCTTGAGGTTTCTAGCAGGAAGGCTAAGGGTGATCTCTTTGCCTAGATGTAGAGTCAGGACTTGCCCTGGCTGCAGCATGATGGCCAAGAGCCAAATCCTCCCCAGCTTTATCTCCAGCAGCTTCGAGGGCTGTGGCAAGCTCCTGTGTCTAATGCTTCCTAAGCCCTGATGATGCAGATGCTCTTGAGTTTGGGAATTCCACCAGTTTCAGAGCTTTCCATGGTTTTTGGCAGGGCTTTCAAATGGCAGTGCATCAGATCTGCTGAAAAGCTGGCGGGCTGGGGACTGTGTGCCACTGAAAATCCCAGTCCCACAGCATGAGTCACATCAGCCAGATGCTATGGGTTTGTTTGGGGGTAGGATTAGATGGAATCTTACCTAAAAGATATATCAAATGACATATTCCAGGCTCAACATATTGGCTTCTCCTCTGACTATCCTCAACTCCAGGCTAGAGAAGCTCCAACATGAACCATGGAGATCCTGCCTGCTGGGGAAAAGCGGTTTGGGAGGCTGCTAAAATGCCATTGTTAGAACAGCTGGTGAATAGACATCCAAACTGGCTCAGGCAAAGCAAATTCATTTGAAAAGATGAATGAGCACTTGCAGTAAATCCCTTGCTTCCTTCTCCCCACCTTGGTGAGGATAATGTTGTTGTTCTGCCTCTCAGACCCAGAGAAACACGCCTCTGTGGTTGATTTGTATTGAAGGAGACACTTTCTTCTGCCTTATAGAGAGAGTGAAACAGCAGTAGCAGTCTCCCAGCCCTGGTTTTACAGAGAAAACACATTTCTTAAGGGCTCTGAAGCTTTATTCCCTCATCCTTGTGCATGGGGGTTATGTATGTGTGTGTGTGTGTGTGTTCTCTCAGCATTGGGGACCCTTTACCTCTCCATATTATTCATGTCTCTGCCATTTTGGGGCTGATTCTTTGCAGGTTCGTTCTCAAGGTTTGCAGTAACAGGCTGGCAGCTTGAGGGCCATGGTTTAGTGGCAGAGTGTGAGCTGAGTGCTTGGACTTGATCTTAAGGATCTCTTTCCACCCAAAATGATTGTGTGATCCATGAGCAGCTCCTTTCCTAGTGCTCTCCCTCCCGAGGCTCTGTCACCACCCTCTCTGCAGGCTTTGCTTTTTGAGGGTGCTTTGCCAGTGGCATTTCTTTATGGATAAGAGAAAGATTGAAATGAAAATGGGAATTGTTCCTGTGAGTCTCATTCTCCTGTAGCATTCCTGGGAGGATTTTGTGCTCCTTAGTCAGGGAGCTAGGACTCAATAGCCCTCGTGTAGGTGTTTGATGCCACTGCAGACATCCAGGGTGCGTTTCAGCCTCCTGTAATCTATAGGTCTTGTGTGTAACTGGGCAGTCTCATGACTGCCTGGGGTGTGCTGAACACATTAGAGCAGCTGAAGCCCACCCTGTCTATCTACAGCCGTGGGCAGACACCCCTGCATACACACAGACCCACTGCTCCCCAAACCAGGACAGAGCTCAGCTCAGTGGGAGAAAACAACAGCAATTGTTTCTTTCTCTCCTGAGCTTTCCCAGCCCTTGTCAGCATGTGAAAACATCCAGCCAAAATGACAGAATATCAATTGGTATTTCTAGAGGGGAACAAAACGGAGAGAAAAGGACAAATCCCCTGAGGATGAAGCTGTCTCTGCACAATGCTGCTTACAAGAGCTACTAAGCACTTACCTTGTCTCTCTGACCTGCTGCTGTTCCTCTCAGCAGTGTCTGACTCCCAGCCATTCCTCAGGAGGCCTTTTGGAAGCTGTCTCTCTGCTCTCAGCTGAAAGATTTCTGACTCTGACTCTTCTGTGGTAGGGGGTGGCTGAGCCACCCCATGCTGAGATCCCCCCCCAGGTGCTTTAACATGGGGATAAATGACAGTGCAAGGGCTACCCCGTGCCAGGGAGGATCAAGGACGTTTCCTGATGGTCATTGTGCTGGAAAGGATGGCTGAGATGTTAATGGGGTGGTTTTAATTGGAAGGAACAGTGGCAGTCATGCCCACCAAAGGCCTTCGCTTCGCTGCCGGGAAGTTCATTAGCAGCAGACAGCGAGATAATGGCTGTTCCCTCCCTGAGCGGGGAGAAATGTCACTTTGATGAAGATGTGTAACCATAGGCACAGTGGGCCAGGACCAGCAGCTCTGCTGTGCTCTTTGCTGTGTGACTCCACTGATTCTGTTTTCAGTGCACCTCTCCTTCCTCGTTGGCTTTAAAATGAATCCTGAATCCACTCAGTGCATTTGCTTCAAGGATAGGAACAGAGGAACCAAACTGAGAACATCAGCAAAGTCCTGGGGGTAAGGTGGAAAGCAAAGCATTCCCTTTCCCTGCCTTCAGCCCACTGCACCCCAATTCTGCATGCAGCCTGCTCCTGGAACTATTCCAGCCTGGGAATTAGATCCAGTGCACGCTGCCCCAGCCTCCTACACCAAGGACATGAGAATGGAGCCAAGTCCTGAGGTTCAGGGTAATATTTACTAGAAGTCTCTCTTCTCCTGGAGCTCTCCCAAGTCGATACTCATCGTTTCCAGGCTCATTTGTGCTGTGTGTTGTCTCATCACTATGCACCAGGCTACTCTGAGAACGAGCTGGCTTCGTATCTGCAGGAGTCTGGGCAGGCAGGGAGGAGGATGTGCCTTTGGGATATGGTCTCTTCCCTTTTTTCCCTCCTACTAAACAAGCAGGGTGACCTTGGCACTGCAGGGGTTCAGTAAGAAAAAACTCAATACATTGGCATGTTAGTGGATTGTCCTGGCCTAGATGAGCTCGTAGGAGAACCTCAAAATGCTTCTCTTGCTCCTGGGGTCGAGGTTAAAAAGGCAGCAGAACACAGGATCCTCTCTGGATGAATTTACTGGCTAGAAAGTCCAGCAGGGCACAAAGCAATCTCCAAGTGCCTGGTGCCAAAGGTGTCAGGGTTGGAGGAAGCTCTGGAGGGGATTGCTGACTGCACACAAGGGCAAAACCTGTGATGTCTGTGTGCCTGAGGGTGAGACAAACGCTGCTTTAGATCCAGGCAGCTACAATTCCTCAAAGTCAAGAACTCTATAGGAGACGAAGGTGATTGCTGTCCCCAAAAGCCTTGTGGCATATCCCTATGGACAGGGCTTTATGTGCAGCAGCTACAGTTTCAGTCTCAGACACCTTCAGTACAAGTGACTTCTCATTTAGCACAGTCTGGGCAGGGCTGAGGCCACCATGTGCTTCTCCCCTCAGCAGCACACAGCTGTAAATAGTGTCCCTGTTGGCTTTGAGCTCTGGCAGTTCTGACCACCTCTTTATGGAGATTCCTTATCCCTTCTCTTGGCTGGGAAGAGATTACCCTCAAACCTCATTGCTCTGCTCCTGGCAGAAGCTCCTCCAAGGAACATCTCAAAGAGGAACTCTCACTAAAGAGGGTACAAAGACCTTTTTGCTGCACATCCATTGCCAGGCCCTTCCAGCCAGCCTTTCTCTTCCAAAGCAGTTTTATCATCAACCTTACAAGTAAATGAAAGTCCTGTTGAAGATCTGACATCTATTGAACAAATCAAATGCATTCTGCTTCTTTGCATGACTAAGAGGAGGAGGACTGACCTTCTCCTAACTTCTTCTTCCTTGGTGATACGCTGAATTCTTATTAGGTGTTTAAAAATTGTCTTTACAAGGGGCTACATCTGCCTGGGTTACCTCAGCTTGTGCCTTGCATTCTGTTTTTAATTACAATGGCTATTTTTAGCCCAGACTGATGGCCTGGTGGATTCCCATTATAGACATGAGCTGCAGAAGGCCCCTCATCTCAGGCTGTCTGGAGATGAGGACGTCCAACATGCTGTCAGCCGTGCTCCCTAATTAGCACAGCGTGGTATAGACTTAGTTATTATTGCTTGCTTTAGATGAGTATCCAGAGTCACTGCCTGAGTCAAACACACCCCCACACGCCACAGCACAACACAGCACCAGACATGGGCACAAACACACACACACAGCTTTTTACTGGCTAACAAATAAACACAGGGAAGAGTGGGCAAGAGAAGAAAGTACTAAAACGGGCTTTGAAACAGTGGTTTGGGAGATGGTAAGAATCTGAGCTCCAAACCATGACCCTGAGAGCTTGTGCTCATCTGCCACCTAACCTCACCCTGGCTTTTAATGCAAGGGACCCACACTGATGCCTGAGGAGGACTCCAAGCCAGTGAGGCTGAGGAGAGGAGGTGCTTGGGAGAGCAATGCTGAAAATAGAAGAGAGATAACAGTGTGGTTTGTTTTCCTGTGTGAACTGGGAGCAGCTCACCTGGATCTGCACATCCAAATGCTGCTGTTCACAGAGGGCCAAGACAACCTCCCCATGCATGATGTGGCCACCCTCACCCAGCAGCCCTGTGGCAGGCAGGAGGTGACCTTCCCTTGCACAGAGACGTGTCATCTGCTGTCTTGATTTGCTCACAAATTAACTTCTAACCCAGAGGAAAGATTCTGACAAGAAACACAAAGGTGACAATGTCCTGGGGGTGTTGGGAGTGAGGAGCTCAGGAGCTCAGCCTTTTTCCCTGCCTGCTCAGCCTCTCTCCCTCCCTCCATCAGCACAGTTTAGCAAGCAGCCCTGTTTTATTATTTACCCTTTATTTCTTTCTAAGCATCCAAAATCACAATGCTCTAGCAGCATCTTCTAACAAGGAGTGTATCAAGTGAAGGCTGGGGGACAGGAGGCTAATTGGGAGCTTCCTGAGGGACATTTTAGCTAGTGCTAAGCAGCACGCATATCCCTCAGCTTCTATTTCTGCTGCAACATTAACAGGTGGGTTGATTTGCTTTCAGTGTGTTTGCAGTCAGGGAAAGCAAAGGGGATTTTATGGGCTGCTCAAAGCGTTTTATTAACCCTCCAGCCCCGGCACTGTTGCAGTCAGCCTGCGTTCCTGTGCAATGCCTTGTGAGTGCCACTGCCACAAGCCCTCCTGGCTTCCCATGAAGGGCTACGTACATCCCAGCTGGTTCTGCTAAGGACAGGGAGGAGTATTCTTGGCTGAGATCAGCAGTGGGGTGGCAGAAGGAGCAGAGCAGAGATTGTCCCCTGTGCTCGGCACTGGGGAGGCTGCAGGTCCAGGGCTGTGTCAGTGCTGAGCCCCTCACTCACTGCCACAGGGACACTGAGGGGCTGCAGCAGGGCCAGAGCCGAGCACAGAAGCTGGAGAAGAGTCTGGAGAACAAATCTGATGGGGAGCAGCTGAGGGAATGGGGGTGTTGAGCCTGGAGGAGGCTGAGGGGAGCCAGGAGCACTCTGTGCAGCTCCCAGAGGGGAGGCTGAGGGGAGGAGGGGCGGCCACCTTTGCTCCCATGTCACAAGTGACAAGATGAGAAGAAACGGGCTCACGTTGCCCCAGGGGAGGTTGAGGTTGGAGCTGAGGCAGAACTGTTTCCCTGAGAGGGGTGTCAGCCCCTGTGCCAGGCTGCCCAGGGAGCTGGGGGAGTGCCCAGCCCTGGAGGGATCCCAAAGCCATGGGGCTGAGGTGCTGAGGGCCATGGGGCAGTGCTGGGCTGGGTAGGGCTGGGACTGCAGCAGCTTCAAGGGCTTTAACAACCGCAATAATTTTATGGCCAAGCAGAGCAAGGCCATCCCTCAGTACAGCCTAGATGAGTGTTTTTAAAAGCTGAACTCTGTGTCTACTCTCATGTCCCATTGCAACCTTCAGAGGAGGATGCTGAGACATTATTGGCAACAGCAAGTCCCTCGTGGCCCCAAAGGGATGGAGGCACACTGAGGTCTTCAGGGAAAAGGAGAAAAACATTGTAGGATTATATATATATATGGTGTTTTTTCTGATATATTCATATCTCAGCAAAACTCCAGAGGAAACACAGTTGCCTTCTGGATTTGTTACTGGGGCATCTTCATAATAAAACATTTCACTGAGCCAGGAAAGATTTGAAGAGGGAAGTACTCAGACTTCATAATACGCTGCAATCGAGTCGCTACGGCTCAGTTCCTCAGCTGTCAGCAAAGTGAGCTCCTGCAACACCTCCCTGCTGCTTGTGCCTCAGAGCTGCTGCGAGCCATCAACGCTGCCTGCTGTGCCCCACAGCCAGGCCTGGGGTCAGGCCTATTGCTGGGCAGGTAGTCATTAGTCATGGGCATTCTCCTCCAAAACCAAAGTGCATTTCTTCCATTAGACAACAAACTGTGATGTGAGCAAAGTGAGAGCTGGCTCTCAAATAAGAGAATCACAGAACTCCACAATGGTGGGGATGGGAAGGGCCCTGCAGAGCTGCTTTAGCCCCTGCTAAAGCAGCTTCCCCTGGCTCAGGGGTCACAGGAACGTGTCCAGGTGGGGTTGGGAACCTCCTGAGAAGGAGCCTCCACACTCTCTCTGGACAGCCTGGGCCAGGGCTCCCTCACCTCAGCACCAAAGGAGTTTCTCCTCATGTGCCAAGGGCACTGCCTGTGTTCCAGCCTGTGCCCTTGTCCTGACACTGGCCACCACATAACAAACACTGGCTCCAGCCTCTGACACCCAGCATTTAGGGATGTGTGTTACTGAGATTCCCCCGTCAGTCTCCTCCAGACTAAACAGCCCCAGCGCCCACAGCCTTTCCTCAGCAGGAACATGCTCCAGTGCCCTGAGCATCTTGCTGGCCCTGTGCTGGCCTCTCTGCAGCACTTCCCTGTCCCTCTGCAGCTGGGGAGCCCACAACTGGCCCCAGGACTCCAGATGAAGTCTCAGCAGATGTGGCAGAGCAGAGGGGGAGCAGAAGCTCCCTCAACCTGCTGCCCACACTCTTCTTAGAATCATAGAATCATTTTAGTTGAAAAAGACTTAAGATCATCGATGCCATTGGCTTCTTGCCCACCAGGGCACGTTGCTGCCTCATGGGCAGTTGATGATCAGCCAGCACTGCCAGCTCTGTCTCCTGGAGCTGCTCTCCAGCAGCTCACCCCCAGCCTGTCCAAAATTCAGAGAAAAAGCCCAAACAAAACAGAATTCATAATGGCATTAAAAAACATCTCATTTAATCCCACTGCCAAATCCTTATGCCCTCTAATCCTTTCATGTTCCTGCTTAGTCTATAAATAAGTCAATAATATTTAAGCCTTAGGCATCCCATGGTTTCATATATATTATAGATCAGAGCTGTTTCCCTGTTTCATTAGTAGCCTCTCCCTTTAGCTGGCTCCAGGTAGCTGTTTGTCTCTGTAGCCCACTGCACAGCCCTTGGGTGTTGTTTGGCTTTTCAGTAGCACCCATCAGATAAAAACCAGGCACATAAAAACTAGCCAGGACCTAAGGGACAGCAGAATTTGTCCCAGTTTAGCTGACAAATCCTATTGCAAAGACAAATGGGAGTGCCCTGAGGTAGAAGTGGTTTGCAGGACCTCACTCATTTCATCATCACCATCGTTTCCAGCAAACTTTACACATCACTTCATCCCAAGTGCACTGAAACACCTGAGGGGGACAAGGAGCAGGACTGGAGCTCTGGAAAAAAATACAATGTTTGGTGCAAGCCACAGACAATTCTGAACAGAATGCAGTGGAGATGACGTGGCAGAGACTGTAGGATCTTGTTTGGGCTGCAGTAAGTTCCCTCTAGCTTTCAGCATGTCTTTTCCATGACATTTTGAAAAGGCCAGAATGCTTCATCATAAAAAGCTGGACGTGGCCTTTGGGATACTCAGTTGGAAGTGGGCAAATCCTGATGGCCCCTGCAGTGTGCTGGCTGTGGAGGGAGGTCAGTGATGTCTGGCTGGGAGATAAGAGCAGTGGGGTTGTGTGGAGCCACTTACTCTGACCATACCTCAAGGAAAAGGCCTCAAACTCAGGGGAGGGTCTGAGGGTATTTCTTTTGGGGAGAAAAAAACTCTTGACTGGCATGATTCAGTGAAATCTTTGGTGTCAACTAGTCATCATCTGTAGCAAAGAAAGTCTCAGGCAAATCTTGTTACCCAGCTGAGCTACAATAGGTGCAATAATACAGCTTGAAACCCTTCACAGTGTGCTTGAAAACAGGCACTCCTAGAAATCATGCAGCCAGAAACATTGATCCTCTAACAGCTACCCAGGCCTAGCAATGCTTGTCACTGTGGGCTTGGGGAATATTCTGTGTAGATCCATTCAAGGGTGGCTTTTTCCTTCCATCAGTGCCTCAAGACCAGCGTGCTGCCGAGTTCGTTCCTTAATGTGATGCTTAAGTGAGATGGAGGTTTGCAAGGAAACCTTTGAGAGGTGGGAGCCCAGCTCTGGTGGGTTTTATTCCTCCTGAGGCCAGTCATGTGGAAGGCTTGTGTCAAAACTCTTACAGCAGCTGGTATTAAAGGAATGAACGTGGTCTCTGCGTGGGCTGGGGAGCAGAAGGGAAAGCAGCTCTTATGGCAGATAAAGCCTCTTTAGTCTCTAATCCTTGAAACAACAGAGCTGAGGATCACAGAATGGTAGGGATGGGAAGGGCCCTGCAGAGCTGCTCCAGCCCAAGCCCCTGCTAAAGCAGGTTCCTCTGGCTCAGGGGGCACAGGAACGTGTCCAGGTGGGTTTGGGAAGCTCCTGAGAGGGAGCCTCCACACCCTCCCTGGGCAGCCTGGACCAGGGCTCCTTCACCTGAGCACCAAAGGAGTTTCTCCTCATGTCCCAGTGGAACTTCTTGTATTCCAGTTTATTCCTGTTACCCCTTGTCCTGGCACTGGCCACCCCTGAGTTGTGTTTCCTGCACCATCACATCTCAGGACAGAGCCCCTCAGTGTTGAACACACCAGCAACAGGCCCAAAACTATGTGATGAAAGGGAAAAATAACAACCCTGGTGTGAAATTAGTATGGACTACCTTATAATTAACTTTAAGATTAATGGCAACAACCGAGTTAAGATTCTGTAACGGTAATTAGCAAGGAAATTACAACAAAAGAGAAGGGAGCAACTCCAAGTAATTACAGTGTACACACATTTAAGATCCAGCCCTGCCTGGCAAAAGAAGATGCGTGGAGTGAGATAACTACCCTGCTTTCATCCTGCACACAGGAGCACAAACAGTGCAGGGGGAACACCCCATAGCCTCGTGTAAGCTGATCTTGGTGGCTGCTTGTAAGGTGACAAACTCAAGACAAAGCTGGAAGGAAAAGAAGAGCCCCAAGTGCATTAAAGCTTCAGCTGTGAGGGGTGGAAGGAGGATGGTTTGCACTCTCCCTGAATCGTTGCCACTCTTCCCCTCTGGTGTTTGTCATGATGATGTCTTTGTGCTCATGATGCCACACTCCTTTGAGGAAGGCTCTTGCCTGGACTAGGTGAGGATGGACAGAGTTCGTGGCAAGGGAATGGAGTTGCTCCTTCTCATGATGCTCAGTGTCATTTCTCAGGCCTCACATCCATATTAGGAGGGGGAAAAGCAGTTGTTGTTGTTGTCTCCCAGGTTTCTTCTGCAGTTCTCACCGTGGTTGTGTCAAACATTTCACAAACGTGAGGAGATTGGCATCCTTACCCCTGTAATGGCTAGTGGGAGCTGAGAGGGGGAGGCAGGGAGATTCTGAACTCTTGATTTGGGGACAGGTTGTGTTCTGTTGCATGATGCATATTCACTTTCTCCTGTGCCTGTGACAACCCTCTGACTTCTGCAGTGTCTGCTCAGGCCCTTGTGCACAGAGCCCCAGAACGATGGGGGTTTATCCTTGTGTTCCAGTCTGTGCCAGTTACCCCTTGTCCTGGCACTGGCCACCACACAACAAACACTGACCCCATCCTCTGACACCCACCCTGTAGGGATGGATCAGCATTGCTGAGGTGCCCTTGAGCTCAGGCTTCTCTTCTCTAGGCTGAACAGCCCCAGGGTTCGCAGCCTTTCCTCCTCACACACATGTTCCATCCCCTCAGCATCTTGCTAGATCCCTGTAGCCCTGGTAGCACCCTGCACTGAGGGTTCTGTGTCCTCTGGGAAGACCTTGAGCTGTTCCTACAACACAAAATAACAACTTGAAGACAGAGACTGAGCAATTAATGAGAGTTCCAACCGGTTTGGAAGGCAGGGGAAGGTCAGCATGGTCAAACAGCTCATCCACTGCCCAGGGATGAGGAGATTGGTGCTGTGTGTGCAGTTGGACTCACCCCATTGTCTTTTGCAAACCCTTTCACCTCTTTTGCCTCTTTCCAGTTGCAAAACAACCTTCTTGATGCTTTCCTCTTCTTGCCAGAGCTCAGAAAAGCCTCTCAAACCAGGGTGCTGGGTTCATCCCCCCTCACGCAGCCCCCTCTGGGCCAGGGGACAGCAGGAAGGGCAGCTGAGCTGGCCAGAGCTGCCATCCCGAGTCACCTTCTCCCTCACCCCACAGTGTCACAAGATGACAAAGCATCAAATTGCATTCAGGACTTGCAAAGGACCACGTTGGGTGCAGCTGAGCAGAACCACTGCTGCTTTGACAAATGAGGGAGTGGCTGATGCTACAGCACAGGTCATTTGTAAGGGAAGAAGGTTCCCCCCCCACACACACACACACACACCTCCCCCCTCCCCTCCTGTGGTGTTCTTTTAATGTATATATTTGATTTGAGCATTTTAGATCTTTGAGTCATTGCCTCAGACCACTTGAGGTACAGACAGCAGCGAGAGCTGCATTTTAACCAGGCAAACAGAGCTGGGTTAGGAGCAGCCTCTTTTGAGAGAGGTTAATATTATAACTGCATCCTCAATGTCTAATACATAATCAAATGCCATAAAAATGGAAATGTTATGAGTATTGAAGCCCAGAGAACAAAAATCATTGCTCACTGCTCTTGCCACCAAAGAATTCAGCTGTGAATACAAGCTACAAACTTGCCTGGAGTCATATTCCTGGAAATACCAGCCAAAAACAAACAGGCTTTGCTTAGTTCATCCTCACTTGAAGACCGCGGTTAAGTGCAGGGCAAAGCTTCCAGGGCTCAATCACAGACCCCTCAAGCTTTTTGTAACCAAAGGTTGCAAGGGTTGGAGGGTTTCTCCCAGGTCCATGCTGCTACCTTCTTTCTAGATGCTTGCAAGCAGCAGCACCAGCTGCTTCTCTCTGCCCAGGATGTGTGGGATGAGGGTTTGGTGTCCATCAGGAGCAGGGCAGGGGAGGGATATGTGCTCAGTGTGTGCATAAGTAATGAACTGCCTGGAAAGTGCAGGGCAGAGGGTGAGAACCAGGAGGTGAATGCATGGTATAATGCATAAAGAGCTGCTGACACCCACACAGAGGAGAGTTGTAGCTTGGATAATTGAGTTTCAAGCTGTTGCTGCTGTGTCTTCTGATCAGTGGCAAAGCACAGTTCCACTGCCACCCTCTCCAGCACAGCAATACCAACACAGCCTGTCCCAGATGGCATGTATGGGACCCAAAATCACAGAACCACAGAATGGGAGGGCTTGGAAGGGACCTCTAGAGATCATTCAGTCCAACCTCCTGCTAAAGCAGCTTCATCTAGATGGGGTCACACAGCCAAAACCAGCCCTGCACCATCCAATAAACATCATCCACAGCTATTAGCCAAGCAAATGTTAGTCCAGATCCCCACTCTGGCACTGGCTGGCATGGCTTTGGGCATGTGTTTCAGGATAGCTCTTTAAACTGCCTGCTCTTTTTCACTCAACAGACCCCAACCAAGGGTATTGCTGTGGCCTGATTTACCAAGCTATATAACATTTGGATCATTCTTTGCAACAGAATTCAACTTAACCCTGTCCCCTCCCTGAGACCTGGCAGCATATAGCATGCAGGAGCATTTCTGCTGGTGCTGGGCAAGCAGAATGAGCTGCTGCTGGGCCCTGAGGGCCCCAGGCTGTCTGCACACACATGTGTATATCTGGCCATGCACTCAAACCTTGCACCCCACATTCAGATCTAATCCTCACCCCTTAATTACTAGAGGACTGACTGATCCCCAGAGCCCCACACCTAAAGGCAAGAGGCTGTTTAGGTGTCAGCCATCATACAAAATGTGTCTGGAACACAGGATTTTCCATAGGAAGCAAGATTTGGCAGTGCAATACCAACTAAGAAGATATGGATTAAGGTTTCTCACTCAAAATGTCATTCATCTGACTAAAGTGGCTTGTCGTGAAGGGTTGGAGCTGACAACTATCCCACCCCAAAGGCAGCTGGTGCAGAGAGAAGAGAGGCAGCAGTGGAGCTCAGTTCTTTCAGTGCCTCGTTTGCCACGTTCAGAATAGAAAGTTGGAGTCTGCAGTGCTTTGTCTTTAAAAAGATATCTATTTAAGTGAAGCCAGGGATTGTTTGGGAAGGAAAAAAGGCAGCATTTCAGACCTGAAACCAAACACGTCAGTGCTATCCAAATGTGGTGCCTGGATGGAGGGGAGCTGAGGTCAGCTGCTTCCTTAGCTGGTTTCTGGGTTCAGTGGTATTAAACATGATTCAGCCTGGGTGAACCCCAGCAAATACCAGCACCCTGGGAATAGAACTTTGTACAAAAAAAATCAGATGAAACTCCTCCCTGCCCCACAACTTGTCCTGAGGCACAGGAACTGATAACCCCCATCACACCAGGCGTGCCCCAGAGCCATTCTTTCCACCAGCCTTTCTCCAGATGCTTCCAGCAAAGGCAAAGGCATCAAACCCAAGTGATTGATGGGCTCCACTTGCAGAAGTTTGCTGCTGTCAAAGGCTCCAAGCAGCAAGTGCCTGTGCAGGCTCCTGTACCTTTCAGCTCTCCTCTCAGGCGTGCAGCAGGCTGAGAGAGATAACAAATAACCAGGAGGCAGCGTGGAGTTTTAAAGGAGACGAGTCAATCCTGACTTATTGTTATTATCTCCTAATAGTTTACACTGTATTATTCTATAATTACTCAGTGAATCATGCTGACAGTTTGCATGTTTGCTGTTGCTGTGAGTTACTCCTAGGGCTGCCTCTGAAGGTATCATTACTCTTGCTTTCAGAGGTGCTGCCCGCATGGGTCAGGGCTGCAGCCATCCAACTGCTGTGGACACAGCCTTTGCTTGGTTTTACTAACACTTCCTCATCTCTGTAAATAATTCCCTTGGCTAAATACACTCCAACTGGCTGGTGCTTATGAATAATAGAATGGGGAGTAAATCCTTCTTTTAATAAGCCCAAGGAATATTTAATTCAACCACTAAATTAAACAAGCTTTTATCCTAGTGGCTGAGAGATTGAGTTCTATCTCCTGCACACATTCCTTTGTCACTGTCTTTCTTTAGGCCACTGACATTTCTATGATGCCAATGCAGACTTTGCTGGTGCCATCTCCACTGCTTCGCTCTGAAAGTCCATCAGCTTCTGCAGTGATGTTGGCTGAAACAAAAAAGCTGTCTCTCTGAGGGACTCTAAGACCCTGGTCATGCTGATAGAACATGGGGTTTGTAGATAAACTCCCTCTTTCTGAGCTGACTCTCACTTCTTTCAGTGGCACGTGGCTCCCTTTGCAGCCAAACTGGGTTTTGCTGTGCAGGGTAGAGTCCACTCAGCACCTCATCTGCACAGCTTTTGAGTGTGTCCAAGGCTGGGCACTCCCCCAGCTCCCTGGGCAGCCTGGCACAGGAGCTGACACCCCTCTCAGGGAAACAGTTCTGCCTCAGCTCCAATCTCAACCTCCCGTGGGGCAACTTGAGGCTGTTTCTTCTCGTCCTGTCACTTGTGACATGGGAGCAAAGGTGGCCGCCCCTCCTCCCCTCAGCCTCCCCTCAGGGAGCTGCACAGAGTGCTCTTGGCTCCCCTCAGCCTCCTCCAGGCTCAACACCCCCATTCTCTCAGCTGCTCCCCATCAGATTTGTTCTCCAGCCCCTTCCCCAGCTTCTTTGCCCTTCTCTGGCCCTGCTGCAGCCCCTCAGTGTCCCTCTGGCAGTGAGTGAGGAGCCCAGCACTGACACAGCCCTGGAGCTGCAGCCTCCCCAGGGCCCAGCACAGGGGACAATCCCTGCCCTGCTCCTCCTGCCACCCCACTGCTGATCCCAGCCAGGATGCCCTTGGACTTCTTGCCCCACTGGGCACGCTGCTGCCTCCTGTTCAACCCCCTCCAGGCCCTTTTCTGTCCCCTCCTCATCCCATCCCACAGTCAAAGCCAGTTCCTATTTCTGTGACAGCCTTGTCTAATGTTATGCCACTCTGTGTGTCTGCAGCCGGTTTTATTAGATGAAAAACCAGTGTGTGGTGTTGAAGCAGTTCCCTTTCAAGCAAGACAAAATATGCTGGTATTTGATGTGGCTGTTTCATGTTCCCTGTGACAGAGCAGTCTCACTTGCCATTGTGGATCAGGAAATACCAATCTAGCCCATGCCAGTGGTGTTTCTCAGCAGGGGTTTCTGGTTGAAAGCAGCAGGGCATGTAAATGTAACACAGAGATACAAAAGTTTGCATTTCACAAGCTTTTCCTCTATTTATTTAAAATGTTTAAACTAGAAAGTACTTGTGGAGTTAATGATTATTTATGACCGTGTGTGACACCTCCTTCAAGTACTGAGGGGCTCTAACCAAACACAGAGAGAACATCAGGCAAACAAGAAAATGACAAAGAGTGCTAAAGTAAAGGAAATCTTTGATTTCTATCCATCTCATTTCCACCTCCAGCCTCCTAGGGCTAAGCAGCAAACTGCTCCTGAAAGCCTCTGCACTGATGATGGCACACGGCTGTCAGTGTGAGAAGTGGCTTGGGGAGAGCACAGAATCCCAGGATCCCAGCATAGTGGGGGCTGAAAGGGCCCTGCAGAGCTCCCCCAGCCCCTGCTCAAGCAGGTTCCCCTCTCTCAAAGGGCACAGGAACGTGTCCAGGTAGGTTTGGGAACCTCCTGAGAAGGAGCCTCCACACCCTCCCTGGGCAGCCTGTGCCAGGGCTCCCTCAACCTCAGCACCAAAGGACTTTCTCCTCCTGTGCCAGTGGAACCTCAATACCAGGAAATCAAAAGGGAGCTTCCTCATTGACTCAGCCACACCACAGGGTATTATTTCCCCAAGGAAGTGATTTGGCAATCCTAGCATCGTGCAGCTGGAGAGAAGGTTCGCTTTGAATTATTTAAACACTTGCCCCATGGTTCACTGGGGTCTTCCCTTTGTGTTTCAAAGCTTTGCTGCTCTGGGAGAGCAGTTCCAGGCTGTACCTGCTGTAGGTGGGGAGATCTTTGCATCTCCTTTGCTCAGCCCATCTGCACTCATTGAGGCTTTTCCAGCAACCCTCCCGCGTGGGTTTCCCCATCCCTCCAGCACAGCTCAGCAGAAAGCAACTAGGAGTTCTCCAGCAATCACCTCTTATTTCTGAAAGGTTCATCCCTAGAAAATGCTTAAAGCTCCATCTTCCCTGTCCAAGCATCACCCACCTGCTGCTCCTGTCTTCAGAGCATCCATCCCCCTTCCCAACAGGTAGATCTCAGCTGGCAATGATCTTCGTGCTCTTGTCTTAACAAACAGGGGGATTTGTTTAGGCTGTCACCCTGAAGGCTACTGCTGTTTGTAACACAACCAGGAGATGGTGATTCTCAAAGCAGGCACGAGGTGTGTGTGTGTGTGTATGTGTGTACACAAACCCAGCTCTCAGGAAGCGTGGATGAATCTGGGGCGGATGTGCCGCTGCCTGGATATAGAAGCCTGGAGTTATTCTGGTAGCTGATTCAGTCCCTTTTAAGATGCATGAAGCTGTTACTCATGATAGTAGCTCCAGGCCATGTGCTCATCTGAATTTCACCACCAAGCTCGTGTGGGTGCCTCAGGTTTTTACACCAGAGAGGTGGAGGGATCTGGTCCACATCTAGAGAAAGCTATTGCAGATGAGATGATGTCGGGTCACAGCGGTGCCACTTCACATAGCTGTAGGCATGTTTTACCTTGCAAGTCTCTTTTATACTGCCAAGGAAGTCTGAAGGGACCTAAGTGAGGAGATCCAACCATATTAGATTAGGCAGAAAGCATCCATGTTTCATTTATGAGCTGCTGCATCCTGAAGGCTGAGTGGCTGCAAACCCCTGAAGACAAGCCCCCTGCCAGGGCTGCAGCCACCATCCTGCCTGCCCAGGCTCCAGTCATGCTGGGCAGTTTGGGTGAACACAGCTTTTGCTCTGAATAACAATTCCTGCCTCTTCATCCTGATGTTCCTTGTGCTGCACAAGCTCTCTGCTCTGCCTGCTGCACACTGTTCAGAGCAGCATTGTCCCTCCAGCTCCTTAGTCCCAGGAATCATAAACTCATAGAATCATACAGTGGTTTTGCTTGAAAAAGTGTTTTAAGCTCATCCCTTTACCCAGCAGTGAGTGGCCCAGCACTGAACACAGCCCTGGAGCTGCAGCCTCCCCAGGGCCCAGCATAGGGGACAATCTCAGCCCTGCTCCTGCTGCCACCCCACTGCTGATCCCAGCCAGGATGCCCTTGGCCTTCTTGCCCACCTGGGCATGCTGCTGCCTCATGTTCAGCTGCTGTTTATCAACACCCCCAGCTCATATGAAGCAGAAAAGCTTTCCTTGGGTTGTGGTGGGTGATTGTTCTGGGTGCTTGCAATGTATTATTACATATCTTTGTATTAAGTTAATAGAAAAGTACGTAAGTCTTTCTAATGTCATTAGTCCTGTGTTATGGTGCTGGTTTGGGCTGGGGTAGAGTTCATTTTCTTCCCAGTAGCTGGTGTGGGGCTGTGTTTTGGGTTTGTGTTGGAAACGGTGTTGATGACAGAGATGTTTCTGTTACTGCTGAGCCCACACAGAGTCAAGGCCTTTTCTGCTCCTCAGCCCACCAGTGAGGAGGCTGAGGGTGCACAAGAAGTTGGCAGGGGACACAGCTGGGACAGCTGACTCCAACTGCCCCAAAGGATGTTTCAGATGGTGTGATATCATGCTCAGCATGTCAAGGTGGGGGAAGGAGGAGGAAAGGCAGGGGAACATTGAGAGTGATGGTGTTTGTCTCAAGTCACTGTGATGGAGCCCTGCTCTCCTGGAGATGCTTGCCCATGGGAAAGGATGAATGAATTCCTTGGTTTGCTCTCCTTGTGTATGTGGTTTTTGCTTTCCCTGATAAACTGTCCTTGTCTCAACCCATGCATTTTCTTACTTTTACTCATCTGATTATCTCTCCCATCCCACTGTGGGGAGAATGAGTGAGTGGCTGTGTGGGGTTGGGGTTAAACCGTACCAGTCCTTAACTCTCCCCCAAGAGCCCATAAACTCTCCATCCTGACCTGTGCCCCTGAATCCCTTTCCAGTGTGTGTAAATGAAAGACAATCGATGCTGCAAACAGTGCCACAGGCATATCAGGAGCCCTCTGCTCCCTCCCAGGAGGTGTCTGAGCTCTCTGCCTGCTCTGCTGCGAGCTGCATGGTGGCCTTTGGCTAATGCCATGGGGCTGGGTTTGAGAGGTGCAGAGAAGGTCCCTGTGTACCTAATTTGCAGGGCAGAGAAACATTAGTTCCTTTTGGTTATGCTGAGCTGTCACTGAGCTGCAATCCATCTGCTTTCCAGCAGCATAATGGGAAGCTCTTGGATTCAGGCATGTCCCACTTTGCAAAGTGTGGAGATTGTCAGGAGCGTGACATAAGGCCATGTGAGTGGCTGTATTAAATCAGATTGAGAGTCTGGCTTCTCCAGTAACCTGTCTCTGATAAAAACATATAGCTAGGGGAGAAGAAAAAGGATAGTGTGTGACACAGTTCCTCCAGGATATTCTGCTCATCTCTCTCAGCCTGTTGAAGCCAGAAGTGTGGTTTTGGATGAATAGACCTCAACAGGTTTCTCACCGTACGTTGTGTGGAGCACTACACCGTCCTGCTTGGTTTGGAACCCCATCTGCTGATTCTATTTGACATTTCTAGGTGCACTCCAAATTAGGTGCTCTCACAAGGGAGGTTTGTTTGTATCAGCCTCCCCTGATCCCAGCACTGGCATCAATACCAACTTTTTGCTGAGCACCAAGGAATAATAGCACAGGATCACAGTAAAACTACCCTGGAGAAGCAAAGGAGAGGATTAACTGAGCAGGACTGGCAGGGAGGTGGTGCCACTGGGGAGGCTGCAGCTCCAGGGCTGTGTTTAGGGTTGAGCCCCTCACTCACTGCCAGAGGGACACTGAGGGGCTGGAGTGTGGCCAGAGATGGGCACAGAAGCTGGTGAAGGGGCTGGAGAACAAATCTGATGGGGAGCAGCTGAGGGAATGGGGGTGTTGAGCCTGGAGGAGGCTGAGGGGAGCCAGGAGCACTCTGTGCAGTTCCCTGAGGGGAGGCTGAGGAGAGGAGGGGCGGCCACCTTTGCTCCCATGTCACAAGTGACATGATGAGAAGAAATGGGCTCACGTTGCCCCAGGGGAGGTTGAGATTGGAGCTGAGGCAGAACTGTTTCCCTGAGAGGGGTGTCAGCCCCTGTGCCAGGCTGCCCAGGGAGCTGGGGCAGTGCCCAGCCCTGGAGGGATCCCAAAGCCGTGGGGCTGAGGTGCTGAGGGCTGTGGGTCAGTGCTGGGCTGGGTAGGGCTGAGACCGCAGCAGCTTCAAGGTCTTTTCCACCTAAAATGTTTCCCTGATTCTCTGCTTTGTTACCCCCAGCATTGCAGCTGAAGTGGTGACTGGTCTATGCTGTCATCTCCCCAAGAAATCTGAGACCCGAGTCTCTGCACGAGAGCTTGTGCAGAACAATGCAAACCGTCCCAGGCTGAACTTTCCACAGCCAAGATGCCACTTTTCTCTCTTAAGCTGGCTCTGAGATCAATATTTTGAATTCTTCCTTCTTTTTGTCTAAGGTCAGCATCAGGTGTTTCCAATTATCACAAAGCAGTTGCTGCATTACTTCATCCAGAAGAGCACAAGGAAAGAAATTGGAAATACTCATTATTTGCCTTGTGCAATTATTCTGGGAGCAGTTCCCTGGGGCCTTAGAGCATAATGTGATGTCAGTAGACGTGAGGAAAGAAACCCTATAGCCATAAAAAAACACACCCAGAGTGAAGAACATAATCAAGGCCACGTGGAAATGTCTTGTCTCAATCCTTTTCTGTCCAACTCAGAGATGTGATAAGGTGTGTCACTGTTTGCAGGGGCTAAACCAGGGGATGTAGGAGGATGCTGGGCTAATATTAAAGAGTAGCCAGAAGAAAAATAAAGAGTCTTGCTTTTCCCTTTATTTCATGGAAGGCTTGAGGAAGTTTTTCAGGGTGCAAGATGCAAACTGGCACATTTCCAGCTGCTCTTCCCTCCCTCCTTGACTTGAGGCCTGTTGAGTGCCATCACTTCTCACGGCACCAGTCCTGGCAAAGTGGAGAAAGGAGGTGGGGACATGTTTGTTCCCCAGATTTTAAAGCCTGTTGCATTGGCACAAGAGAAATTTCTTCCTTGGAGCATCTTGTGTACCAGATTATTGGCAAAACTAAAGAACTCACGTGGTGGTGTTAAAGCAGCTCAGATTCTTACAGATAGGAAAGGGTCAGTGGGCTGCTCACAAGGAGGGTGCAGAGGAGATCAGAAAGTGTTTGGTGTGAGCTCTCCACAGAGGTTATACACCTTCAGGTACATTGTTTGAAAGTATCAATGCAGAGAGGGGAAAACAAAGCCTTGGCAAGAAAGCAAACATAGCCATGCTATCTTGGAGAATCATCCAGCCTAGGAACCATTGCTCAGAGAGGCATCAAAGCCACCTCCAGCAGCTTTCAGAGGAGAGACGAATGATGAATACAAATGGATGCAGCATTGATGGGCACTGCTAGAGAGGAAGATTAAACAAGACCAGGAAACTTCACCTTTGGGCCTTATTATATACTTGGAGCAAACTCATTTCTCTTGGGAAGGGTGAGAATGTCAGTTCAAACCTTCCCAAAAAGCATTTCTTCAGAGAAATGAATTCTGACAACATCTTTGTGTCAAGGCAGTGTCATTCCTCATGGCTCTCCTCGAGGAACCTGCTTTCTGCTCTGGTTTCATTTCCCCTGCCTAGGATGGGAGGGAGGACAGCTTCCCAAGGGCTTGGTACCGACCAGGAGAGAAGCCAGGCTGCACCTAAGCCAGGTCCTTCATGCTGTACCAGCCTATGCCAGGGAAGCTGCTGGTCTCTACAGGTGAGTCAGGCAGGGAAACTGAGGCACGGAGCAAGGTGTCCAGCTTCACACCTCAGAGCAGGTTTTGGGGTGCTCTGCCCTGGCTGCCATGCAGCCTTGAGCACCTCCAGGCTGTGATGAACCAGGATGTGGGTCCCACAGTCAGCTTGCAGCTCCACTGGCTATCCAGCTCCTTCCCATGCCATCATCCTTGTTCTTAACCTCTGCCACCAGCTCTCACCTTACAAACAAGCCCCAAGGCCAGATCCAGTCAGGATGGGAGCTAAACCTCCCCCAGGCACCTTCCAGAGCTCCTCAGGAACTGCAGAGGTGGCTTTTCCCAGCACAGCAAGAGGTTCAGGTGAGGCTGGGACAGTGTCCACAGACAGACCCCACCATGGGGACGAGGGTGCTGCATCTCTGCGAGGTACAAACCCCTTCTGCAGCCCAGACTGTGCTGATGCAATAAGAAGCAGCACAGGGAACACTGTCTGGATGCAAACACTTCTCTGTGTGGGATGGTTCAGCCCCTTTTCTCCTCCCTCTCCAGCTCTGGTTGCATTTAGAGGCTGTTCAGGTTGTGAGGCCAAATCCTCTTTCTCGTTCCTCCTCCTGAGAAAACGCTGATTGTCCCTCTGAAGTCCTTAGGGAGGGACTCAACTTTGCTGACAGAGAGAGCAGAATCCAGCCCTCAGTGTTCAAAGCTTCCCAGTGCTGGGTTGGTTTTTTTTTTTTGGAGGGGTTCGAGGGGTTTGTTTTAAATCAATGTCATTCCACAATTACATAACTGCAAAAAAGCATCTGAAAAAACTTGGGGCTGGTGCTTCTATTTTATCAAACCTTTCCTCCATTAGTCTTCCCACACAACTGCTGTCACCCATTAGGCTGCCAAAGAAATGTGAGATGGATCCTTTCTGTTTGGCAGCTCGGCAGGTAGAGCATTTACCTGCCCCACCAACCAGCCCTGCTCACATCCTGCCCTGTAGCCCTGCACACGGGGACAACAGGGATACTGGAGGGCACAACACCCACCCCACTGTCCTCTAGACTTGGCTAAATCAAAGCAAGAAGGTAAAACTCTTGTTGTCCAGCAGCTGGTGTTGGGAGAGTTTGCAGTGACCTGAGATTTCTCTCCATCGCCCCGAGGAACTGATGCTGAAATCCTGAGCAACTGGAGCAATCTGAAGGGAACTGGAGCAACCTCAGGGCTGTCAATGCCTCTCAAATGGTTTTTGACAGGAAATCAGAGGGGTTTTTTTTCTGATGGAGAAAGAGGAGTGTTTTCCTTGTGCAGAAAGAGGCTCTTTGCCTTGGATATGGAGCTGAAAACGCCCCGATAGCTGCAGCCAGCCTCCACCTGCCTTCGCTCCATGGGGTTGAACGTGCTGAGGGCAGAGGGAGGGCAAAGCTGAACCTGCTGGAGGTTTGCCCTCCTCTGCTTCCAGCTGCATCCCCACAGGGACACTGACAATGTTTATAATCATTACATGTATTGATTTCTTTCCAATGTGACCTCTGAGCTCAGCCAGAGCTCACAGCAAGAGCAAAATATGCCCTTCCCAAGCACTGCTCTCTCTCCCCTGTCCTCAAGGCATCAGTCTCCAGGGGGCTCTTCATGCTCTGGATCTCTGCTCTCCATGCAAAACTCACCAAAGAAAAGCCCCCCCTCCACCCCTAAACTGGAGTTTAGGCAGCAGCAAATGATGATGCGCTTCTTTGTGCAGAGAGCTTTGAGGATGGGGAGGTCTTAGTGGCAGCTTTGGGGTCAGATCCTTGCTGAGGGTGGGGGGGAGGCACTTCAAGGCTGTTTAATCCTTAAAACTTTAGTCAAAACCTCTGTGGGGAGACTCCAGACTGGCCCAGTGAGGGAAATTTCCAGCAGGTGACCTTCCTACAGCAGATAAAACCACCTCCTGGTGATACAGGATGAAAGTGTGATGCTGCTGTTCATTCAAGAGGTGACCATCCCCTTTCATCCCAGCCAAGCTGTGCTCATGGTTCACTGTCTGAAGGATGATTTCCCTGCCTCCCTCCCTGCTGCTCTAAAGAATGAGGCTGGGGCAGCCTCTTTGCCTTTGCTTGGATTTGAAAGAACAGCAAGAGGTTTAAGAGGAGGAAGGGTTATTTCCCACCTGGCTCTCAAAAGAGTCTTCAAATACCTAGGAAAGACAAAGAATAAATATTAACTTCAGAAATTGCTCCCTTAACTTGATTCAGAAGCAAAACTCCCTGGGAGGGAGATTCTTTTCAGTCCCCTTCAGCATCTAAACACAGAGCAGATTTCCTCTCTGTTTGCTAGGTCCAGTACATTTAACCTGAAGGGGGAAAAAAAAGGGTTCAGCAGAGGCAGGAAGGGTGGAATTAAGACAGCAGGAGCATTTTCTCTCCAGGCAGAGGAGGTGACATGAAATATTCAGCAGGACTCCTCCAAGGTGTCCTGGTGTGACTGCAGGGGCTGATGTAGCTGGTGCCAAGAAGCTCCAGGGTCTCTTTGCCCAGGCACCGTTTCTCCTTGGAATCTGAGATTTGAAGCCAGCTGAGGTCCAAAAGAGCTTCCAGATCCACTTTCACACTCCTGGCTTATGTTCCATGTAGTATCCACAAGTATCCCCCCAATTCTGGAGAGCTGGCATCTCCTTCCCACTCCTCTACCACAAAGGTGATGTCTAATCCTGCCACGGGTTAGCTCATGGCCACACAGCCCAGGACCAAAGCACTACATGATTGGAGTAGTGAAGTGAGCTTAGAGGGTTGTGTTTTTTCTTCTCATTAAAGCCAGAACATCTCCCATGGCAGGATGCACCAAGTAGTGAAGAGCTCTGGAGTGGGATGAAACACCCGAGCGAAGCGACAGCGCCGCACAGCCCAACAGAAACAGAGACATGAGTTAAAAGAGCAGGATGCCAGGGGACTCCAAGCAAACTTCAGCCTTTTATATACAAGAAGGTGAGGAGGAAAGAAGGAAAGACAAAGAAATGATACCACAAAAGCCCAGCTGCAGCCCTGTGCTTTGAAGAGCCATTCCAAGGCTCGGAAGATGAGAGACAAGAACTTTCTCACCCAAATGAGATAATATCCCATTTTCTTTGTTGGCCTCCTGAAGTTGGAATCATTCCTTCAGCTTCTTTGTCTCTCACATCATTCTCTTGCCTGCCATCTCTCAAGGCTACTTTTTAAAGGCCTTGCTTTGTCTTTTCTCACCTCTGTGCGTTGTGGTGGGATGGATGGGTTCAGGAGAACTCCATCAGCATCTCCTAAGGATACCAAAAGCTCAGGTCTCAGATACCAGCCTCTTTTTCTCTCTCCATTTTCTTCTAAGCCCCTAGAAAGCACATCAGTGATTAGCTCTGGCTCTCAGAGTGCTGCCTGAGCTCTCCTACCCAGCACAAGTGATGGAGGGGAGGCTCTGAGTCAGCTCTGGCCAAAAGGATGGTGACCACAGGGCCACCCAAATGAATGGAGAAGTGGGTTGTCCTCATATTCCTTTCTGCCTGGGGTGATACAAGATGAGAGAAGCACAGAATGGGAGGGATTGGAAGGGACCTCAAGAGATCATCCAGTCCAACCTCTTGTGCTAAAGCAGGTCCAAGGTGCCCCATGCTTGATGACAGCTTGAAGTGCAAGAGAGAAGGAGCTTAGTGATACCAAGAGGCTGTTAGAACTTGGCTTTTGAATTTCCTCACAAGACTTCACATTCCAATCAGTTCTTAAGCAATCCAGAGGTGCTTTCATTTGTTTCACTCCCTCTCCTTCAGTGTTGAAATGGAAAACAGGGGAGAGGGGAAAAAGAGAGTGAGATAATTGGGAGGATGCCAGCTGAGGAGCTTAAAATAGATGCACATCATCCCTCTTGTCTACCTGCAGATGAGAAATACATATATATATATACACTCAGGCATTTAGATGTGTGTGTGTGTGTGTGTGCATGGTAATGTGATGGTAATAGACAATATGATGGTAATAAAATGGTTAATTGTCTAGATTTGCTCCTTTAAGGAAAGTCAGTGAATAATGGTTACATCAGGAGATGCCAGTTTAGCTAATTAGAGGACATGGCACAGCCCTGTGGACATGGCATTGCAGAGGGCCCTGTGGTTGGTTTCCAAATGGATGTCAAGCCCCTGATTCCAGCAAGGTGTCTCAGCATCACCTCCCAAAAAAAACCCCTGGGGTGAAGGAGGGCTAAATCCTTGCAAACATTCAGGGCTGGAGGACTCCTCACATGTACCCCCAGGCAAACAGGACACCTCTGTGGAGGAGTCACAGTCAGGTCCCTCACTCCAGCTGAGATGTGGCTCCTCCCCAAATCTTCCTCATTAATCCTGAGCAGCCTTCTTAGCTTTTCACACCCTGCAAGTCCCAGAGAGCAGCAGCATCTTCACTCACTTGGGCATTTGTTTGATCTCTCTCAGGTTTGTGGGGGGGGGGGGAGTTATTTTACTGCATACACAAGGCAAGGGAAATGAGACAGCTCAACTTTCCCTGTTCCTGGCTCTGGAAGCAGGGCTGTAAAATGCAAACCATTTGATTACCCTGCTGATGCTAGAATGCATGCAGCAGATTAAGAAATAATACTGACATTTCATTTATGTGCCTCTAGCATTTTGTTATGGATCAAGTGTTTCACCTCCTTACCTTCAAAGCACACAGAGAGATCCCTCCAACAGCTGGAGGTGCAGGGCTGGACCTGGGAGAATCCTCACTTCATTCTGGGAGAATTTTCACAGCTGGAAGCTCAACAATTTGCTTCTCAAGGAAAAGGAAACAAACCCCCTTTGGAATAAAAGCATTGTTTAGAATGGCAGCTGGTCCCCCTGGTCTTGGATCACACTGGGAGGGCTCTGTTGTACTATGGGATTTGAGGCAGCGGTAATAGAATTAAGGCTGAGATGGCAGCTTCCATGGAAACCCTTCTTGCCAAGTGGTTTATGACTTTCTCATAACATGGTGGCTTCAGCAGGGACTGTTTTCACAGAGCTGTTAAGCAAAGCAGAGAACACTTCTGGAAAGGTTGGTGTTTGAAGAACACAGCAGAGGAGTAGAGCTTGTTTGGCTCTGAGAGCCTGACCCCTGGGACCTGTGTTCCCCTGGGCTCCCTGTTGAGGCCTCTTCTGTTTAAC